>CM053030.1:298764543-299079543 GCA_028564925.1 Lithobates sylvaticus | reverse complement strand
CATATGTTCTTTATTAAAAATGTGGGTGACCTTCGTGCTGTTGGTAAACTAGATCGTATGCACACACTCAATGATATATAATAAATATACAGTGAATAAACCAATAAAACGTGACAAATGTGGAAAATTACTCCTAAAAGAGCAGCTCTTTTAGGAGTAATTTTCCACATTTGTCACGTTTTATTGGTTTATTCACTGTATATTTATTATATATCATTGAGTGTGTGCATGCGATCTAGTTTACCAACAGCGCGAAGGTCACCCACATTTTTATCTATTGTTTTAACGCACATATTTCCCTTTGCTGCTACCATGGATGTGTTTACATTTATGGAAAACAGATCTATTAACCTAGATGAGGTTTTTAATGCACAACTCAAAACACGTAACACAGATCTTGAGAGTATAGTGAGGAAATTAGGACACCAAATGGACAAAAAGGTGAACCTATGGTGGGACACCAACACGTTTGAGAGGTACATTAGAGAGGGCATTGTCCCTAGAAGGCTACGCTGGGATATCCCACCCAATGATGGCCTAATAGATAAAGAGTCTATGGAGGAATGGTATGAGTTCTTCAACAGTAGAAGTATCGATTGCCTAAGATTACTCCTCAAAAGGAAACAGAGAAAAACACAAAATTTAGAAAAGCTTATTGAGGAAACGAAAACGAAATTAGAACCATATAAAGACTCTGCGGAGTTTAAGAAACTGGCACTACAGCTTAATAAAGATCTAATAACGAAAGATCTTGAAACACAACAACGTAAGATGAAGAAGTATCAACGAGATGTGGCGGATTACAAGGCTGAACGTGCATTTAAGTGGCAAAACAAACATGAACAAGTACCGCCCACCTCATCTTACTCCACCCCAGTAAGGGAAGTGAGGATACAAGACCCTACGGCCGCCTATCCACCAAATGGACCAAGATGGGAAGAATATAATAGAGAACAATTACCTGTGAGAGCTAGCCAAGATCAACGATATGCACATCAATATGAGACACCTAGAACATATCAAGACTCAAGAGGGCCACAGGGACAACAGACCCCCAAGAAATCTTGGAAAAAACCTTTCAAAAAACCGTGGATCAATAAAAAGGCAAACAACCATTGGCAACAGAATCAACGTGATAGTAAAGGTCCGCCCCAATACCAACAACCTTACTATCAACAAGGTAGGCAAGAGAGGAGTCCAGTCTCCACCTATAATAGGTTTGAGCCCATCAGACAATATCAAGACCAACAACAATATCGTCAAGGACCGCCTAATCAACAATATAATCAGGAGAGGAATTACTATGACAGAGCTACTCAGGGATCTTTTTTAGACAGGGATCGGAGAGACCACTCCCCGAGAAGATCACCCCGGGAATTACACCGCTCACCCAGAAGCAGGACAGAGGACCAAAGAATAGAAGACAGCCCCGAAGTCAGAGAGGCTGCAGAGCGGGAAAGAGACTACAAAAGAAAAAGAACATAATAGGAGAAGGGGTGGTCAACCTAAGTGGTAAACCCATTACCGCAGAGGAGTTGGCGGTACTCGACAAGGGCCTTAAACATGCCCCTGTAAAGAATTTGAATAAGTTTGACACCTACATAGGTATACGGAAATATATTAGAAAGTTAAACATTAAAAAATACATTATGGGAAATCCATTTAAATCCACGAGAACTAATGTTCCGGAACAGGAATCAATGGCACAAAGCACTTTACGCAACAATTCAATATATAACCCTCAAGTTTCAAATAACCATTATATTGAAGTGTTTAAAAAGTTGGTATTAGAAGACCTGGAATCACTGGAGATCAAAAAGATATCAGACCCGAATAATATTCGCAAACGCAAACGTAAGGATATAGTAATTAGACCTGCGGATAAAGGAGGAGCTGTGGTTGTCCAGTCCAAAGAACAATATCTACAGGAATTAGACAGGCAACTACAAGATGCGAATACATACATCAAACTACTAGGCAATCCCACACAACAAAGTGATGCGAGCGGCCCCGCAATGCATTGCGGCCCGCGCAGTGCAATGCTGGCTGATGATTGGCCAAGCATGCACTGTGACCCCGCATGCTTGGCCAATCACAGCGCCGGCAGCGAGGAGAGCCATAATTGGCTACAGGCAGGATGCCTGTAGCCAATTATAGCTCAGGGGCTTTAGTACACGCCCCACGGTATAAGAGGCCGCCGCGCCGGCGGCCTCGCATATTATGTTTCAGTCAGTGTCAGCGTGTCAGTGTGCTGCTGACAATATGTGCTCTATTTCTGGGGATATGTGTGTGTGTGCTGTTAGTACAGCATTGCAGTATCACATCTGGAGGGTGTCTATAGGTGGCCTGTGAAGGGGGGCAGGTTTCCTGTGCTTAGAACTTTCCCTGAAAAAAAAGTGTCATTTTTGCAGGAAAAAAGCTATTTAAAATCACTCGCGGCTAATGAATTGATGGCTCCTGTAACACAGAGAACTGTCATTCATTAATAAAAAACAAAAAAAAAGCGTAGGGGTCCCCCCAAATTCAATAACCAGGCCCTTCAGGTCTGGGATGGATATTAAGGGGAACCCCAGCCAAAAAAAAAATGGCGTAGGGTCCCCCTCAAAATCCATACCAGACCCTTGAGGTCTGGTATGGATTTTAAGGGGAACCCTAGCCAAAAAAAATGGCGTGGGGTCCCCCTCAAAATCCATACCAGACCCTTATCCGAGCACGCAACCTGGCAGGCCGCAGGAAAAGAGGGGGGGACGAGAGCGCCCCCCCCTCCCGCCTGAACCGTACCAGGCCACATGCCCTCAACATTGGGAGGATGCTTTGGGGGTCTAAGACCCCCAAAGCACCTTGTCCCCATGTTGATGAGGACAAGGGCCTCTTCCCCACAACCGTGCCCGGTGGTTGTGGGGGTCTGCGGGCGGGGGGCTTATCGGAATCTGGAAGCCCCCTTTAACAAGGGGACCCCCAGATCCCGGCCCCCCCCTGTGTGAAATGGTAAGGGGGTACCCTACCATTTCACCAAAAAAGTGGCAAAAATTGTAAAAATGACAGGAGACGGTCTTTGACAATTCCTTTATTAAAATCTTCTTTCTTCTTTCTTCATCCTTCGGTTTCTTCATCTTCTCCTTCCTTCATCTTCTTCCATCTTCTTCTTCCATTTTCTTCTTCCTCCGATCCGCTTCTTCTTGCGATGGTCTTCTCGTCCTTCTCGTCCGGCATCTTCTTCCGTCGGCGTCGGCGTCGGTGTCGGCGTCTCTGTCTCTTCTTGGGCCGCTCCGCGCAATGGGAGGCTCCCGCTGTGTGAGGCTCCGCTCCGTCTGACAGGTCTTTTATAATGGAGGGCACCTGGTGACCCCGCCCCCTCTGACGCACAGGGACGTCATGGGGAATTACATGATGGCTTTCCCCATGACGTCAGAGGGGGGCGGGGTCACCAGGTGCCCTCCGTTTTAAAAGACCTGTCAGATGGAGCGGAGCCTCACACAGCGGGAGCCTCCCATTGCGCGGAGCGGCCCAAGAAGACACTGACACCGACGCCGACGCCGACGGAAGAAGATGCCGGACGAGAAGGACGAGAAGACCAGCGCAAGAAGAAGCGGATCGGAGGAAGAAGAAAATGGAAGAAGAAGATGGAAGAAGATGAAGGAAGGAGAAGATGAAGAAACCGAAGGATGAAGAAAGAAGAAAGAAGATTTTAATAAAGGAATTGTCAAAGACTGTCTCCTGTCATTTTTACCATTTTTGCCACTTTTTTGGTGAAATGGTAGGGGTATTTTGTACCCCCTTACCATTTCACACAGGGGGGGGCGGGATCTGGGGGTCCCCTTGTTAAAGGGGGCTTCCAGATTCCGATAAGCCCCCCGCCCGCAGACCCCCACAACCACCGGGCACGGTTGTGGGGAAGAGGCCCTTGTCCTCATCAACATGGGGACAAGGTGCTTTGGGGGTCTTAGACCCCCAAAGCATCCTCCCAATGTTGAGGGCATGTGGCCTGGTACGGTTCAGGCGGGAGGGGGGGGCGCTCTCGTCCCCCCCTCTTTTCCTGCGGCCTGCCAGGTTGCGTGCTCGGATAAGGGTCTGGTATGGATTTTGAGGGGGACCCCACGCCATTTTTTTTGGCTAGGGTTCCCCTTAAAATCCATACCAGACCTCAAGGGTCTGGTATGGATTTTGAGGGGGACCCTACGCCGTTTTTTTTATTTTTTTTTGGCTGGGGTTCCCCTTAATATCCATCCCAGACCTGAAGGGCCTGGTTATTGAATTTGGGGGGACCCCTACGCTTTTTTTTTTTCATTTTTTTTTATTTTTTATCAATGACTTTTTTTTATGAATGAGTTTCAATGAATCACTGTTCTCTGTGTTATGGGAGCCGTGAATTAACATTAGCCGCGAGTGATTTTTAAATAGCTTTTTTACTTTCAAAAATGACACTTTGCGCAGAGACAGTTCTAAACACGGGAAACATGCGCCCCTTCACAGGCATACTATAGACACCCCCCAGGTACGAAATTTAAAGGAATATACACTTTTATTGTTTCAATTTAAGCATTATTAAAAAATCACTGCTCCTGAAAAAACGGCCGTTTTTAAAAAAAATGTTTGCATTGATACATGTCCCCTGGGGCAGGACCCAGGTCCCCAAACACTTTTTATGACATTAACATGCATATTAGCCTTTAAAATGAGCACTTTTAATTTCGAACGTTTGCATCCATTATAACTAATAGGGTTCTAATGCTCGCACGGACTTTAGGTCCGTTCGCGGGTTCTGGTGCGAGCCGAACGGGGGGGTGTTCGGCTCATCCCTACACAACAGTATAAAAAGGAACTAAAATTGGTGGTTAACCTAGGCATCAAGAAAGAGATACTAAATAAAAAGGAGGCTAAGTATCTAATTCCGGAAGCCTGTAGGATTCCAATTATCTATACTATTCCGAAGATTCATAAGAACAAAGAATCACCCCCTGGTAGACCCATAGTAAATGGGATAGATTTATTGACCTCCAGAATGGGTGAATATATTGAATACTTCATACAGCCTGCCGTACAAAACACGAAAGCATATTTGAAAGACACGAAGCACATATTACAACTGTTAAAGGAAGTGCCAGTACTGGAAGGAGAACATTTGTAAGGATGTATCGTCCTTATACACTATAGTTCCCCACCATGAAGCGTGCACGGCCACAAACTGGCTTCTAAGAGCACATAGCACTTTAGCATGTAAGCAAAGAAAGTTTTTAATTAAGTGCTTGGATTTCTGCTTAAAGTGTAGTTATTTTTGGCATAACCAACTTTATTACAAACAGGCCATAGGGATTGCCATGGGGGCAAAATTTGCCCCCAGCGTCGCTAACGCATTCATGGCATATTGGGAAGAGGAGTCGGTATATGCCAGTATGCCATCAGAACTAGTACTATATAAAAGATACATCAACGATTTGGTGATAATATGGAACGGGAGTAAAACATCATTAGAACAGTTCCTTAATGATTTGAATAAGAATGACAAGAATATCAAGCTAGTGTGGAATATAGATGCCTACAGCATTGATTTCCTAGATCTAAACATAACAATACAGGCTGATAAAATTATCACCAAAACACATTTCAAGAACGTTGACACCAACAGTTATTTATCTATGCACAGTTGTCACTTTAAACCGTGGCTTTACAACATCCCGAAAGGACAACTGGTAAGAATACGGCGAAATTGTATTAGGGATGAAGATTTTAGAATGCAGGCTGAAATGATTGGCACCAGATTCAAGGAAAAGGGATATGAAGAATCGTGGATAAAAAAACAAATAGCCCAGGTAGAAAATATGAATAGGATGAAGATGCTGGAAGACAAACCCACTAACAAAGCACCTTATGGAAATCAAGCTCCATGTCTGATACTTGATTTTAATGTACAACACAAGCAGGTGGCCAAACTAATACAGAAACATTGGCATGTACTGACAAGTGATAAGGATCTTCAAACCATCCTCCCTGCAAAACCTAAAATTGTATACAAACAAGCACCTACAGTTAGGGACATGGTGGTTAAATCTGTGGTGGAACCACCACCCAAAAGGGGATACACCTTTTTTACTGGGAAGGGCTTTTACCCCTGTAGGAACTGCTTTGCATGCCGTAAAGCGAAAAAATTCCAGAAAAAAAGAATGGAATTTACGGCAACCACAACAGGACAAGTATATACAATTAAAAACTTTATAGGCTGCCGCACTGAGGGTGTAGTGTACTGTTTACAATGTAGCTGCAACCTTCAATACATTGGCAGGACAAAAAGGGAACTTAGAGTACGGATTGGTGAACATATCCGGAACATAGTTAAGGGATTCCCTAAACACAGTGTGTCACGCCATTTTGCTCTGGTACATAACAAGGACCCCAATCATTTACAATTTTGGGGGATAGAGCGATATAATCTATTGTGGAGGGGCAGTCATAAAATCAGAGTGATAAGTCAGAAGGAATCCATGTGGATCCACTCTATGAGGACATTGGCCCCAGAAGGGTTAAATGTGGATTTTGACCTAAATTGCTTTTTAAGCAATTTTTAATCCAATCACATGCCCCATAGTCAGTACAATATAACGATGGATAGAATTTAACACAGCAGTCATTAGAATATGTGTTGGGCTCTAACTTTATTTGAATGGATATAAGCACTTACACATTATTGTTTATGTATTTTTTCCCAATATTTTGATGTGATTACCTTATATTGTAGACATCATACATAGTATTTCCGGAATCTGGTGTAGTGGAAGGAGGGGCACAGATGATGGTATTACTCTCACACTGTAGTTAGAAATAACTCCCCCCATAACACCAGGCTACATACGACATTACAATTATAACCGCCTCAACGATTGCGGTTTGGGTACCACTCATAACTGATTTTACATCGTTTTTATCAATATCCTGTTATATAATATATATTTATATATATTTTTTAAAGAATTAATTTTAAAAAATATCTTTTAGAATGTATTTTTAATAGTATTTTTAATAATAAAGGCAATTTTTTTGTATGAATTATGGATCATACGGTCTATATGACTGTGGACTCCATAATTCATCAATTTAAGCATCATTCGCTTGATGTCATCTCAATGTCTGTCTCTTTTGGGATTGATATTATAGCGACATGGGCTGTCATAATTCCGCTTTTAAACACACATTTTGATTTTTTATGTTCACAGGCTTATATTTGAAGGGATTATAGAACCAACACCGGCACACCGAACTCTACATATAGATTTGGTTAATGAATATTAAAACCATCAATCATGGGCTACACGTTGCCCCAAGCCTGTCCACCAAGATCGAGAGTTCAGATATTTACCCTTACTAGATTTCGGTGTCATTATCGAGATCTACTTATTTTAATAATTATGACATTTCTGTTGCATTTTGATATATATTCCAGTGCCAAAACCTTGAGGGCGTTGCCATTGAAGGGTTAAGATTTGGCGGACCCGTTATTATTATTACTTTGATCCACGGGGCGCTCTGATTGGAATACATGCCCCTTGTTTTTAACATTCACTGCATGACAGCCAGCTAACTGTCAGCAAAGGATGTCGGAACGGCATGAATATCCTTATCAAAAATGGCGCTGGTTGGCCATAGACAATGGGCCACTAAAAAATGGCTGCAGGGTCGATGGTATCCTTTCCCTCTTCCCCTATCTGTGAAATATCTCCGATAGTACCATATACAAAGGAAGGGTAGATACTCCTCAATGGATTGAGACCATCTCGGAGCCATCTATCTATACATTTATCTAGGGGTGTTTAGATGCTTCCAATTTGATGCGGGATGTATCCAATGAATACAATAAGCCATAAGACTACTACAAAATGGCCGCGGTCCGTGTTTGACACGTGGACCACGGCAAAATGGCCGCTAATCTACTTCCGGTTTCACCAAATAAATAGAAGTCCATTCCAGCCAATCAGGTTCCCCTGATGAAGTCACGTGCATGTGACGAAACGTAGGGAGTGGCCGGACCAGATACCGGAAGTATTGTGAGACTAGCATCTATCTGCTGTTAGCTGCTGGCATTATTTTCGTTTTTTATGTAAGAATCTTTTATCCATTTATTAAATATTTCGTTGAAGACGTACTTCACTATTGGGTTCCCTCTTTTTTATTTATATCCCCCACTTGTTGACGGGCCTATTGGGCTGGAAAGCCCACGCCAATTTACAGAACTCTGGGCAAAGATCCCGGTCTATCAGAGTCATCCAGTGAATAGGATAATCTAAGGAGGATAGTGAAGATTATACAGCCCCCAGTGGTGGAAATCGGTGGAAATGGTTTGATCTGAAGAGCAAAGACAAGACAAGACACCTTCTTGCATCTACTCACGCTTTTGAATGCGTGCTTTCAGGTGAGAGTTTAGAGAGCACGTTTAAGGATCCCATTCCCACACATCCACCACATTCCAATGTGGAGTCTGACACACCGTTTCTCATAGAGTTTGAAGAACGTGATCTGTACCAACGAACAGCACCAGTCACCTTTTGGACTTTGTAATTTTAGTCCAATATTAGACTTTTTACCTCTCTCATTTTATATTCACTCACTTATAGCCCATTTGGGCCGTGTTTTATCACTTATTTGTGGACATTAGTTTATTTGGCACTCTTCTGGTAGTGATTTGTTTTTTTCACTTAGTTCACATGATATTTATTCAACATATTTATTCAATACTTTTATACTATTCTATACACTCATAGCACTTGGTGTAGGATTGTAATGTGTATGTATTGATCAGGACTGTGTTCTTTATTTGTATTTTTATTTATTGCACATGAGCGCGAAATCATTTCAACAGTATATGTTCTTTATTGTACATCACGGGACACAGGGCAGGTTATAATCTTAACTATCTGGGTTATGTGCCACCTATAGGTCAATGGACAGTGTCTGTATGGTGGTGGTCACTGATGTGCTGCATGTGCTCTTGGAGCATACTTGGAGGCCCAAAACATTTCTGCTGAGAATCATGGACTTTAATCTGATCCATTTGAATTGCTGTCAGCCAAAATGGATGGTACCCAAGCCTTATTAGATAGGAGAGAAGAATCTTCAAGGTTTACCTGTAATGCAGCCTTACGGGTCCAGGGGAGTGGTCCCCAGATTAACGGGGACTGATTCCTTAAAGGTCTTTTATGACAGTGTTTGTTATGATGAGTATAGGTTGGACTGCTGTTATGATTAAGAGTCCTGCAGCAAGAATGGTAAGTTTTGCATTTGACGTATTTTTAAAATAGACTGGGTCTGGTCATTCTCCCTGTGGCCACTGGGGCAGTGTGCTGTTTGGTCTGGCCGGGTCTCCTCTGTGTGTGTCTCAGGAGTATTGAGCTGCAGTTTCTCATCCAGCTACAGAGGGCTTGAGGGCACGAGGTATAGCCTACTCTTTTTTGTAACTCACGTTTATTAAAGATTTTACATAAAGAACAGGTTACAAAGCAAACATTGAACAACGTACAGTAATACAGGTGGTAATCAGGTTATTACATCAAAGGAGGGTCTACCTACAGTTTAATGTTAATTAAATGGAAGTTTATAATTCCATGTCTAGGCCTAATAGTACTATTTGCGGTTTTAGGGGTACAAGAGTTGGTTGAATGGAAAGGAGGAGTCTGGAGAGCTTAGTCCACAATGTGGTGAGGATTGGACAGTCCCACCATATGTGGAATGGGGTTCCTGGGGATCCACAATTTCTCCAGCAGAGATTAGTTGAATTTGGGTAGATCCGGGCAAGTTCGGATGGCGTGAGGTACCAGTTGTGAAATAATTTTTGGACAGTTGGAGATATTCAGAGGCGCCTGTAATGAGCAATGCCACTGTTGGGGGGCGTAGGAACATTGTAGTTTTTGCTCCCATCCTACCATGGTAGGTGACTTAGAAGTGTGGCCGGTGCCAGTAAGCAGTTTATAGTAAAAGGAGATTCCACATTGACGTGAAGTTTTGAGGTTGAAGAATGCGATTATATGCCATGGTAAGAGGTCATCAGACCCTTGTACTTTAGAGAGGATTGAGTTTATGTCTCACCAGCAATAGGCCGTAAGGCTGGAGTGGCCATATTAATACACTAAAACCTAAGACATACTATTAGAGATATCCGGACGTGGCGCTTCCCTTCATATCTGGCTGACAATGAGGACTTCCGTCACGTGTTGTACGGAGCGTGTGAAGAATACATCTCCACTAATGGACCCCTGAGCTGCACCTGGTAGGTGGAGATTTCTACGGGGGAAAATCATCTCCTACACCACCCAATTTAAAAAAAAAAACAATACAGGCAAGCCAGCGAAACATTGCGTTTAATGCACCCGACGGATCGAGAATATACTTTCTTTTTAAATTATTTTTTTGAGCAACAGGAAGCAGCCAGAACGTCGTACTCTACTCTACACTTCCACAAGTTTGGTAACAAGGCAGGCAATTACTGGCTAAATTATGTTCAGGACCAAGACGCCCCACCCATATCTCTACCCTGAGAGATGCAACGGGCTCCCTTTTCTACGGGGAAAATCATCTCCTACACCACCCTTTGCAGCTGATCCAACTGACCAACCTACAGCAGAAGCTCTATTGGCCAAAATACATACAAATATGGCGGCAGGCTGTATGTTGGGCAGAGCAACAGGAAGCAGCCAAAACGTCGTACTCTTCTCTACACTTCCACAAGTTTGGTGAGCTAAATGTCTATGCAGCCATGTGGGATGGGGGGCCCTATCTTCCTACATGGAGCACACATTAAATTGCTATCCAAGAAAGACAAAGATCCCCTGCTACCGGGCTCAGACCGCCCGATTTCACTAATCAAAGCGTGTGACGACAGCTTACTGCACCCAGCTCAATCTGGTTTTGTTCCAGGTCAGCCACCCTGAACATCCGTAAAGTCTTGATGGCTCTAGAATATGCTAAAACACACCCCAATCAAATTGCTATTATGTCATTGGATGCTCAAAAAGCCTTTGACAATATCAGTCTGTCATGGCTTTTCAGAGTAATGGAACAATTTGGCGTTTCGGGTCCAATTATGCGATTTCTAATACAAATGTACGCTTCACCAACCGCACGCCTGGTTACCCCAGATTTTATATCTGACACAATCCCCTTGGAAAAGGGGACTAGACAAGGGTGCCCCCTATCACCTTTGCTTTTCAATATTGCCATTGAGCCCCTGTCTAGAATAATTAACTCACCCAACGGAGTTAGTGGCATTAACATGGGTAATCAAATTCTCCGCTCCGCCTGTTTGCGGATGACATATTACTATTTTCCACCAACCCCCTATCTGACTTTGACAGACTCCAAGAACTTTTTGCGGCCTTTCGACGATGCTCTGGCTTTCGAATAAATTTTGACAAAAGCGAGATTATAGCACTACATCCACGCCTGTCTATTAAATGGAGACATCTATCGCCACTTACTCTGGCGACCCAACACATCACATACCTGGGTATTCATATAGGGCGTGAGCCCTCCTCCCTATATGTACTTAACTACCCCCCTCTAATAACTAAAATTGTGAAGGAGTTGGAGGCTTGGACGGCCCTCCCTCTCTCACTGTTTGGGAGATGTCACCTTTTTAAAATGGTGTCATTTGCACGACTGCTTTACCCAATGCAGACCATACCTCTTCTACTGAGACATTCTGATGTACAAAAAATCCACAGAGCATTAACCGCTTTTCTATGGTCGGGCAAAAAACCGCGCATTGCGATACAAAAATTATGTCTCCCGAAGGGTGAGGGAGGGGCAGGTCTACCCAACATACGCTTTTACAACTTATCTTGCCTACTTAGACAGGGCCTAGATTGGCTAGCTGGAAAATCTAAATACTCCAATACTGTACTCGAAGGGGCTATGGCCTCCCCATATGCCCTTTCAGCTATCCTTCACGCTAATCCTAATATGCTACCACCTCACCTCAAGACAAGCGTACTCTTCAGGGACACAGTCATCGCCTGGAGGGAGGTTCGGAAATTATTGGGACTACCATCTAATATCTCACGCCACCTACCAATTCAAGGGAACCCTATGTTTCTACCGTCCACTCTGCACAAGGCTTTTAATCAGTGGCAAACCAAGGGTCTCACAAAAATTGCCTCCATCTACCATGACAAACCTGGGAAATTTAAACCCTTCCAAACCCTGATGCGAGAATTTTCATTGCCATCGACACATGTTTTTCATTATCACCAACTTACGGACTATCTTAGGTCCTGCTGTGGACCCAAGTCCGATCCCCTTCAAACGTCCTTCATAGACGCGGTACTCCAAAGGGACGACTATTCCATCTCCAGTATTTATTCCTATCTCATACAACACCAGTCACAAAAATACTATCTCAAACCATTTCAAAAATGGTCTAACATATTGGATGACAATGATCTGCCAGAAAAAATCCTCGAGGGCTACAGACTTGTCCGCAAGCTTACTACTTCAGAAACATGGCGTGAAACGCAATTTAAGATCATTCATAGGGCCTATTACCCATTTCGCACCAACAAGGCAGACCCAACTCAAGCAAACTGCCCCTGGTGCTCCCTACCTCGCCCTACACTGCTTCACCGTCTCTGGGATTGTGCGGTTGTTACTACGTACTGGAATTCTGTGCTAACCTTCATCAGCAAAGTCAATAAAGTGCAAATACCGAGAGACTGTCTTTTGTGCTTGTTTGGTTACACGCCACCACCATCCTCTCTGTCAACGGCGAGCCCACTGAACATTCCACAATGGGCCCATTTATGTCTCCTAGTTGCTCGTAGGACTATAATGGCTCACTGGATCACGTCGACACCGCCCAACCTCCCGGCAGTCAAAAAAGCTTTGACATCTCTTTTCTACCTGGAGAGACTAGACACCATTACACTTAACTTTCGTTCTACACCGCGCTTCTTCAAGAGATGGCGTAACTATATGGAGACCACATTTACTCAAAAGGAAATACAGGATATAATGAAACCATTCCGTTACACGGATTGGTACCTACAGAAAGATCTTACCAATTCACTTGGCAACCTCAAATTATCCAACGTTTCCGACTCCTCTACTCTATAGGACCCGCAAAGTCAGACAATGCTCTTTAACGTCCATGACCTTTTTTTTTTTTTTTTCTTTTTTTTTTTTATGATTATTCTTTTTATCGTCTCTTAAAAACAGTTTCATCCTATGGTTTCACTTACATACCTTAACTAACTTGGGAGATCACTAACCAAACATTATCTAAGCGTTGCTTCCACTCCTGAAGGTACTAAGGTATATGATACAGCCCCCACGGGCATTACACTGCTTAACTAATGTCATGATGGTATAGGTGCTTTACTCAGCCCCCTCCCATTCCCCTCACCCCACCCCCCCCTTTGGTTTTTGATTATTTTTTCGTGGTTTTTTCCTTACTAAAGTTTAAAAAAACATTCTATCTGTTAAACAGAGAATCTGCGTGTATGTTTTGTGTAGATACTGTATACTATCTGTTGTACCACGTTATTATGCAAAACCCAATAAATATTTTTCAAAAAAAAAAAAAAAAAAAAAAAAAAAAAGAAAGGATTGAGCGCACCCTGAGGTATTTGAAAAAATCTTTGTGCCCAATGTGGTAATCGGTTTTTAGTTTTTGGAAGGACATGAGGGTGGAGCTTTGATTTAGGATTCCAATGTTGGAGATGCCTTTGCTGATCCAGTCAGAGACGTTGATGTTGGGCGTGAGAATGTGGAGGGCTTCCAATGGTATTAGCCATAGTAGACATACTGGTGTAGACATAGTGGTGTACCTCAAGAGTATTGTATGGTGGCTCTCCATATCCTGAAGGTAACGTTAATAGTGTCAAGGTATGAGTGAGTCCCTGGATGTTGCAGAAGAAGGGTGCAGATACTTAAGCTGGCCATACAGTATACGAAAAATCCTCCGAAATTCGATCATGCACACACTTCGTTCGGTTTTCGGCAACTTAGTGGGCACAAATCATTAATCGTTGGTGACGTTTTTGTGTAAAAAAATCAAACCGCAAGTTTGGAAAACTTCTGCCGAACGATCGATAAATTACAAGGTCAATGCCTTCGTGGCAAAGAACGTTCACGTCAAAATGTCATGACAAATCCTCCACACCAACAACTATATTACCTGCAACTTGGTCAATTGTAATATACCCATCTTGTAAAAAATAATACAACAAACCAAATATGCAATATATAAACTTTATTGCAAATGTAATTTTTTTAGTAAAAGTACAGAAATATTGTTACAAACTTTTTTTCAGTAGTTTTGTGATTTTGGCCTGCATAAAAAACCTGGTTTGAGTTTCTGTTTGACGTTTGTGATGGCAGTCACCCCTACTATAAGTGCATGTCCACATATGTCATATTTGTGTGCATGAACACACTACCATATGTGCACATACTGGTAGTGTTTTCATGCACACAAATATCACATATGTGGACATGCACTTTGCTCCAACCAGGTTTTTACATGTCAGGTCTGAAGATTAAATGTGCATGAAGTGCCCACATTACAAATAGAGTAGCAGGAAAGGGAAAGATTTTTCTACGAACCCCCCTTTCATCATTGGATTATGGCAGGAGGCAGTTTCAAGCCCCCCCCCCCCCCCCTCCTGTGTGAATGAGTCACACAGGTGCCTTGTTAGGTCAGGTGCACTGAGGTGAGATCACATGGCCTATAGGGGTTAGGCCATGTGCTCTCATGTCAGAGGTATACAGGCAGTTATCCCATGTGTATTTAACCAATAAAGTGCTTGCCCTCAACAGTAGAACTAGCTGAATTTGTGCAAACAATGACCACATGAAGTGAACTAGACAAACATAAAGGCACAACCAAAACATGTACAAAAGTGTCACGTGTTAAATTTTACACAGTGTGTCAACTACAACCAGAAAACTTTTTTGGACAGAGGTCAGGCGATCTTTGAGTTTCTCTAACTCTGATGAGCACTTCAAAATATCAGATACCAATCTTTGGGCAGTGAGGGAATTTAATCCCTGTTCCTGAGACAGATCATGTGCTGTTGAAGATAAGAAGAAAAAAAGGAAAATCAGTAAAATGTTTGGGAAATGGAGTTGATGCTAAAGTGCATGTGTAGTGCATTACCTGTGCTGCTTGTGATGGTCTCAGAGGAATGCTGGGCCTGGTCTGCTTCAACATCTGTTATAGTTTGGGATGGTTCTGCATCATCATCATCTGGTCCTATAGCAGTAGCTGGAGCTGGGTCATCAACCACAACAATATCCAATTCTGTTGTCACAGTTCTGTTTTCAAAGTGTGTTTTCTTGGGTCTTTCTAGGTGGTAAAAACAAAAAATCATGTATTAAGCATGCATGCTAAAGAATCTAGTTTGCATTGATGAAGACATTGCAGAGAGACTGCATGGATTGCATGCCTAGCTAGAAGAGAAGAAATGTCAGAAAATAAGCTAAAATACCTTTTTTGATAATTCTGTGTATTTTCTGCAACTGGTCTTCCTCCCTATGCTTCAAGTCAGACCATCTCTTGCACAGCTGGTCCTTTGTTCGCTGCACACCATACTTCTTCTCCAGCACATGGACAACCTTCTCCATGATGGTGTCTTTTCTTGTATTAGGCCTGGGGTAGTTTTTGCGCCTCCTATCATAATCATTCTTTTTAAGAATCTTCACTATAGTTTTCATGTCATCCAGGGAGCCGAACGTTCGGCTGCGGTCGCAGTCCTGCCTCCCCGCGCTCGCTCCCGAAACAGCAGGGAGGCGGAACAGTGAGCGGAGCCGAACGGTCGGCTCAGTCTTTTTCGGCGGCGGGAAATCTAAACGTGGGCAAGGCTGCAAATGACGCTTACATTTATTTTTTTAATTCCCTAAACTTCCCTCCTAAAAATGTTTGGAATTAAAATGCCCTCATAAACTTGGGGTGCGTGTTATACGCCGAGAAATACGGTACTTAAAACAATACAAATTCAATGAGTTTTTATGCAATAGAAACAGAGTTAACCCACACAGTATTGCCCCCATTCCCCTGCTTCACATCCTTCACAGTTCCATATATTTTACTCCCTTCACTCTCCCAACTTTTACAGAGCAGAGAGCAGGAGGCAGGAGCCGCAGGACAATCCTAAACTGAAGGCGGGGCATGGGAGCTGCTGGGTTGCCTTTTCATATTAGTGAACTGGTGTTTGGCTTATAGGACCGCCTCCTAGCAGCCAATCACCTCCCGATTAATGTGACAGCCAGCTACTGCTCTCCTCGCATTGTTGGTCCCACCCCCAGTGCAGAATTGTCCCGCCTCCCGCCATCTGCTCCTCTCTACTCCGCTAATGATAATGGGGACAAAAGAGGCGAGTAAATGGCGTGATCGCAGCGGCCCAGAAAGAGAGCAGCAGCTCAGTCTGGATGCGGGTCGCCATTTAGTGATGGCCAGCATATGATAAGGATTAGGATAATGATACTCTTTTTTAGGCGTGCTAACAACCCACCCCCTCTCAGACTCCGCCCAGTGCACCCTTCCCTCCTGCCCACCCCTTGTACCGGCTCTGGCCTGGAGGGCACGATTCGGCACGCGGACCTTGAGTTTGACACCTGTGTTGTAGGGTATTAATTGTTAGGTGTAGTTTGACAACTGAACATTGATGCATTTTTTTTTATTACAGGTGCAATGGTGGACAAATTTACCTCACCACATTTCCTGCCACAATTCCTCGAAATGTACCGAGATCTTCCATGCCTATGGAAAGTACGCTCCAAAGACTATTCAGACCGTCCAAAACGTACAGAAGCATATGCAAAATTTGCGGACCTATGCACAGTTGTGTATGCCAAAGCAGATGTATCCTATGTCAAACAAAAAATTACTAATCTGCGTACTATTTTCAAAAAAGAATTACATAAAATTGCTGAATCCAAAAAATCTGGTAAAGGTGCAGATGAAGTATACGTGCCACGCCTGTGGTATTTTGAGAATCTTTGTTTTCTAACTGACCAGGAGGAAGCACGACCCTCTGTGTCAAGTTTAGACAGTATCACTGTAAATCCTTCAGGCGATGAAGAAGAAGGAACATTTGATGAAATGCCAAGCAGTCATGTAAGTCAGCATATTATTTATTCAAATACACTTTTATATGTACAGATCAAAAATTAAATAATTAAGAGATTAACCAAAAAAATGCTAAACACATCAAAAGAACATGTACCTTTGTACTTTTGATAATTTTATAACATAAACAATTAATTTACAACTGTGTTTAATACATAAATAAGATATAAATGCAGCCACGCAAATATACATATATTATTTATAGATTATTTTGCCAATCTACTGCTCCACGACCAAGATAATAGTCCATATAATCCTGGCGATTCTGACGAGCAAGTTGACTGGAGAGACGTGGTGGGGCACGGCCTAGGTTTAATAGGACTTCCGTATCATTATGCCACTCACCAGGCAGAGTATCCTCACGGTCCACCAGGGATTGTGGCATGTAGGTGGAGCTAGTACTCCTTAAGAAATTATGTAACACACAGCAGCAATGAACTATAGTGTCAATTTTGTGGGGGGCTACATTTATTGCTGTATGGAAGATACGAAAGCGGTTATAATACCATAATACCATAATACCAAAAGCATTTTCCACAACTCGTCTAGCACGAGATAACCTGTAATTAAATATTTTTTGATCAGGTGTAAGGTTTTTAAGGGTGAATGGTTTCAACAGATGCTCAGATAATGCAAATGCGTCACCTGCAGCAAATATGAAATTTAGCCCTTCCACTGTGTCCTCTTGGGATGGTAGATTTAGTAGTCCATTTTTTAAACGGTGAAAAAAAACGGTTTTCTCAATTATTCCCCCATCGGAATTTCTTCCATTTTTGCAAATGTCCACAAAGATAAACTCATACTTTGCGTTCACGATTGCCATTAGTACGGTGCTAAAGTAGCCTTTATAATTATAATAGAAGGAGCCAGATTTTTCTGGTGGCGTTATGCGAACATGTTTGCAGTCTATGGCATCACCACAGTTGGGGAAGTTCCAATAGTCATTAAATTGTTTCGCTGTTGCTTTCCATTCCTCCACAGATGCCGGTAGCTGTGCAAAGGTAAAAGATATTGTTAAAAACGATATAAGGCTTAATTTGAAAGACTATTTTTTTTTGTTGGCTTTATTATACAGGATCTATTTGGCAGTGAAACCCAAACTGGCACATCACCACCAGTAAGCAGGACCAAAAAGAGAAAAACAAGGCAAGATTCTACAGGCAACTTTCTACTCTAGCATCTGCAGCATTAAGTCAGAAGAGGGATGAATGTGATGACCTGGGTTCATTTGCTGCCAAGAAAATGCGCAGGATGTCAGAAGACCAAAAACAATTACTGGAACCATTACTTATTCAGCTTCTTAATAAAGGGTTAAGGGGGGAGCTGACCACAAATACCCACTTAGCTGAGCACAGACCCACACACACCCAATCATCACAACTACATCAACAAATGCATCAGTGGGACGTACATACACACAGCAGGATCGACCACCAAGCAACTGGGGACATGATTATCAGTACACATCTTTGTGAACCATATACATTTTGTTGTAAATATGTTATCTTTGTCAGTTTGACATGTTATGAACTAGTTTCAGTTTATTTATATGTTTATAGTTAATAAATTCTAAAATTAGCAAAGCAAGCTGTACAGTGTTTGAGATTGAAAACTAAAAGCACTGGGTCATTACCTTTAAGTATACGTCTTGCATGCTTGTTATGATGGCTCGCCAGGTCTCAGGCATGATGCGGCCAAGCGACTGGGCAGAGATTCCAGTTGTAAATTTGAGGTCTTCAAAACTTCGTCCAGTTGCGACAAAACAAAGTGTTGCTATCAGTCTCTGCTCCGCTGTGATGCTAGGTCTTAAGACTGTGTCCTTTTTTGTTATGAGGGGTGACACTTTACTGAGTAGTAGCTGAAAAGACTCATCAGGCATCCTCAGATAGTTCCGATAATCATCGGGATTGTTTTCCTTCAGCTCTTGAACCAATCTCATATGAGAGAAGTTATCACGGTTCTTCAGCCACTCTTTACTCCATAACCTTCGCCTTTTACTTCTGGGCTCCTCTGCTTGTTGTATAGCCATCACTCCAGCATTACTATGGCAATGCTCCTCTCATCCACATCCATATTGAAGGTTGTGCAGTAGATCTCTACTATGCACAGGGTTCGTTATAACGAACGTATGTTGAAGGTTGTGCAGTAGATCTCTACTACGCACAGAGTTCGTTATGTAGATCTCTACTATGCACAATGACGAATGTACGTTGATCCTCTGGGCATATACGTGAAACACAGGAAGCCACAGAGCAGAGGTCAAACACACTTTTTTGAACACTTCCTTTTTCTATGCTAAAACCGCACGAAAAAACGATACATTGATGTTCATAAACGATTTATTGTTCGAAAATCGCTACTTACCTGATGGCATAATCGTTTGCTCACACGAACGTATGTTCGTTTTTCGAAAGCGCACTCGGCCGATTTTTTGACTAGTGTATGGCCAGCATTAGTTTAGGATGGGACATTAGGGCTGCGTTTTCTATTTGAAAGGTGGTTTGTTGCATAGGGTTCCACCAGACTCTGGCTTAATCAAGTATGGTTGCTTTGTAATAGGCTATTAAGTCCGGTGCTCCCATCCCTCCTGATGTGACTGGCTTACCCAGAGTGCTGCTTTTGAGACGGGATTGATTTCCGTTCCATATGAAGGTTGTGATGATAGATTGTAGCTGCAGCGGTTGTGGTTTGAGAAAGGGTATCGGCAGAGTCCGGAATGTATACAAGGCATGGGGTAGAAGATACATTTTGGCTAGAGCAATTCTTCCTGCCCAGGAGGCAGTAGTATGTTGGAGGTCTTGCACAGTTTTCTGGAGCTTGGTTACCAGATTATTAAAGTTGGTGGAGCGAAAGTGAGTTGAGGGTGTGGTTAATTGTATGCCCAGGTATGTGAGTATGGAGTTGGGGGCCCATAAAAAAGACATGTGGTTGGCGATATCAGTTTTGGTGCGTTGGTCCAGTCCTATACTGGGCATGCTGGATTTGGAAAAGTTGATTTTATATAGTGAGGCCTTGCTGAATGCGTCTAAAGTGCGATGTAGAGCAGGAAGTGAGTTAGTAGGGTCAGTCAGGGAAATGATGACATTGTCAGCGTACAGGCCTATCTTGTGAATGTCATCAGCGGTCGATATCCCCGAAATAAGGGGGTTGTGTCTAATTGATTGGACCAGGGGTTCCATGACAAGGGCGAAAATCAAGGGTGAGAGTGGGCATCCCTGACGTGTCCCATTAGAGATGTGGAAGGGATCCAAGAGTAGTCCGGAAGTCATTACTCTAGCGCTGAGCGAGGTGTAGAGGGAGAGTATAGCTTGCAGGATGCACGTGCCTGACGAAGGGGCCCTGCGTGGCTCCGAAACGTTGCACTATGCTTGTGTTGTGATCATGCAATAAATCACCCTTTTGGACGCTATTTGTGTCGCTCCATGGTGTGCTGGCAAATATCTTCATTGTAGCTTGCAGGATGGTCCCAAATTTCTGAAGAACTGCCTGTAGGTAGGACCAGTCTACTCTATCAAACGCCTTCTCCGCATCAAGAGATATGAGCAGAGAAGGCGTTCAATGATGTTCCACCAATTGTATCAGGTCAGTTCTCATAAAGGATATTGGGGAACTGGAGAAAGTGCAGAGAAGGGCAACCAAACTGATAAGAGGCATGAAAGAGCTCAGCTATGAGGAAAGATTAGAGGAACTTAATTTATTCACTCTTGATAAGAGGAGATTAAGGGGGAATATGATCAACATGTACAAATATATAAGGGGTCCATAAAGTGAACTTGGTGTTGAGTTATTCACTTTCCAGTCAATAAAGAGGACAAGGGGGCACTCTTTACGTCTAGAGGAAAAGAGATTTCATCTCCAAATACGGAAATGTTTCTTCACAGTAAGAGCTGTGAAAATGTGGAATAGACTCCCTGCAGAGGTGGTTCTGGCCAGCTCAGTAGATTGCTTTAAGAAAGGCCTGGATTATTTCCTAAATGTACATAATATAACTGGGTACTAACATTTATAGGTAAAGTTGATCCGGGGGAAAATCTGATTGCCTCTCGGGGATCCGGAAGGAATTTTTTTCCCCTGCTTTAGCAAATTGGATCATGCTCTGCTGGGGTTTTTCGCCTTCCTCTGGATCAACTGTGGGTATAGAATTGGGTATATGGGATTGTATGATATTATTTTTTTTTGTGGTTGAACTGGATGGACTTGTGTCTTTTTTCAACCTGACTAACTATGTAACTATGTAACTATGAATCTACGCGTACCGTCCGGCGCTTGTCTACCAGCCACAAAACCCACTTGGTCAATATGCACAAGTTGTGGGATGATGTCTGAAAGTTGCGTGGCCAAGATTTTGGCATATAGCTTGGTGTCAGTGTTTAGCAGGGAGATGGGTCTGTAGCTGGCAGGCTCATCGGCCAGTTTGCCCGGCTTGGGGATAGTGATAATAGTGGCTTGGAGGGATTCTGTTGGGATGGAGCCGGTACTGGCAGTGAAGTTGAAGAAGCAGCACAGGTGGGGAGTGAGGAGCTTAGAGAATGTTTTGTAGTACCCATTGCAGAACCCGTCAGGGCCTGGGGCTTTATGAAGTGGTAGGGTGGCAATGACTGGTTCCACTTCCGTGAGGGAGAGCGGGGTGGACAGTTGGTGTAGTTGGTCTTGTGAAAGTGAGGGGAGATGTATGTCTTTGAGGAAGTTAGTAATGTGGGTAGAAGAGGGTGGTGGAGCAAGGTTGGAGCTGGTAAGGTTGTATAGTTTAGAGTAGTAAAGACTAAATTGGTCTACAATGTCCTTAGGGTTGGTGTGCTGTATGCCACTGTGGTCGGTAAGTACAGTGCGGTATTTTAGCTTGTATGAGTTCGCGTTTAAGTTGTTTAGCTAGATATGCTCCAGGTTTGTTGTGTTGGTAGTAGGATTGTAGGCAGAGACGTTTAAAGTGGTAATCAAAGTTTGCTTGTAGGTGGTCACTGAGGGCCTGTCTAGCTGTGTGCAGTGAGTAAAGGGGAAGGTTGAGGCTTGTTGGCTCGCTTGAGCAAGCGTATTTGTTCTAGGAGTTTGTTCGTGGTGGCATTGTGTTGTTTTTTCTCAGGGGCTCCCAACTTAATCAGGAGGCCTGTTATGCAAGCCTTGTGGGCTTTCCATAGTGTGGTGGGGTTGTCTACTGATCCGGTGTTGGTTGTGAAGTAGTGTTGGAGTTCGGATAAGATCTGTTTTTGATATAAGGGACGTGCGATAATGGAGGTGTTGAGCCTCCAAGTGGTGAATTTTTATTGGTAGGTGCTGGAAATAGTCTCATTGATATGGGTGCATGGTCAGACCACGTAATAAGTCCAATTTTAGACTCCTGCACCATTTGCAGGGTATGTTTGTCAGTCAAAAAGAGATCTATCCGAGAGTAAGCGTTTTGTGTGTGTGAGAAGAAGGTGTAATCTTTTTCAGTGCCGTGGAGGCATCTCCAGGAGTCGTACAAGTCTTCCGAGTGGAGTAGGGAGGAGAGTGAGGTAGAACGTTTACGGGTGGGATTAGAAGTGTCTAGTAAGACATCAACAATTTGGCTGAAGTCACCGCAGATAACTAAGGGGCCCTGTCTAAAAGGTTCCAGCTTCTTAAGTATGGTCTTGTAGAAGCAGTGTTGTTTGGTGTTAGGGGAGTAAATGTTGGCGATGGTGATGGTATGTTTATTGATAATGGCATTCAGGATTACAAATCTACCTTCAGGGTCTATCTCAGTGTGGAGCGTCTGGAGTGCGAATGTGGAGCATATAGCAATCATAACTCCTGCTTTTTTTTTTTGCAGAGTTGGCAAAGTAATAGTGCGGATACTGTTTATGAGGGGGGTTTTCTGGAGGCAAAGTGTGTTTCCTGTACACACAGTATGTCAGAGGTGAGGGCTAAAGCCTCTTTCCATAGTACATTTCTTTTATAAGGAGAGTTTAAGCCTTTGGCGTTAATGGAGGTGATGGCGGATGACATTTTAAGAAGTGACTCGTGGGGAGGAGGGGTATAGGAGTACCGCTGTTAAGTGTCACAGAGTAGTGTGTGTAGGTGGAGGTAGACCAGTGCTAGTGTTATATAAGAAGCAAAGTGTGGCCAACGATTTAGGCAACCAGTTGAACAGTGTGGTAATAAGCACAAACTATGAAAAACTCAGTAAAATTACAAACGTCCACCATAACCAAGAAACAACAGCAGAATTTCAAAGTGCGTGGCACTTTCCTTTCACTGGGGGAAGAGTGAAGAGTGTAACAGGTGGTGCGCTCATTCGGGACATTGTTGAAGTGTGCGATTGCCGAATTAGCATAGTAAAGGTGTTCAATGTGCACCCGGCTAGAGGAGATGGAGGAAGACCTTACTTGCGAGTGGTGTTAGGAGCATAGCGCCTGGGATCCTGGGCGAAGGTTGAGGGCCTTTGGAGTAGGGGTTCAGGTGGAGGTGAGGAGATTAGGCCCCAGTTGAGCATGCGTTTGATTCCATCCTTGGGAGTCAGGATATTGGTGTTCTGGTTTTGGTATGTGACCACTAGTTTAGTAGGGAAGCCCCATTTGTATGGGGTGTTGTGCTTCCTAAGCGTAGTGGTGGTCTGGGAGAATTCTCTTCTCTTTTGAGCGGTGGCAGCAGATATGTCCGTGTACAGGGACACAGTGGAGTAGGGGTCAGGTAGTGGAGAGGTGGACCTGGCAGCCGCCATGATCTTTTCTTTCACTTGAAAGAAATGGATGTGAGCTAGAATGTCTCTAGGTACTGAGGCAGGGAGGTGGCTAGGTTTGACAATGCGGTGCGCCTGGTCAATAATCATGTCAGTTTTACACAATTGAGGAGTAAGTGTGAGGAATAGTTGCTGAATGTAGGGGAGCAGTTCGGGAGGCTTTCCGGTACACCCCTAAATTTTATCGAAACATTAAAGTTTTATTTCAAAAGTAAACAAGTGTACAATAGTGAACAGGAATACATTCAATAAAGCTTTGAATATACTTTACAGGTCGCAAGTAACATAAGCGTAATTTCTCTTTTTCTGTGCTATAAAGATTATATGTTTGGACAACTCTTTTTAGAACATATTTTCAGTCTTTTAATCAATAAACATGCTAATAGTCGAGCCTCCTCGAGAATTGCTTTACCTGAGCTATAATGACATTACAAAAATCCAGAGAACAGATCTAGAGAAGAGAAAGGGTGTTATCATGAGAAGATAGCACCGAAAGAAAGAAGAAAGATAGAAAAAAGAGGGGTTTGGAAGCGGGGAAGGATTGGAGGGGGAGGGGGGGGGGGCTGTTGTTAGTTTCAGGGTCTGCAGGTATACCTTCTTTACCCCTGCATCAGGTCCTCATGTCTATGTGAATATTTGAAGATGATCCAGGGTTGCCAGGTACTGTTAAATTTTTCCACTTGTTCCTGTGCTATTGCCCTGAGCTCTTCCATCCTATACAGGTTATGAATCTCCCTTAACCATTCTGAGATTGAGGGTACAGTGGCACTTCTCCAGTATCTCGGAATAACAGCCTTTGCCGCCGTAAGCAGAAACCTTGTCAGTGAGCTCTTATATTTTTTCATAGAGCAGTTGGTAATATGTAACAAACAGTATGCCGCATCCAGTTGGATACGTGTGTCAGTAATATGTTTTATCAGCTCATTGACTTGGGTCCAGAATGGGCTAATTAGACCACATTCCCACCATATGTGATGTAATGTGCCCTTATCTTGGTTGCAGCGCCAACATTCCTCTGGCACCGCTGGCGCCCATTTGTGTATTTTGGTTGGGGTGTTGTACCAGTTCGTTAGTAATTTGAACGACGTCTCTTGTAAACGTGTGCTAATAGCACACTTATGCGCAAATGTGCAGGCTTGCAGCCACTGATCTTTTGTGAAGGTCCTATTCAGGGCCGTTTCCCAAAACGTTTTGTGTTTATTTGGATCTTAGAGGTTATTGGCCTGCAACCAAGCGTATGTCAGAGAGATGTTTTTCGCTGAGGTGTCGGCTAAGTAGCATACAGTTTCAAAGGGTGTGAGAGGTCGTTTAAAATGTTTAAACCTCTGTGGGCTCGAGATATAGTCGTGTATTTGTCGGTAGGACCAATGATCTAATGAAAGGGTACCCAGCTCTGCTTGCATGCTAGAATGAGTTTTAACTCTCCCGTCCGCAATACAGTGTATAGCAAGTAGTGGTGAGCTTCTTTGTGTAAGATGTCGGTTTAGGCCCTGCATGCTTGGTGGGAAGTCTGGGTTTGTCGCTATGGGTGTTAATGGGCCTATGGGTGTGGTCAGAGTCGTCAGTCTGGTTACTGTCTGTATAGCTTTCAAGGTTGTACCTATAAGTGGGTGTTGTTTCAGTCGCGGGGGGCATTGGGTCCATGGTATCCAAGGCGCATGTGATATCGGCACCGTATCTACGTTGTTTTCCAGGGCTACCCAGTCTTTATTGTTTGCATGACAGGTCCAATCTATTATTCTAGTGAGGTGTGTGGCCAGGTAGTAATGTTTAAAGTTAGGAAAGCCCATTCCCCCATTATGTTTGTCCCTAGTAAGTAGTGTTAGGCTTACGCAAGGTTTCTTGGTGGCCCATAAAAAGTGTCTCAGTATAGTGTCTAATGAGCGAAAGAAGCTGGCGGGTATTGCAATGGGCAGGGTTTGAAAATAGTACAGAATTTTTGGCATTTTGATAATGGCCGCCCTGCCGAACCAGGAGAAATGTTTAATCGACCACTTCTCGAGGTTCTTTTGTATCTTCTGTATTAAAGGTAGGAAGTTTTGTGGATATATCGAATGTAGGTTTGGGGTCAGTTGGACCCCCAGGTATGTGAGTGCTTTAGGTTCCCATCTGAATTTAAAGTTCTGTTGTGTGCGTCTAAAGCCCCATACACACGGTCGGACAATCCGCGGACCAGGTCCGTCGGACCATGTCCGTCATACTTTGTCCGATGTTGGTTTTGCGTACACACGGTCGGACAAAGTTGTCGGAAAATCCGATCATTCTGAACGTGGTGACGTTTGTTGCCTACGACGGGACTACGTAGAGGCTAGTAGCCAATAGCTTTGGTCTTGTAATGTGATCTGAGCATGCGTAGCACTTTGTCCGGTCGGACAACCGTACACACGATCGGATTTGGTGTGATCGGACCGGGTTGACGGCAAATCTTTCCAGCAGGAGATAAGACTTTGTCCGACGGACAAACCGACGAACACTGTCCGATGGTGCATACACACGGTCTGATTTTTCAACACCTTGTCCGATCGGACCAAATTGATGAAAAAGTCCGACCGTGTGTATGGGGCTTTAGTGTGTTGTCATGTAGTGTCAGATTTAGCGCTTCCGACTTATTATAATTAATCTTGAAGTTTGATAGAAAACTGTAGTGAGTGAATAAATTGCATATCTCGGGCATAGTTACGTGGGGTTGGGATAGAAAAAATAGTAGGTCATCGGCATAGGCCGCACATTTGTATGTTTTGCCTCCTATATGAAAGCCATGCACAGAGGGTGATTTATTTATGGCGCGTATCAGGGGTTCTAGGGTAAGTATGAATAGTAGGGGCAAAAGGGGGCAGGTAAGTATGAATAGTAGGGGCGTTTTTTCAATGTCATCGGTGCGGTCCTCCACTTGATCTATTCTGGAATGTAACATGGAGATGGAGGACCGTAATTCATTGCGCATATATTATTCTGCAATGACATTAGCATAAGTTTGAGCGTGTGCTCAGATACTGGTTGGTCAAAGGCAGGTAGTATAGCTAGGGAATCAGAGCGTGGCACTTCAGGGCCTGTGGATGCTGGGGGGTCCCAGTGCTGTTATTTAAGCTGAGGAGCTTTAGTGGGAGAGAGGGCTGGGGATTGTGCAGCTCTCTTACCTCAATCAGCAGATGAGGGCTGAGAGGATTCTGTGTGTGGAGCCGAGCTGTCCATCTCCTCCATGTTAGCAGGGTGGTCCTGTGAGCTCCTGTCGGCGGCGGGACAGGGCGGCGCCATCTTTGGCATTCAGCATGTCGGCTCTCCTGAAAAAGTCTGTGAGGCGGCGCAGCTGATGCAGGCTGAAGGGTCTCCTTCTGGACATGCCGTTCAGGTGTCCACTGATTCCTCTCCTCTCTGGAGTGTCAAAGAGGGGGGACATGCGCTAGGAGCTGCTGCCTGTCGCTAATAGTCCCTTGGCTGAGTGGAGCAGAGATTTCAGGCCAGCCATGCCCCAGGTGTAGCCTTCTCTTATGCAGTGTAGGCAGGAAGTAGAAGGGCAGACATTTTTTATGTTTTAAATCACATGTGGGCTGAAGGATTAGCAAGGCTTCTAGAGACACAGAACAGCCTATGGTTGGATAATGAACTGTGTGACCACACAGGACACAATTATATACTGTATTGATGCATAATTTGCATAAAGGCATATTTGTATACTTACTACTTAATCCGGGGGGCTTGCACAACTGCTGTTGATACACCCCTGTATGGGTATCAGTGTACTTAAAGGAGTCATGTTTCCAGAATAGCATGCAATTAATCTGCAGGAACTTGAATTTAGGCTGCACTGAAGCAGCATAAAGGCTGTATTCAGGCTGCATTGGATGCATATGTACTTGAATAGTGCTGCAGAACTAGTATGAGGGCCAAGTGCAGTTTGGCAGGTGCAGTATAATATGACATTATTGCATGCATACCTGTTTAATTGTAAATTGCATACCTACATGTGTATGGCATATACTGCATACCTACCATTTGCATTAAACTGCATACTTGCATGCATATTTGCATTGAACTGCATAAATACAGTACGTAATAACCGCACTCCTGAATTCACCGTTACTATACAACAAATATCTCTGTTGGTAGACTCCATGTAGTTATAAATCGGTTATATGTGGCTTTATACTTTCCTCACTGGTCTATTTAATCAGTGTGGTTTTATATATGTTCTGTCATTATTTGTAACTAAATTTATACTTTTGCAACTTTTGTTTTTTGTGCCTAAAAAGTCCAAGTTTTTTTTCATCTAATTATTTCCAATACATACGTACATGCGTATTTTCATGCATTCTCTCCTGGTCACCACAATGCAGTGAAACATGCTTCCAGAAGGTAGCAAAGGTCCTGCGCACCTCTTCACTCTCCTCCCTGCCGGAGGAGTACCGCGATTTTAGCAATGTCTTTGACAAAGGTCAAGCCAGTAGTTTGCCTCCACACCGGCCATATGATTACGCAATTGACCTTCAACCTGGCGCCATACCCCCTTGTGCCTGGGTTTACCCTTTGTCAGTCTTGGAGGATAAGGCCATGGAGGAGTATGTTGCAGACGCACTTTCTCGAGGTTTCATATGCAAATCCTCGTCTCCTGCTGGTGCTGGTTTCTTCTTTGTGAAGAAGAAGAGTGGTGAACTGAGACCTTGTATTGATTAGAGGGGTCTCAATCATTTTATGATTAAGAATGCCTATCCGATTCCGTTGATTATAGAGTTATTTGACCGCCTCAAGGGAGCAACGGTTTTAATGAAGCTTGATTTGAGAGGGGTCCTGGAGTCCCTGGAGAGCAACCACACAGATGTCTGTCATGTACTTCAAAAACTAAGAGAGAACAATCTCTATTGTAAACGGGAGAAGTGCTAGTTCCATCGTGAACAGGTTAAATTCCTGGGTATGTCATTTCCACTGCTGGTTTTTCGATGGACCCAGAGAAACTTTCAGCAGTCCTACAGTGGCCCCGACATGTAGGTTTACGCCCTCTGCAGCATTTCCTGGGCTTTGCCAACTATTATTGGAAGTTTATTTGTAACTTCTCGTCTCTGGTCAAGCCCCTGACTGATATGACCAGAAAGGACGGTAACCCACAGAGTTGGTCTCCAGAGTCCATTAAGGCCTTTGAGAGTCTCAAGGCTGCCTTTGTTTCTGCTCCTGTGTTGGCACATCCTGATCCTACGTTAACTTTTATCCTTGAGGTTGATGCTTCTGAGACTGGTATTGGCTCCCTTCTGTCTCAATGTCCTACCCCTGAGAGCGCTATGCATCCTTGTGGCTACTTTTCCAAGAAATTGTCACCACAAAGTGTAATTATGAGATTGGTGACAAAGAGCTGTTGGTGATCATTTTAGCCCTGAAAGAAAGTAGGTACCACTGTGCCGGTTCTCATTCTTACTGACCATAAGAATCTCACATTCTTGTCTGAGGCTAAACGCCTCTCTCCCAGAAGGCTACAATGGGCTCTTTTCTTGTCAAGTTTCAATTACATTGTCTCATTTTTACCCGGTACTAAGAATGTAAAAGGGCTGACGACTTGTCACAACAATTTTCCTCCACTTCCAAGATGGAGTCGGTTCCGGTTCCTGTGATTCCTCACTTCTCCTTTGAGTGACAAAATTCTTGCTGCTCAGGTCCATGCTCCTCCTGATTTCTGCTTTGTCCCAGAGAGTCTCCGTACTGCCATGCTCCAGACTTACCTTTCTCCCAAGGCAGCTGGCCGCCCTGGGAAGAATCAACTCATTTGGGCCATTTCCCAACAATTCTGGTGGCCTAGTCTACGTGCTGATATAACTGCCTTCATAGCTGCGTGTGTGCTCAGAGTAAAGCCCCATACACACGGTAGGATTTTCCGATGGATTCTGTCCTATCAGACAATGTTTTCGGAAAATCAGACCGTGTGTAGGCACCATCGGACAGTTTCCATCGGATTGTCCGACGGACAAAGTCCTATCTCCTGCTGGATAGATTTTTTGACAACAAAGTCCGATCACACCAAATCCGATCGTGTGTAGCGAATTCCGACCGGACAAAGTGCTACGCATGCTCAGATCACATTACAAGACCCAAGCTATTGGCTACTAGCCTCTACGTAGTCCCGTCGTAGGCAACAAACGTCACCACGTTCAGAATGATCGGATTTTCCGACAACTTTGTCCGACCGTGTGTACGCAAAACCAACATCAGACAAAGTATGACGGACATGGTCTGACGGACCTGGTCCTCGGATAATCCGCGCGTGTGTATGGGGCTTTAGACTCCACAACACCTTCCAGTGGGCCTCCTGCAACCCATACCCAATGGAGAGAGTTCATTGTGCAGTTATCCAACTACCAAGGCAACACTGTTATTCTTATGGTGGTTGACTGTTTCTCAAAGATGTGTCATTGTATTCCAGTTAAGAAGCTGCCCACGTCTAAGGAACTGGCTTCCATTTTTGCTTGGGAGATCTTTCACTTACATGGGCTAACCAAGGTGATTGTCTCAGACAGGGGAAGTCAGTTTGTGTCCCGGTTCTGGCAAGCCTTTTGTGCACATTTGGAAATTCACCCACAGTCTAATGGGGACGCAGAACGAGCCAATCAGTCCTTAGAGCAATTCCTACGTTGCTATATTTCTGACCATCATATAAACTGGTCAGACTTATTACCGTGGGCACAGTTTGCTCACAACAGTGTCTTGAATTTTGCTTCCCGATTGTCCCCGTTTATGGTGAATTATGGTTTCCAACATTCCATGTTCCCTGACTCGTTTGTTCTGCAGAGTATTCCTGCATTAGAGGAGCATCTCCATGGTCTTTGTTCCACTTGGGCACAAGGCCAGGATTCTTTGTGTCATGCTAATGATAGGTACAGACTCCATGCTGACCACAGACGCCTGCCTGCGCCAAAAGCATTTTCGTCCGAATTTCGGGTATTTTCCTTATCGTTTTAACAAATGATAACGAACGTGCAGAATCCAAAAACCGAACAATCCGACATAAACAAATGCTTTATTTTAGTTTTCGTTGCAACAGTTCGATATAGATAGGAGATTCGACATGACGCTGACAATAGCGATCTGTGTCCATCGAACCTGTGGTCAAATGTGCCTAACCTTAGCACTATTAGTTCAAGATTATTCTACATAGAAAGGAAAGATTTGACATGGAGAGAAAAGATTTGACATTATAGAGACAATAGCAAAAAAGGTTGAATGTGCCTAACCTAACTCTATTAGTCCAAGATTATTCGACATAGAGAGAAAAGATTCAACATGAAGATTCGACAAAGCAGTCGCCGCGAGCGGACATTTATGGTCAAATGCTCATAGGCTATAGAAGAATTCTAATGTTGGTTGACTAGTAATAATAATTAATAAATATAATTATTACTAGTGTCATACAACATTAGAATTCTACTATAGCTTGTAAGCGGAACATTCCAAGGTCCGTCAAATCTTCTTAGACCATCGACAGACACCATTAGCCTTCAATGAAATATTCAACCTTAATTATTTTGTATTTTCGGACAAATGCATTTTTTAACGAAACAAAATAAATAAAATCTAATTTCGGGAGTAACTAAATAAATGTATTTTACGCACGAAAACGAAATTGCGAAACAAAATATTTCAGTGTGCACATGTCTACTTCCTACCAGGTTGGGGACAGGGTCTGGCTGTCGTCTCGCAACCTCCGCCTTCATGTTCCCTCAATTAAGTTTGTACCTCGGTTTATTGGGCCTTTCTGTATTCTTTGCAGGATTAACCCAGTGGCTTACGCATTAGACCTTACTTCTAATATGCGTATTTCAAATGTATTTCATGTCTCCTTATTAGAAGCCTTTGGTCTGCAATGGATTTACCAACTCGGTGCCACGTCCTCACCCTGTACAGGTTAAGAACCATGAGGATTATGAAGTACAGTCCATTATTGACTCCTGTAGGTTCCATGGGCGCATACAGTACTTGGTGCATTGGAAAGGGTGCGGTCCGGAGGAATGCTCTTGGGTCTCATCCTCGGACGTACATGCCCCTGCCCTCCTCTGTTATTTCCATAGAATTTTTCCCCTCAAGCCTGGTGGTCCCCTGAGGGGGAGGGGTTGTTGAGGAGGGGGTACTGTCAGGGCTGGGCTCAGCCCTTTCTTCTCTGAGCTGGCCGCTCAGCTGTCGGCTAATTGCCAGCTCCCATCTCTCTCCACAGTTACTCAGCTGTTGATGATCCTGCTCGTCAGTCCTGCCTACTTAAGCCGCACAGTCCAGAGGAGCTCTGCCTTCGCCTTGGTCACATCACAAGAAACTATCTCCTGCGTTCCTGTTTAAATACTGGCTTTGCTGACATCACTTCTGGCTCCAGATCCTGCTTGCTGTTCCACTACTTTGTGTAGTATATTATGTCTAATATATATATGTGTATGCATGTATATGTATATATATATATATATATATATATGTGTTGTATATATACATATTTATATATGTGTTATATGTAGTATATTATATCTAATATATATATATGTATACATATATATGTATTATATATATATGCATATTTATTATATGTAGTGTTTTTTATGTAGTTTGTATAGGCATTCTATTTAGGCATTCTAAGACAAATTCATTATGCAAGAATGTAGATTGGGGATTCAAGTCTATTCTACACCTCAAAAGGGTGTCCAGGTGTCATCTCTTAATCTAATCAGTAGTCGCACACATCAAAGACAATGTTATCTGTTACCCTTTGATGTGTAAATCTTATGCAAGTTGTGTGTGTGAGGAATAGCCTTTTAATCTAGTATTTACTGATGGTAATTAGAATTGAGGGGGGTATTCATGGTAAACATTTGGTTGACCCCCCCCCCCAGTGTCAGATCAGTATATGAGAAGACAGGCAGGTTGTCAGCTAGTCTAGAGAAAAAGATGGTCTGAGAGAAGAAGGCATAGGTACAAGAGGAAATATTCGTTGTAATGAACTCTGTTGGATTTTATCGTCTGTAAGAATGTTCTGTTTTGGAAGTCAATAAAATCTCTCTCTGGGAGAATCGGGTTTTGCTGCGGACAATACTTTTAATAACCATATACCATCTACGAGGAAGGAACGATTATAGATTAGATCACTACATTGGTGCCGTTCAAGCGACCAGAAGAGCATTTTCAGGACTTTGTATTAGAAATCGTGGTGATAACAATCCGTGAGTTGGACAGAAGTCTGATGGAGACCCAAGACCTGTGCTGTGACTCTAACGTCTGGTTGTGACATAAGAGAGTCTGATCTACAAAATCAAACAAGTTTGGAACCCCAGAATTATTCTCTGGAGACTGGAAACGAAGAAAAAGGACTGTATCGTGTACCAGAAGACCTGAGCTGGAAGCTGAAGGAGTAATTAATGCGGTGAGTAAAATATTTCTCTTTTTAAATTATTAATAATATAGTAAAAATGCTTACTCAGTGTGAAGCTAGTGTCAGTTCTGATAAAGTTAACAGATGGGTGTTAAAATGTATTAAGCGTCATGGCGGTCCTTATGAAGTGCCAGAAAAATATAAGCAGACATGGACTATGATGAATGAATTTTTAGAAAAAACTGTTTTTGATAGTAAAATTTCAGAAGGTAAAAGAAAAGGTTGTATTGTACAGGGCTTGTTATCTTGCTGTTTAACAATGGAAAGTTCGTTGAAGGATAAGGTTGAGGAAATTACCCAGTTACAGAGTGCAGTTGATAATAGCAACAAGGTTTGTCAGAGGTTACAAAACCAATCAGAATCTGAGACTGTAAATTTAAAATTGCATGCAGTCACCATTGGGGAAGCTCTGCTTGAGAAGTCTAAACGTTGTAATGAATTATCAGAGGAAAATGAGAGATTGAAATTAAGAATTATGGAATTAGAGAAGAGATCTCAGGAATGCAGCAAAATGCAAACATTCTATCAAATGAAACAGAACCTCATATTAAATCTGATAATTCATTGCCAGCCGCACCCACTGTGACCACCACAGTTTATAACAATAATAATAATGCAGGTGCAGTTCAGCTTGTAATGAAGCCTTTGAAACCAAAGAATTAGATGCAATTCTTAAAGAAATAGGAATGATTCCCTGCCATGATTTAAACAGATTTTTAAAATGGTATTGTGACTTGCAGAATGTCAGAGATATGTACAATCTCAACCCATCTGATTTAGACAGAGGTATGCAACATTCTATAGGAAAATAGTCTTTGGGTGAGAATTAAGCAGATCTGTACTCAGCCAATGAGGACAAGGGACATATTGATGGAATTGTTATGTGTTTTGTATGGTGTACGTTCTGATGTTACTGTTCATGGGAAGATCAAACAAATGAAAAATGAATCTCCCTACGAGTTGTCAGGAAGGATAAAATCTATTATGGAAATATTGGTCAGTAATAATCTTGCATTTGAGCATGGTGGCTTGTTACATATGAGTATATTTCTACATGCTTTGAACGAAGAGATCAGACAAAATATTTTACTAGTTACCCCAAATCCCCATGATTTAAAAGATGTATTGTTGAAAGCAGACAATTTATGTTATTGACATATGGATGAAAAAAAGACCTAACTTTACTGGCAAGATTTTCCACTGCTGCTTTGTCTGGATAGAAGATCTGATAAACGCTGATGTCAAGCTGATTCTATCTGAAAGTGGGGGATTATATATGGATTCAACTGCTCTATTAAGGATGGAAATGAGGAGTCGGCCTACAGCAAATTACAAAGTACAGCAATAGCAGTTTTTTTCAGCCTTTTGAACTTGAAAGTGAATGCTGGTACATGGATGGTTCTTCTTACTATAAAGATGGAAGTAGAATTTCGGGATTTGCTGGTGTTTGTGCAAAAGCATCTTTAAGAAAATGAAAACCTTGAGCCTGGAGAGGAATCCTGGAGTTATGTGGATCGGAGCTCCCAGCACACCAAGTCTACTTTCAATGAGAGTTATGATGAAGTTGAAAATTGAAGAATGAACTGCGACATCCGCTCGTTTTTGTGCAATATTCAAGATCTTGATGTGATATAATAAGGAAGTTTACCGAATCCTTTTCCAGTCATGGTCTAAAGCTATATTATCTAATGACTGTTTCATGGGGATATTTTAGAGGCTGGTGAAGAGAGATGTAACCAGTTTCAACTTTATATTTCATATGAGCCATTGTGAAGCATCCAATACCTCAAGTCGGTAATGCTATGTTTGTTGCCTGATTTATGGGTCAGTTCTAGTAGTTAGAACGACCCAAGTGGGGGTATATGTAGTATATTATGTCTAATATATATATGTGTATGCATGTATATGTATATATATATATATATATATGTGTTGTATATATACATATTTATATATGTGTTATATGTAGTATATTATATCTATATATATATGTATACATATATATGTATTATATATATATGCATATTTATTATATGTAGTGTTTTTTATGTAGTTTGTATAGGCATTCTATTTAGGCATTCTAAGACAAATTCATTATGCAAGAATGTAGATTGGGGATTCAAGTCTATTCTACACCTCAAAAGGGTGTCCAGGTGTCATCTCTTAATCTAATCAGTAGTCGCACACATCAAAGACAATGTTATCTGTTACCCTTTGATGTGTAAATCTTATGCAAGTTGTGTGTGTGAGGAATAGCCTTTTAATCTAGTATTTACTGATGGTAATTAGAATTGAGGGGGGTATTCATGGTAAACATTTGGTTGACCCCCCCCCCAGTGTCAGATCAGTATATGAGAAGACAGGCAGGTTGTCAGCTAGTCTAGAGAAAAAGATGGTCTGAGAGAAGAAGGCATAGGTACAAGAGGAAATATTCGTTGTAATGAACTCTGTTGGATTTTATCGTCTGTAAGAATGTTCTGTTTTGGAAGTCAATAAAATCTCTCTCTGGGAGAATCGGGTTTTGCTGCGGACAATACTTTTAATAACCATATACCATCTACGAGGAAGGAACGATTATAGATTAGATCACTACACTTTGATCCCTGACTTCTGGCTTGGCTGACTATACGTTCTGGTTACTGAACTTTGGCTATGTTTTGACTACATTTGTTCTTTTTACTTTTATCATTAAACAAGTGTGATTTAACTATACTTCTGTCTCGGTCTGTTTTCATGGTTTCTGACAAGGGGTAGAGGAGCGATTTTCTCCTAACCTTGGGGGGCGGATTGCCCCAATGCTTCGGCATATATTTTTTATTGTATTTGCTTTGCAGGTATGATAAGTCTTACTGTTATACTGTAATGTTACTTTTTTTATTGTTAACCATCATTTGCTTAGCAGGTACGCCATTCAGCTTCAGCAGATTTATTTATCTTGACAGCATCTGCTCCCACAATATGTAAATCAGCGACTCCAGCACTGTAGAAGGTGATTTCACCACCACAGTTAAAAAAAAAATGGTGCATGTATGCCCATCATTAGATGTGGGTGGATGAAGGGCGGTACTCTAATGCCCACAGGCTGCATGAAAAAAGAACATTACAATATATGCCCAACAAGGACCAGAAACATACTGGTATGTTGCTGGACTTTGAGTGGTTATACTAGAATGATCATCTTGGTATCATTCTTTTTAGCCAGCGGTCGGCTTTCACGCAAAAGCAATCCTAGTGGCTAATTAGCCTAGTTCCCCCCACCGTCTTCCATGGTTTTCTCCGGCTCTCCTGTCCCAACAGGGAACCCGAGAATGCAGCCCGTGGTTCCGCCAGTTAACCATAGAGCTGATTGGAGACCAGAATGGCTCCAATCATCTCTATGGCCTAAGAAACCGTAAGCAACGAGCATTTCATGACTTAGGTTTCACTGGATATAAACAGCGCAATTGGGAAATTGGGAACGTATTTAATCACACCGATCTTGGTGTGGTCAGATGCTATGAGAGCAGAGGAGAGCTCTAGGGTCTAATAGACCCCAATTTTTTTCAAAAAAGAGTACCTGTCACTACCTATTGCTATCATAGGGGATATTTACATTCCCTGAGATAACAATAAAAATTATTTAAATAAATAAATTACTGAAAGGAACAGTTTAAAAAAAAAAAAAAAAGCAAACTAAAAATAAAAAAAGCACCACGAAGGTCCAATCGAGGGCAGTAATTTTAGCAGTACACCTCTTCTGTAAATCTAAAGTTCTTCTGTAAATCTAAAGTGGTAACCTGTAAAGGCTTTTAAAAATGTATGTAGTCTGTCACCGATGCACGTTTGTGCGCAATTTTAAAGCATGTCTTGTTTGGTATCCATGTACACGGAATAAGATCATCTTTTTTATTTCATCAAATATTTGGGCAATATAGTATGTTTTAATGCATTAAAAATAAAACAAGTTTTTTTTTTTTAAAACGCATTTGAAAAATCGCTGCGCAAATACTGTGAGAAAAAAAAATAGTTGCAACACCCACCATTTTAATTTGTAGGGCCTTTTCTTTAAAAAAATATAATGTTTGGGGGTTCAAAGTAATCTTCTAGCAAAAAAAAATATTTTTATTAAATAATATATTTTTTCATGTAAACGAAAAGTGTCAGAAAGGGCTTTGTCTTCAAGTGGTTAGAAGAGTGGGTGATGTGTGACATAAGCTTCTAAATGTTGTGCATAAAATGGCAGGACAGCTCAAACCCCCCCCCCCCCCCAAATGACCCCTTTTTGGAAAGTATACACCCCAAGGTTTTTGCTGATAGGCATGTTGAGTCCATGGAAAATGTTATATTTTGCCACAAGTTTTGGGAAAATTACAAACTTGCACAAAGTTGTCACTAAATGATATATTGTTCAAACATGCCATGGGTATATGTGGAATTACACCCCAAAATACATTCTGCTGCTTCTCTTGAGTACAGGGATTTTTGTAATTTTTCAATCACTGACAAAAAAATTTAATATTCAATGGGATCAACGTGCCTCTCAGCAATTTCCTTGGCGTGTCTACTTTCCAAAATGGGGTCATTTGGGGGGGGGGGGGTGTACTGCCCTGCCATTTTAGCCCCTCAAGAAATGAGATAGGAAGTCATAAACTTAAAGCTGCATAAATTCCAGAAAATGTACCCTAGCTTGTAGACGCTATAACATTTGCGCAAACCAATAAATATACGCTTATTGACATTCTTTTTTCCAAAGACATGTGGCTGAATACATCTTGGCCTAAATGTATGACTAAAATTGACTTTATTGTATTTTTTTTATTTTTTTTTTCCATTCAAAAAGGTTTATTGAAGGTAAGGTACATTACATGTGATCACATAACTTGAAGACAGGTACAATCCTGTCTGTACATTTTCGTTGTGTTAGTAACTATAATGAAACCAGGAACATATAAGATAGAAAACAGATTCACATTCAACATACGCTGTGAGCAACCTAAAGAAATCTTTTCGTTATAACATTCGAGACTCATATCACATGGCTATTTCTCAGTAAGATCATATTATAATTACCTTCTATATCAGCATTATGGTAGCATGCGAGATTGAAACAGGTGACATTTAATGTCGGGGAATATAGATGAGTATAGGTAAAGTGAGAGAAGAAGAGAGAATAGTCAGAGGTGTAGAATGAAGAAGGGAAAGAAAGAGGGTTGGTAGCTATACGTAATAGCTCAAGTATTGGAGAGCATCTTAGTTATATCTGTAATTCAGTGCACCTAAGCCATTGCGTGATGGCCATTTGGTTCACAGACCTCCCCAGAGTCGGGGGACTATCCTTCAGCCAGGGTTAGGTAAGTTAAGTGTTTCATATTCTTCAGAGAATCTAAAAGCAACCCAAGGGGACCAGGTTTTGTGGTAGCCATCCACGTCATCGTTGGACTGGGCCCGTGTCTCCTCCATGTTACATATGTCCACAGTCCTATGGAGCCACTCTTTAATAGAAGGGACCGTAGTAGATTTCCAGTATAATGGTATGAGCGATTTAGCTGCATTAAGCAGGTGTTTGGACAGGGATTTATTGTATTTGGAGAGTGAAAAGTCGGTAACATGTAGGAGGCAGCCGGCCGCATCCAGTTTCAATGAGGTATCTGTGATATGGCTAATAATTGTCACCACCCTTTCCCAGAACCGTGTGATATGGGGACAGTGCCACCAAATGTGCAAAAGCGTACCTTTCTCTTGTCCACATTGCCAGCAAAGTTCCGAGGTTTGAGGGAACCACTTATGTAACTTGGCCGGTGTGGCATACCATTGTGTAAGCAATTTATATGCAGTTTCCTGCATTCTGGTGCTCAGGGAGCACTTGTGGGCGAGTACACAGGCTTTTTGCCATTGTGTATCTGTTATTTCTATGTTGAGTTCTTCCGACCACTTCCTCCGAAATCTGTCCAGGGTGTGCGGTACTGAAGCCTGAAGCCAGGTATATGCCAGAGAGGTGGCTTTAGAGATTGGGGCCCCCTCCAGGCACACTGATTCCATATCTGTCAGTTTTCTAGTAAAGTACATTTTACGTTGTGTATTGTTTACAAAGCTTCGTATCTGAAAGTATGTCTATAGTGGCAGATCCTGCACATGGTCCTCTATTTTCAGTTTCTGGTAGTCCTTGATAAGGACATTTTCAAAGCAGTGGCTAGTGAGTAAAGGTGTATCTGCGCCTTGTTTTTGTAACACGTGGTTCGCTACCCCTGGCGGAAAGTCCGGGTTGTCTTTTAGTGGCGTCAAAGGGCTTAAGGGTGTGGATATGTTCGTCTTTTTAATGAGTGTATGGAATATAGACAGTGTGGTGTTCAGCAAGGGATGTTGTCTCAAGCCCCATACACACGCGCGGATTATCCGAGGATCATGTCTGTCATACTTTGTCCGATGTTGGTTTTGCGTACACACGGTCGGACAAAGTTGTCGGAAAATCCGATCATTCTGAACGTGGTGACGTTTGTTGCCTACGACGGGACTACGTAGAGGCTAGTAGCCAATAGCTTTGGTCTTGTAATGTGATCTGAGCATGCGTAGCACTTTGTCCGTCGGACTACCATACACACGATCGGATTTGGTGTGATCGGACCTTGTTGTCCAAAAATCTATCCAGCAGGAGATAGGACTTTGTCCGTCGGACAATCCGACGTACACTGTCCGATGGTGCATACACACGGTCAGATTTTTCGACAACATTGTCCGATCGGACAGAATCCATGCGAAAATCCGACCGTGTGTATGGGGCTTTAGAGTCAGTGGATAGTTTCTCATCGAAATCCATGGGGAGAACCTCAGGGGGATCGGGCTCAGCTCATTTTCCAGGGGGACCCAGTCTTTAGTGTCCTGGTGGCAGTGCCAGTCTAAGATCCTTGTTATATGTGAGGCTTGATAATATTGTTTGTAGTCGGGTAAGCCCATTCCCCCTCTATCCTTTGCCCTAGTCATTAACTCAAATTTGATCCTCAGGCGCTTGTGTGCCCAGACAAAATCAAGCTGGATTGTTTGTAGAGTTTTGAAAAAACACTGTGGTATCAGGACGGGTAGGGTCCGGAACAGATACAGCACTCTGGGTAATATTGACATCTTACAGATAGCTGCCCTCCCGAACCATGAGAAATTTTTGTTGGCGTGCCATGACAACAAATCCTGTCTTATGATTTTAAGCAAGGGTGGGAAGTTTCTCTCGAAAATTTGAGATAGCTGCGGGGTCAGCCATACGCCAAGGTACTTCATGGCAGAGGATACCCACTTAAAGGTGCTATTTGATTGTGCGCTATATAGTGTATTCTCTGTCAGGGTGATATTCATCGCCTCCGACTTCGTGTAATTGATCTTTAGGTATGAGACATATCCGTACACCGAAAACTCCCTCAGCAACGTGGGAATTGACGTGAGGGGTTTCGTCAAAAAAAATAACAAATCGTCGGCGTATGCAGCAATTTTAAATTCCCGTTGGCCTACCTGAAAACCCTCAATATCTGGTAATGAGTTAACTTTCCTGATGAAAGGTTCTAACGAAATGATGAAGAGGATTGGCGAGAGAGGACACCCCTGTCTCGTGCCATTATTTATTTTTATAGTTTCGGATAGGGATCCGTTAATGCGCAGTTTTGCTGACGGGTTTTGGTATATCGCCAAAATCCAGTTCATCATGTGAGAGCCTAGACCAACATATTTGCATGTTGCCAACATGAAGTCCCATGCTACTCGATCGAAGGCCTTCTCCGCGTCTGTCGATAGGAGAAGACCTTCGATCTTTCGCTCCCTAGCTGCATATACAAGGTTTAGTGCCTTTGTGACGTTGTCTTTTGCCTCTCTACCTGGCATGAATCCTGCCTGCTCTGGACCGATGATAGTATGAAGGAGGGGTTTGAGTCTGTTCGCCAATATTTTGGTCAGAATCTTGACATCAAGATTCAATAGCGAAATTGGTCTATAGCTGGGACAATGTTCTGGGTCTTTGTTTGGTTTGGGCAAAACAGTTATGTGTGCTCCAAGGAACGTCGGGGGGACTTCCCTGGGTGTAGAAAATGAATTTAGAGCTTTTAGAAGGGGACCGGTCAAGATGTCTAAGAAGGTTTTGTAATATATGGAGGAAAAACCGTCAGGGCCTGGGCTCTTCCCATTCTTCATTTCTTTTATTGCCACTTTAACTTCTGTTTCCTCAATGGGTCGTTCAAGAAGTTCATTATCAGTGGAGTGTAGTGTGGGCATCCTTGCCTCGCACAGGTAGTCTTGAATTAATTGTGTTCTGGTTCCTGGCATGTTGGGGGGTTTGTGCGGGCTCGGTAAGTTATAGAGATTAGAGTAGTAAGAGTGGAAGTGTTGTGCAATCTGCTCATCAGTCTGATCTAGTGTTCCCTGTTTATTTCGTATACCCAGGATTCTGTTGCAAAGGCGAGGGTCTTTTAGGGCCCTGGCTAAGAATTTGCCTGTTTTGTCCCCATGTTCATAATATATTTTTTTCCTGAAGAACAGGCATCGTTTGGTGGTGGCGTCCAGAGTTTGTTGTAAGAATTTTCGGGTGTCGAGTAATTCAGTCGCCGTCTGTTTTGTAAGGGATTGTTTGTGTAGGAGTTCTAGTTGTGAGATCCTATCTGTTAATTGTCAGACCTGTTTTTCCCTGTCCCTCTTTCGCTGGGCCCCCGCCTTCATCAATTCCCCTCGTATGTAACACTTATGTGCTTCCCATGTCGTCAAGGGGTCTGTTTCTGGTGTCGAGTTATGGCCGAAGTATTCTCGCAATTGTGTGGTAAATTTCGGCAGTAGTTCACAGTCTGTTAGAAGCGAGGAATTCAGCTGCCAGGAGTGTCTCTTAGGTGGGGGAGCATTAGAGGCCAGCGAAAGAGACACGAGGGCATGGTCAGAAAAGGATTGGATGCCAATGTTTGCCTTTTCTACTAGATGTAGGTCCTTTCGCGAGATGAAAATATAATCAATTCTCGAGTACCTGGCATGAGGGGCAGAATAAAAAGTATAGTCCTTACCCTCTGGGTGCAAATATCTCCAGGTATTAATAAGATGTAGTGAGGACAAGATCAATTTCAGACTTTTCAGTATTCTATATCTAATGTATGATGTGCCTGTTGAGGTGTCGGTCAAAGGATTCAGGGGAAGATTGAAGTCCCCGCCCAGGATTATGCGTCCTGAGCCGAACACTCCCAGCTCCCCCATTACCCGTCTACAGAAAGTCAAGTGTGAGGAATTCGGGAAGTAGACATTAGCCAATGTCAGTGGTACACCACAGTATTTTCCCTTAAGGAAAATAAACCTCCCTTCAGGGTCTGTCAGTTTGTCTGTCAACTCGAAGTTGGCCTCCTTGCTGATTAGGATAGAGACCCCCTTCGACTTGGCTGAGTCATTAGTAGCATGGGACACTGTAGTGAAATAGGAATCAGTGAGCCTGGGTACATTGTTTGTTCTAAAGTGCGTCTATTGCAGGAAGGCAAAATGGGGCCTACCTTTCTTGAGTTCCCTTAGGAGGGCGATCCGTTTTTCAGGAATATTCAGACCTCTGACATTGTGGGATATCACTGTGGGACAGTGACCCATCGACGAGTACGCCATTGCACCACCCTGGACAGATCTGGTGGGTCGGTACCTGTTGAAGATACTAAACAAGAAATACGTGAGTACGGTATAATATTCTTTCAAATCAGGTCTATAGGTGCGTAGAGAGCTACCAGATAGGAGAGATAGGAAAGGGAAGAGTAGTAGAAAGAAGGAGATAGAGAAAGGAGAAGATTATGTAATGCTGCCTTCAAATAGATATTCTATCTGCGAGGTCTGATTAGGAGTACTATCCAGGGGCCAAGGTCCCCCTGGGTGTACCTTGTGGGGTAGTGGGAGGTGACAGCAAGAATATCCTGTGTCGATCTCAGTGAAGAGAAGGAGACAGGAGTAAAACAATCTGCAGCACCAATCCAAGTACAAGGATATAACTATAGTAACGGAGGTAGGAGAGGCCTGCAGCCACTTTTCTGCTATTAATTAAAAAAAAAAAAAAAACGTGCTCTATTTAACCATTCTGCACTATGTTGTAAATGTTAACTAAAAGAACAACCATAATCTATTCCAGCTAGTGGGAGCAGGGGCGGGCCAGCCGGTGCACCCAGGGTAGGGTACCACCCCCAATAATCTCGGGGGTCCATACCCCACCCCGACCACCAACCAACCCCCCCCCCCCCACCCAGCCCCATGTAACACATCTCGGGCTTCGCCCGTAAGTAAATTTGCATAGCCAGGGCCTTCACTCTTAGGGATAAACTCTGCAACTTGTTACAAAGAGGATAAAAAAGGATGAGAGGACATAAAATAAGGCAAAATAAATAAAATAGGTTAGTTGCGATACGGCCATTCGTTAGTGGGACTTGGTTCACAATAGTCCTGACTGTGAGTCATGACTGGGAATCAGGGCATAGCCCATGGGATATCAAAGACAGTAGCTTAGTCTGTAAAGTCCAACTGTAGTTAGTTTGAGAGGCGTTTTCTGTAGTCAGATGTGTTGGAGCCCTTTCACCTCCTCAGTGGTGGTGCAGGTGTAAAAAAAAAACGTCCCGGCATCATATTGTATGGGAATATATATCCCTGCTCCCCTTAGGAGTGACCAAGTGGTGTCAGTAATTGGACGGTTGACATCTAGATATGCCATTGGGTGCTAAAAAACCAAGAAAAAAGGCCCATTCCAGGAACGAGGGGAAACAAAAAGCAAAAGAAAAAAAAAGGAAAAACAAAAACCAGAGCACATAACCATAGGCGTTGAGACCATACAGGTGGGGTCGTAAAGCCAATATCTCCTCCTTCCCTCACGGGTCCTCCGGGGCTGCAGGTAGTCAAGCTCTAGGTGTGCCAGGGGGTTGTCCTCCTTGTCTGCCCTGCTTTAGCTTCTTGGCTGGCCTCTTGTCGGGTGAGGCAAATGGGGAGTTAAGAGGGCTTCGTTGCAATGGTGGAAGGAGAAACTCCTGATACCAGTCTGGTAGTTCAATGTCCCCCAGCTGTAGAGCATTGCAAAACTCAGGTAGGTCATCCGGCGATCTCAGTGTGTGTTGCCTGCCGTTGTGAGACACCAATAAGGCAAAGGGGAAGCGCCAGGTATACCGTAGATCTCTTTCCCGTAGCCTATCTAGCAGAGGTCTCAGGGCCCTGCGGTTCTTCAAAGTTATTTGGGATAAGTCCTGGAAGAGCATTATTACTTCCCCATTAAACACGATCTGATCATTGCGGCGTGCTTTCTGCATGATGTCTTCTTTCAATGTGAAGCTCTGCAGGCAACAAATGACATCGCGTGGAGGCATGTTGTCTGGGCCTCGTGCTCTCAGGGCCCTGTGCGCTCTTACAAATTCTATCTCAGTGTCCTCAGGCCTTTCCAGTAAGCTATTAAAAACCCTCTGTAGTGCAGGTCCAATTTGGTCATTATCCACCGACTCTGGCACACCTCTGACCCGTATATTACACCTCCTCCCCCTGTTATCAAGGTCTTCCAAGTGTCTATTCATCTCTATAAAGTGATTGGAGTGGGAATAGGTGACTTTCTCCAGTCTGTGTATCGCTTTCTCCCTGTGTTTCCCAGCCACTTTGGCTACCACCATCTTCTCTGTTAGCACCAGCAAGTTAGACTTCAAGTCCGTAATTGCTGCAGAGAACGTGGATTTTATGTCCGCTGCAAACATGGACATGTCAGCATATGTTAGGGGATGCTGAGAATGTGAGTGGCTCCTACCGTTGTCCTCCGCCGCGGACTGGGAGTCCTCACTAAAGTCATCCTCTGCATGAGCCGGCGCCATCTTGGCTTCTGCCACGCTGCCCCGGGATAGTGACTGAGATCTGAAGAGATCCGAGATGTTTCTGCCCTGCGAGGCCGTCGCCGTGCGGCGGGATCGAGTGTGCGGTGTTCGGTTGTTCTGCTTGCTCATTATTGAGAGCTAAAGTGCAGAATGGACGGCTTGAGGCTGCAGATTCTCCGGAGCTCCTCTAACAAGCCGCCATCCTCGCTGCGCGCCAAGCCACGCCCCCGTTTCTGGATTTTTTTATAACAAAAGGTAGAAAATATAATTTCTTTTCCAAATTTTCGGTCTTTTTCCGTTTATATCACAAAAAATAAAAATTGCAGAGGCAATCAAATACCATCACAAGAAAGCTTTATTTGTGGGAAAGAAAAGGATGCAAATTTTGTTTGGGTATAGCATTGCATGAACGCGCAATTACCAGTTACAGCAATGCAGTGCCAAATTGTAAAAAATGCTCTGGTCATTGAGCAGCCAAATCCTCCATGGTTAATCTGAAATGTCTTTAATGCATGTTAATGCAAGACTTGTATGCTGTCATGTTTACATTATTAAACCTTCCTACTTGCACCTTGTATTTTTCACCTGCATAAGGTGTGCATTAATTATGTAGTTTTAGGGTGTTGTTTGTTGATATGTATGGACACTCTATAATTTCTGTTTTTTGAAACATGAGGCATGCAGCATGGCACTGCACAGGTTAATTAATGACCGCTGTCCAATCATAGCTGATCACATGTAAACAAGGAAGTGCCATTTATCGACTCTCCTCACCTAACACAGTGTGAGAAGAGAATAGCCGATCAGGGGCATCTCCTTACAGGGGAGACCTGTAGAGATAATCAGGGCACTGATCATCTGTGCCCTTATTATCAATGCAGCCTCAACAGTGCCCAGCAATGATGCCAGTCAGTACCCATCAGGGATGCCAAAGAGTGCTCATCAGTGATGCCAATTTGTACCCATCAGTGATGCAAGTCATTGCTGCCTGCTCATCAGTGCAATCCTTCAGTGCTCATCAGTGCCACCCATCAGTGCCGCCTATTCATGTCACCTATCATTACCCATAAATGCTGCCTATCAGTGCTGCATATCAATGCCATCTATCAGTGCCTATCAGTGCTGCATTTTAGTGCCTCCTTATCAATGCCACCTCATTAACACCCTTCAGTGCTACTTCGTCAGTGGCCATCAGTGCAGCCTCCTCAGTGCACATCAGTGAAGGAAAAAAAATGACTTATTTACAAAATTGTATGACAGAAACTTTTTCAAAAGTTTATATTTTTTCATTTTTTTTGCAAAAAAATGAAAAACCCAGAGGTGATTAAATACCACCAAAAGAAAGCTCTATTTGTGGAAAAAAATGATAAAAATTTAATTTGGGTACAGCATTGCATGACTGCGCAATTGTCATTCAAAGTCTGACAGCGGAAAATGGGCCTGGGCAGGAACGGGGTAAAATTGCCCTGTAGACAAGTGGTTAATAAAAAAGTAAATAAAAATGGCCCACACTGTGCATCCATCAATATTCAATGTCGCCCTGTGATATAAAACCAAGTCAATCCAGATGCTGGCCGCCTGCCGATGTTACATAGTTACATAGTAGGTGAGGTTGAAAAAAGACACAAGAGTGCGCATACACAAGAGCTCTGTGATGGACGCCTGATCCCAGAGCTCTGTCCCGTTCCACCACAGCGGCGCCCATAGCAGAGGTTTTACTCCCCCCCGGACCCGAGACCTGGATCGGATACTCCCGGACACCATCGGGCACCCCCGGACACAATTTTTGGCCGGTTTCCAGGCCCCATATAGGCCGTTTTTCATACCAGCTGCAAGCCGTTGGACTGAGGGGAACTGCGCAAGCGTGGCGCGCTGTAATGGCTGCCTGAGTATAGAGCTCCGGCCTGCATACACATTTCGGCACCCATAGCGGAGGCTATACTCCCCCTTTGACCCGGGACCGGGATCGATCACCCCCGAACACCCTCAGGCACCCCCGGAGAAGCATTTTAACGGCCTTGGGACTCCACACGAGCAGTTCTCCTATCCTGCTGGGAGACGCTGTGTTAGACAAAATGGTGGCAGAACAATCTCCTCAGGACTTCTCAGGAAAGGCGGCCTCCTCTCCCTGGCAGAAAACTCTGCATGAGGAGGTATGTGGCACAGCTCAATCCCCCCCCTCACATAGGGAGCCACACTCTCCCTGCTAAATAATACGTTGGAAGACATGAATATACCCCCCACAAGCCTACCCACACAGGGGCCCTCCCTACAGCAACAAGGCCCAAGCCTGCTCACCTCACACCCCCAGGACATTTCTCTGCTGTTTAACAGATTTGCTGAAATGCTTGACAGAGGTCTCGCTCACACAGCTGCCAAAATCACCTCAGACATTACCTCTGACATAAAATCAGATATTTACATGTTGGGCTCTCGCATTGAGCATATTGAAGACAAATTAGATGCCACTATTGATCGAGTTAACCAGAACACTGATCGATTCCAAGAATTACACGGGCAGCTAGAAGGGGCAATGGCCAAAATTGATGACCTTGAAAATAGGTCCAGAAAACTGAACTTTCGGATCAGGGGCCTTCCGGAGGATATTGTTGACATCCCAGGAGCGGTACATACCCTAATCAAGGACCTGATTCCGGATATTGGTGCACACAAATTGGAACTGGACCGGGCTCATAGAGCTCTGGGGCCCCAGCGCTCAGATGGACTACCCCGTTACATAGTAGTGAAACCCCATTTCTACAATGTGAAGGAAGAAGTCATGCGGAAAGCTCGCACAATACCACATATGCAACTTATGGGACATTCGGTCCAAATTTTCGTCGACATTTCTCCCTTCACTATACAACGAAGGTGGGCACTCAAACCCCTCCTTGCTGTTTTACAACAGAAAAACATCAAATACTGGTGGCTATTCCCTCTGAGTCTGAAATTTGACTTTAATGGCAAACAATACAGATTCGCCACGATGGCGGATGGAAAACTTTTGCTGAATAAACTGGGTCTGCTACCTACTGAACCTACTTCACCGATGCAAGCGACCTCTTTCAACATGTCCAAAAGACCTTCTCCTCAGAGCCCTCTCACCCCAGCGTGGCAAAAACCGAAATACAAGAAGAGCAAGGAATCCGCTACCACCTGATGACTGTTCCTCATTTTTGGAAAGAGAAAAAGTATCCTCATAGTGTGGTACTATGGATACTCAATGGGTAATATAGTGCCACGTCCTAATTTAAGTAGTCAAAGAGAAAGGGGAGGGACTTTGGACTTTTTAGGCACCAACGACAACGTCTAGTTTTTACAAAATTTATTTTATATAAAAAAAGCAAATATACAACAAAATACATTTAAAAACCACATCTTGTCAAAATTACATATAGTAAATACGAGCCACACGTGTAGCCTAAAGTAGCTAGCCTTGGGGGCACCAATGAGGATGGTCAGCTAAAATTAGCAGGTCCAGTGGTTGTAGGGTGTCCAACGATGAGGCGAGGGTACAGTGGGACGAAGATACTCGTGACAATTAGCTCTACATGTTTTGCGTTTTGCGTAAACGCTTCATCTGGAGCGTGATGGGAGAATCACTGACAAGAGAATGATAGTTTAGAAAAACACATAATGAGTATACAATATTGCATAAATTATAATAATACCAGTATAAATTACATACAGTTGGGTAGTTTAATCGCTCTGCTGAAGGAAAATCAGGCCACCAATCGTAACCGCACAATAAGGACCCCTAATCCAACACTTAATGGGGGCGTATATGATATAATACAATGCTATAAAACATATAAAAATATATGGGTCAACACTTACTGAAATTGAAAATGTAGCTATAAGTGTGGTAAGCAAAAAAGTAGGTCCCAAACGTCCAGTGGGCCGTGTATATATGGAAGCCGGTTGAAGGTAGAAGGATTGTATCACTGGTCAAGGTCCTATTGGATGTCATTGTAGAGACATGTAGGTAGTCAATAAAGTAGAACAAGTAGATATATGTATACATTAAAGGGCCAAGACCTAACATGTATAGTACAAGGCTCACCTGAAGCAGGAATGTGTACTGTTTGGCTATCAGGCCCATACAGGGTTGTTGGTGTGAAACTGACACACAAACAATTGGTTACCCACAATGTATAGGGAGCTGGGTGTCCAGTAGGTTGATGGCCCGTATCCGGCAGGTGCTGATGGTAAGGCCCGGGATCTATAAAAACGTATATGGAGATGATGTTAAACATCTCCGAGATAATGTCTACCATAGATGGAGAAAAGGCAGGAAGGACCAAATAATATCCAGTGTGTAGCTTAGGGGGGGGGGGAAGACAAGAGAGGTGGCTTACCTTAACCACAACCCAAAGGAGCATAGACAAGCGGCGTCTCGGCGGTGAGCTGGTAAGGGACGCTGACCATGAGCACACTGTGTGTGCTACATATACGTCCCATCCGTCGTCAATTTCCGGCCGGGGCCGGAATGACGTCATCCGGATCGGCCGTGGTGACGCTGTGCGCATGCGCCCGCACACCGCGTCGCGCCTGAGCAATGCGGCACGGCCGTGTGGGGCGAATTGCGCATGTGCGTCAAGCAGGGAATCCCAAGGAAGGCCGTGCATAACACCGCCTCCCCTGGGTTCTGCTATTCGTCACTTAAGGATGGTAGGTGTGACGATGGGCGGCCGCATTAAGTGTTGGTGGAGGCCTGGAATTGCGGTCACGAAGAGGTGGGACTGACAGCCCCTTGAAGCACAGCCATAACAGGAGAATATACATATAGTATGGGTTTATAAACAGTTTTACAGAAAGGTAAACAGCTCAATAATAAGTGTATATCCCTAAGGATATCATTAGTACATAGTAGCTATTTCTTATAACGATCTAAATTTTAGACTAGCAAGGGAACCGTAGGTGAAGGGCAAACATGAGAGATCAATCGAGGTCCAGGGATTTATACCTGGACCTAAACATGCAGAGATAATAATGATAATGGGGACAAGAACTGGACATGAGGATAAGTGTCCAAGCTAAATGACAAACAGAACCTCATAGAGGTAACCATGGGTAAAGAGGAAGACAATTTAGGTTATTGTCACGAGCATGGCGGGTGGTGATGTAGACCCAGCCATTCGTGAGGTTATCGGTCCACTGTCCATGGGTGGGAGCATGGACCCAGGGAGCGGGGAGGGAACGATGGGATGGGAAAGAAGGGGAAAGGGGGGGAATGGGGGCTGCCAACGCGGAAATTGAATTGTTATTAGTGAGAAGGAAATGTGCCATAGAATGTATCCAAATAATCTGTAGTCTTATAAAAACGGTTTATAGGACAGCGCCTCATTGATACCCGGAGGACGGGTAGCACAGAGGCGTTCGATCCAGAGAGTCTCCTTTTTAAGGATAGCTTTGTCCCAGTCACCTCCTCGCGGGTCCCTAGGGATGACTGATAGGACAATAAAAGATGCTACAATGGTATCGAATCTGTGGTACAGATCAAGGTGTCGACTTATCGAGGTGATCATTTTGCCACCCGAGGAGTAATATATGTGATCTTTAATGCGGAACGTCTTCCCGACATAAAAAGCACCGCACGTGCAGTACATTAAGTACACAACTCCTTGGGTTTCACAATCCGCATGGAATCGAGGGGTAAAGGTTTCCCCATTGGGGAGGGTAAAGGTGGTCCCTGGTCTCACCCATGGGCAGTAGGTACACCGTCCACAGCGAGTAATCCCATGTTCACGTGGTTGTGAATGAATATTTTTCACATAGTGGCTGGATGTCAGTTTATCGCGTAGCGATCGTGATTTGCGAAAAGTAATCACGGGGTTAGGGCCTATATATTTCCTCAAGATAGGGTCCTCATGGAGAAGAGGCCAATGTCTAGCTAGTATTTCGCGTAGCTCAACGTGCTGTTTAGAGTATCTTGTTATGTATCTAACAATCTCGTTGGTTTTGGTGGTTTTAGTCTTATATAAAAGTGAGTTTCGTGACTGTCGAAGGGCTTTGTTAAAAGACCTTCGCAAGATAGATTTACTATAGCCTCTAGCTTTAAGTCTGTCACGAAGGGAATTGGCCTGCAGTTTAAATTCTTCAGTATGTGTACAATTTCGTCTAAGCCTAAGGTATTGTGCGTATGGTATGCTCCTGATTAGTGTTTCAGGATGGGCGCTCTCGGCATGGAGTAGGGTATTCCCAGCCGTCTCTTTCCTGTAGAGTGTGGATGCTAAGCAGCCAGATTGGTCTCTAAAAATAGTAAGGTCAAGAAAGGTGATTTGTTGTGGATTTACCGAATATGTGAATTTTAGGTTGAATACGTTGATGTTAATGGCGTCCATGAAACATTTGAGCATAGTCAGGGATCCTGTCCATACCATAAATATGTCGTCTATATAGCGTAGCCAACAAAGTGCGTGGCCAGTAAAGGACGACAAATTATCATCTGAGAAAACTGTACGTTCCCACCCCCCCAGGTACAGATTGGCGTAGGCAGGGGCACAGCAAGTGCCCATGGCTACGCCCTGCACCTGGAGGAAGTGGGACTCTTGAAAGGTGAAACAGTTCTTAGTTAAAATAAACCTTAGCAGGTCCAAAATAAATTCACCATAATCCCAGCGGTGATTGTCTTGTTCCTGAAGGAAGGTCCTAGCTATCCCGATGCCCTGCTCGTGAGGGATGCTGGAGTAAAGTGCTTCAACATCGATGGTCACAAGCAGGGCATCGGGAGGCACGACCATTCCCTCGATATGTTTAAGTAGATCTAGGGTGTCCCTCGTGTAGGAAGGGAGAGACAGCACGTGAGGCATAAGTACAGAGTCTACTAGGCGGCTGGCATTTTCAGTGAGGGCTCCTATGCCCGATATAATTGGCCTACCCGGAGGTGAGAGGGGGTGCTTGTGAATCTTAGGAAGGACATAAAATGTCACCAATCTTGGGTTCGCCACGTTCAGATATCTATATGTGTCGAGATCTATTAGGCCTCTCTGATGGGCAGAGCCAATGATCAGAAGGTACTCACTTTTAAAGTTATTAATTCTCATTGGGTCGATGGGAAGGTACCATTCTTTATTTTTCAAAATATTGTATGCCATGGTCTCGTAAAAGGTCTTAGTCATAAGAACAATATTGCCCCCTTTATCTGCTTGCTTGATCTCGATATCAGGGTGTTGTTGGAGGCGTTGAATTGCTAGTAATTGGGGATGTTCTAGATTGTTGACTGAAGGTTTGATTGTGAGTAGCCTGAGATCATTGACCGTGCCCATCAGGAAGGCCCAAATGTGAGGATTAGTCGTCAAGTCAGGGAATCGCTGGGACTTAGGCCTAAAAGTTTTGCAGGCCGGAGCTGGCAAGCCTACAGATCCTATATTTGAATCGGATAAACCGGTGGGATCCTCTTGTGAATCATTTTCGTCAAGAAGTAGGATCAAATTCCGAAGAGCACGGAATTCTTCCATAGTGTAATTCTTGACTTTCTCAGAGATATTTTTATCCTGTAGGGATCTGGTACGGTCCCCGTCAAATATATACTTGTATGTCAAGTTTCGTGAAAAGAGATATAGATCTTTGATGGCTTCGTATTTGTCAATTTCCATAGAGGGACAGAAGCTTAATCCTAAGCTTAGAACCTCTATTTCAGTGTCAGATAGAGAATATGGAGTCAGATTGATGACTGCAAGGTTATTAGTTAAGTTATTAGAGGCGTGTTGAGGGGCAACTGAAAATTTACCGCCGGGTTAGATTGTGAAATGTGTGCGTCTAGGGTAGTTTGACGTGTAAACATCGAAAGTTGTGAAGGGGTAGAGAGAGAGCCAATAGTGTTGGCATGTGGTGCCGTTGTGACATCGATAAGGCTTGCTCCCAAAGATGTGGGGGCAGAGCGGTTAGAAGTCTCCATAGTGGAGGTGGCTTGTGATTATCCTTGAGTTAGAGATAAGTTGGGCGTATTCAAGAGTTGAATCGCCTGAAGGGCAGTGTTTCCCAAATACTTGCCTTGCAATTGGCCACCTGCACTATGTGACTGGAAATTCGCATGTAAAGGTTTATGTAAAGTGAGAATAGTGTCTACTGTGGGGGGACGTTTCTTATAAGGTGTACGTGACCCACCACCAAGATCCCGCTTACGTGCACCCAGGTGACCGCGCTGTGCGTTGTGGTTGCCTCTCCTTGCATTAGACTCTGGAAAAGAAAACAAAGTAGAATCAGATTCGGTGTCGTCATCGGTTGTAGAATGTACATCATTCTCTTGTCAGTGATTCTCCCATCACGCTCCAGATGAAGCGTTTACGCAAAACGCGAAACATGTAGAGCTAATTGTCACGAGTATCTTCGTCCCACTGTACCCTCGCCTCATCGTTGGACACCCTACAACCACTGGACCTGCTAATTTTAGCTGACCATCCTCATTGGTGCCCCCAAGGCTAGCTACTTTAGGCTACACGTGTGGCTCGTATTTACTATATGTAATTTTGACAAGATGTGGTTTTTAAATGTATTTTGTTGTATATTTGCTTTTTTTATATAAAATAAATTTTGTAAAAACTAGACGTTGTCGTTGGTGCCTAAAAAGTCCAAAGTCCCTCCCCTTTCTCTTTGACTACTTAAATTAGGACGTGGCACTATATTACCCATTGAGTATCCATAGTACCACACTATGAGGATACTTTTTCTCTTTCCAAATTATTGGGTGGAAGCACCCCGGGCAAATCATATATAGTCCCAGTAACCCTGTGTTGACTATATGGTGGCCATCTATTAATTTACTAATGTATTTATATAAACTGCTACAAGGTATTACTAATTATCCAGCTCAAATTTACTTTTTTTCATTCACCATCTTTGTTAAAATTATGGACTTTATAGGCACCGCGTGGACGGGCTACATGTCTGAGATCCAAACTAACTGTAATTTAGACACCGAACAAGAAATTGGTATAAATCAATATATGGCGAAAATGAAACGATTGCTCAAAAAGAAAGCTAATCTCTATTGGCACATTGAGTTTCTAAATAAATATGTAAGAGAAAATATCAGTCCCCTTGGACTAAGAGTACAAGTCTATCCATCTTTTCAGAATGCCACTATGGAATTCAAAACTGCATGGGAAGCTAATTTAACCATGTGTAGCACTAACCTTATGAAACTTCTTATTATTCAGTATCAGTCAGAACTGACTACCCTTGATCAGGATATACTTCTTTTGCAATCCGCAAATGAAACTATACAAACCCACTCTCAATATAGCAAACGGTGGCAAGAAATTAAGGACTTTGTCACCAGGATAACAAAAGACATAATTTATAAGAAACAAAATAAACTTGCCAAGGATAGGCTGGCCTTCATGGAAGGATATGCCTATCGCTGGCAACCTCCACCTCAGACTAGAAACTCTAGAAATAGCTTTCGCATGCCTAGAAACAATACCAATGTACATTCTACAACCGATGACGACACCGAATCTGATTCTACTTTGTTTTCTTTTCCAGAGTCTAATGCAAGGAGAGGCAACCACAACGCACAGCGCGGTCACCTGGGTGCACGTAAGCGGGATCTTGGTGGTGGGTCACGTACACCTTATAAGAAACGTCCCCCCACAGTAGACACTATTCTCACTTTACATAAACCTTTACATGCGAATTTCCAGTCACATAGTGCAGGTGGCCAATTGCAAGGCAAGTATTTGGGAAACACTGCCCTTCAGGCGATTCAACTCTTGAATACGCCCAACTTATCTCTAACTCAAGGATCATCACAAGCCACCTCCACTATGGAGACTTCTAACCGCTCTGCCCCCACATCTTTGGGAGCAAGCCTTATCGATGTCACAACGGCACCACATGCCAACACTATTGGCTCTCTCTCTACCCCTTCACAACTTTCGATGTTTACACGTCAAACTACCCTAGACGCACACATTTCACAATCTAACCCGGCGGTAAATTTTCAGTTGCCCCTCAACACGCCTCTAATAACTTAACTAATAACCTTGCAGTCATCAATCTGACTCCATATTCTCTATCTGACACTGAAATAGAGGTTCTAAGCTTAGGATTAAGCTTCTGTCCCTCTATGGAAATTGACAAATACGAAGCCATCAAAGATCTATATCTCTTTTCACGAAACTTGACATACAAGTATATATTTGACGGGGACCGTACCAGATCCCTACAGGATAAAAATATCTCTGAGAAAGTCAAGAATTACACTATGGAAGAATTCCGTGCTCTTCGGAATTTGATCCTACTTCTTGACGAAAATGATTCACAAGAGGATCCCACCGGTTTATCCGATTCAAATATAGGATCTGTAGGCTTGCCAGCTCCGGCCTGCAAAACTTTTAGGCCTAAGTCCCAGCGATTCCCTGACTTGACGACTAATCCTCACATTTGGGCCTTCCTGATGGGCACGGTCAATGATCTCAGGCTACTCACAATCAAACCTTCAGTCAACAATCTAGAACATCCCCAATTACTAGCAATTCAACGCCTCCAACAACACCCTGATATCGAGATCAAGCAAGCAGATAAAGGGGGCAATATTGTTCTTATGACTAAGACCTTTTACGAGACCATGGCATACAATATTTTGAAAAATAAAGAATGGTACCTTCCCATCGACCCAATGAGAATTAATAACTTTAAAAGTGAGTACCTTCTGATCATTGGCTCTGCCCATCAGAGAGGCCTAATAGATCTCGACACATATAGATATCTGAACGTGGCGAACCCAAGATTGGCGACATTTTATGTCCTTCCTAAGATTCACAAGCACCCCCTCTCACCTCCGGGTAGGCCAATTATATCGGGCATAGGAGCCCTCACTGAAAATGCCAGCCGCCTAGTAGACTCTGTACTTATGCCTCACGTGCTGTCTCTCCCTTCCTACACGAGGGACACCCTAGATCTACTTAAACATATCGAGGGAATGGTCGTGCCTCCCGATGCCCTGCTTGTGACCATCGATGTTGAAGCACTTTACTCCAGCATCCCTCACGAGCAGGGCATCGGGATAGCTAGGACCTTCCTTCAGGAACAAGACAATCACCGCTGGGATTATGGTGAATTTATTTTGGACCTGCTAAGGTTTATTTTAACTAAGAACTGTTTCACCTTTCAAGAGTCCCACTTCCTCCAGGTGCAGGGCGTAGCCATGGGCACTTGCTGTGCCCCTGCCTACGCCAATCTGTACCTGGGGGGGTGGGAACGTACAGTTTTCTCAGATGATAATTTGTCGTCCTTTACTGGCCACGCACTTTGTTGGCTACGCTATATAGACGACATATTTATGGTATGGACAGGATCCCTGACTATGCTCAAATGTTTCATGGACGCCATTAACATCAACGTATTCAACCTAAAATTCACATATTCGGTAAATCCACAACAAATCACCTTTCTTGACCTTACTATTTTTAGAGACCAATCTGGCTGCTTAGCATCCACACTCTACAGGAAAGAGACGGCTGGGAATACCCTACTCCATGCCGAGAGCGCCCATCCTGAAACACTAATCAGGAGCATACCATACGCACAATACCTTAGGCTTAGACGAAATTGTACACATACTGAAGAATTTAAACTGCAGGCCAATTCCCTTCGTGACAGACTTAAAGCTAGAGGCTACAGTAAATCTATCTTGCGAAGGTCTTTTAACAAAGCCCTTCGACAGTCACGAAACTCACTTTTATATAAGACTAAAACCACCAAAACCAACGAGATTGTTAGATACATAACAAGATACTCTAAACAGCACGTTGAGCTACGCGAAATACTAGCTAGACATTGGCCTCTTCTCCATGAGGACCCTATCTTGAGGAAATATATAGGCCCTAACCCCGTGATTACTTTTCGCAAATCACGATCGCTACGCGATAAACTGACATCCAGCCACTATGTGAAAAATATTCATTCACAACCACGTGAACATGGGATTACTCGCTGTGGACGGTGTACCTACTGCCCATGGGTGAGACCAGGGACCACCTTTACCCTCCCCAATGGGGAAACCTTTACCCCTCGATTCCATGCGGATTGTGAAACCCAAGGAGTTGTGTACTTAATGTACTGCACGTGCGGTGCTTTTTATGTCGGGAAGACGTTCCGCCATTTTCGCGCCCGCATTAAAGATCACATATATTACTCCTCGGGTGGCAAAATGATCACCTCGATAAGTCGACACCTTGATCTGTACCACAGATTCGATACCACTGTAGCATCTTTTATTGTCCTATCAGTCATCCCTAGGGACCCGCGAGGAGGTGACTGGGACAAAGCTATCCTTAAAAAGGAGACTCTCTGGATCGAACGCCTCTGTGCTACCCGTCCTCCGGGTATCAATGAGGCGCTGTCCTATAAACCGTTTTTATAAGACTACAGATTATTTGGATACATTCTATGGCACATTTCCTTCTCACTAATAACAATTCAATTTCCGCGTTGGCAGCCCCCATTCCCCCCCTTTCCCCTTCTTTCCCATCCCATCGTTCCCTCCCCGCTCCCTGGGTCCATGCTCCCACCCATGGACAGTGGACCGATAACCTCACGAATGGCTGGGTCTACATCACCACCCGCCATGCTCGTGACAATAACCTAAATTGTCTTCCTCTTTACCCATGGTTACCTCTATGAGGTTCTGTTTGTCATTTAGCTTGGACACTTATCCTCATGTCCAGTTCTTGTCCCCATTATCATTATTATCTCTGCATGTTTAGGTCCAGGTATAAATCCCTGGACCTCGATTGATCTCTCATGTTTGCCCTTCCCCTACGGTTCCCTTGCTAGTCTAAAATTTAGATCGTTATAAGAAATAGCTACTATGTACTAATGATATCCTTAGGGATATACACTTATTATTGAGCTGTTTACCTTTCTGTAAAACTGTTTATAAACCCATACTATATGTATATTCTCCTGTTATGGCTGTGCTTCAAGGGGCTGTCAGTCCCACCTCTTCGTGACCGCAATTCCAGGCCTCCACCAACACTTAATGCGGCCGCCCATCGTCACACCTACCATCCTTAAGTGACGAATAGCAGAACCCAGGGGAGGCGGTGTTATGCACGGCCTTCCTTGGGATTCCCTGCTTGACGCACATGCGCAATTCGCCCCACACGGCCGTGCCGCATTGCGCAGGCGCGACGCGGTGTGCGGGCGCATGCGCACAGCGTCACCACGGCCGATCCGGATGACGTCATTCCGGCCCCGGACGGAAATTGACGACGGATGGGACGTATATGTAGCACACACAGTGTGCTCATGGTCAGCGTCCCTTACCAGCTCACCGCCGAGACGCCGCTTGTCTATGCTCCTTTGGGTTGTGGTTAAGGTAAGCCACCTCTCTTGTCTTCCCCCCCCCCCTAAGCTACACACTGGATATTATTTGGTCCTTCCTGCCTTTTCTCCATCTATGGTAGACATTATCTCGGAGATGTTTAACATCATCTCCATATACGTTTTTATAGATCCCGGGCCTTACCATCAGCACCTGCCGGATACGGGCCATCAACCTACTGGACACCCAGCTCCCCATACATTGTGGGTAACCAATTGTTTGTGTGTCAGTTTCACACCAACAACCCTGTATGGGCCTGATAGCCAAACAGTACACATTCCTGCTTCAGGTGAGCCTTGTACTATACATGTTAGGTCTTGGCCCTTTAATGTATACATATATCTACTTGTTCTACTTTATTGACTACCTACATGTCTCTACAATGACATCCAATAGGACCTTGACCAGTGATACAATCCTTCTACCTTCAACCGGCTTCCATATATACACGGCCCACTGGACGTTTGGGACCTACTTTTTTGCTTACCACACTTATAGCTACATTTACAATTTCAGTAAGTGTTGACCCATATATTTTTATATGTTTTATAGCATTGTATTATATCATATACGCCCCCATTAAGTGTTGGATTAGGGGTCCTTATTGTGCGGTTACGATTGGTGGCCTGATTTTCCTTCAGCAGAGCGATTAAACTACCCAACTGTATGTAATATATACTGGTATCATTATAATTTATGCAATATTGTATACTCATTATGTGTTTTTCTAAACTATCATTCTCTTGTCAGTGATTCTCCCATCACGCTCCAGATGAAGCGTTTACGCAAAACGCGAAACATGTAGAGCTAATTGTCACGAGTATCTTCGTCCCACTGTACCCTCGCCTCATCGTTGGACACCCTACAACCACTGGACCTGCTAATTTTAGCTGACCGTCCTCATTGGTGCCCCCAAGGCTAGCTACTTTAGGCTACACGTGTGGCTCGTATTTACTATATGTAATTTTGACAAGATGTGGTTTTTAAATGTATTTTGTTGTATATTTGCCTTTTTTATATAAAATAAATTTTGTAAAAACTAGACGTTGTCGTTGGTGCCTAAAAAGTCCAAAGTCCCTCCCCTTTCTCTTTGCCTGTTCCTCATTTTTGTTCTCTCATTTTTCACCCTTTAAGGTTTTTTTTGGGCATGAATGACCCTTGGGCTCCAAAAACCTTCCACATTTTTCGCTTTACTCCTTCACTCTCCCAACTTTTACAGAGCAGAGAGCAGGAGGCAGGAGCCGCAGGACAATCCTAAACTGAAGGCGGGGCATGGGAGCTGCTGGGTTGCCTTTTCATATTAGTGAACTGGTGTTTGGCTTATAGGACCGCCTCCTAGCAGCCAATCACCTCCCGATTAATGTGACAGCCAGCTACTGCTCTCCACGCATTGTTGGTCCCACCCCCAGTGCAGAATTGTCCCGCCTCCCGCCATCTGCTCCTCTCTACTCCGCTAATGATAATGGGGACAAAAGAGGCGAGTAAATGGCGTGATCGCAGCGGCCCAGAAAGAGAGCAGCAGCTCGTCTGGATGCGGGTCGCCATTTAGTGATGGCCAGCATATGATAAGGATTAGGATAATGATACTCTTTTTTAGGCGTGCTAACAACCCACCCCCTCTCAGACTCCGCCCAGTGCACCCTTCCCTCCTGCCCACCCCTTGTACCGGCTCTGGCCTGGAGGGCACGATTCGGCACGCGGACCTTGAGTTTGACACCTGTGTTGTAGGGTATTAATTGTTAGGTGTAGTTTGACAACTGAACATTGATGCATTTTTTTTTATTACAGGTGCAATGGTGGACAAATTTACCTCACCACATTTCCTGCCACAATTCCTCGAAATGTACCGAGATCTTCCATGCCTATGGAAAGTACGCTCCAAAGACTATTCAGACCGTCCAAAACGTACAGAAGCATATACAAAATTTGCGGACCTATGCACAGTTGTGTATGCCAAAGCAGATGTATCCTATGTCAAACAAAAAATTACTAATCTGCGTACTATTTTCAAAAAAGAATTACATAAAATTGCTGAATCCAAAAAATCTGGTAAAGGTGCAGATGAAGTATACGTGCCACGCCTGTGGTATTTTGAGAATCTTTGTTTTCTAACTGACCAGGAGGAAGCACGACCCTCTGTGTCAAGTTTAGACAGTATCACTGTAAATCCTTCAGGCGATGAAGAAGAAGGAACATTTGATGAAATGCCAAGCAGTCATGTAAGTCAGCATATTATTTATTCAAATACACTTTTATATGTACAGATCAAAAATTAAATAATTAAGAGATTAACCAAAAAAATGCTAAACACATCAAAAGAACATGTACCTTTGTATTTTTGATAATTTTATAACATAAACAATTAATTTACAACTGTGTTTAATACATAAATAAGATAAAAATGCAGCCACGCAAATATACATATATCATTTATAGATTATTTTGCCAATCTACTGCTCCACGACCAAGATAATAGTCCATATAATCCTGGCGATTCTGACGAGCAAGTTGACTGGAGAGACGTGGTGGGGCACGGCCTAGGTTTAATAGGCCTTCCGTATCATTATGCCACTCACCAGGCAGAGTATCCTCACGGTCCACCAGGGATTGTGGCATGTAGGTGGAGCTAGTACTCCTTAAGAAATTATGTAACACACAGCAGCAATGAACTATAGTGTCAATTTTGTGGGGGCTACATTTATTGCTGTATGGAAGATACGAAAGCGGTTATAATACCATAATACCATAATAGCAAAAGCATTTTCCACAACTCGTCTAGCACGAGATAACCTGTAATTAAATATTTTTTGATCAGGTGTAAGGTTTTTAAGGGTGAATGGTTTCAACAGATGCTCAGATAATGCAAATGCGTCACCGCAGCAAATATGAAATTTAGCCCTTCCACTGTGTCCTCTTGGGATGGTAGATTTAGTAGTCCATTTTTTAAACGGTGAAAAAAAAACGGTTTTCTCAATTATTCCCCCATCGGAATTTCTTCCATTTTTGCAAATGTCCACAAAGATAAACTCATACTTTGCGTTCACGATTGCCATTAGTACGGTGCTAAAGTAGCCTTTATAATTATAATAGAAGGAGCCAGATTTTGCTGGTGGCGTTATGCGAACATGTTTGCCGTCTATGGCACCACCACAGTTGGGGAAGTTCCAATAGTCATTAAATTGTTTCGCTGTTGCTTTCCATTCCTCCACAGATGGCGGTAGCTGTGCAAAGGTAAAAGATATTGTTAAAAACGATATAAGGCTTAATTTGAAAGACTATTTTTTTTTGTTGGCTTTATTATACAGGATCTATTTGGCAGTGAAACCCAAACTGGCACATCACCACCAGTAAGCAGGACCAAAAAGAGAAAAACAAGGCAAGATTCTACAGGCAACTTTCTACTCCAAGCATCTGCAGCATTAAGTCAGAAGAGGGATGAATGTGATGACCTGGGTTCATTTGCTGCCAAGAAAATGCGCAGGATGTCAGAAGACCAAAAACAATTACTGGAACCATTACTTATTCAGCTTCTTAATAAAGGGTTAAGGGGGAGCTGACCACAAATACCCACTTAGCTGAGCACAGACCCACAAATACCCAATCCTCACAACTGCATCAACAAATGCATCAGTGGCACGTACCATACACACAACAGAATCGACCACCAAGCAACTGGGGACATGATTATCAGTACACATCTTTGTGAACCACACACATTTTGTTGTAAATATGTTATCTTTGTCAGTTTGACATGTTAGGAACTAGTTTCAGTTTATGTATATGTTTATAGTTAATAAATTCTAAAATTAGCAAAGCAAGCTGTACAGTGTTTGAGATTGAAAACTAAAAGCGCTGGGTCATTACCTTTAAGTATTTGTCTTGCATGCTTGTTATGATGGCTCGCCAGGTCTCAGGCATGATGCGGCCAAGCGACTGGGCAGAGATTCCAGTTGTAAATTTGAGGTCTTCAAAACTTCATCCAGTTGCGACAAAACAAAGTGTTGCTATCAGTCTCTGCTCCGCTGTGATGCTAGGTCTTAAGACTGTGTCCTTTTTTGTTATGATGGGTGACAATTTACTGAGTAGTAGCTGAAAAGACTCATCAGGCATCCTCAGATAGTTCTGATAATCATCGGGATTGTTTTCCTTCAGCTCTTGAACCAATATCATATGAGAGAAGTTATCACGGTTCTTCAGCCACTCTTTACTCCATAACTTTCGCCTTTTACTTCTGGGCTCCTCTGCTTGTTGTATAGCCATCACTCCAGCATTACTATGGCAATGCTCCTCTCATCCACATCCATATTGAAGGTTGTGCAGTAGATCTCTACTATGCACAGGGTTCGTTATGACGAACGTACATTGAAGGTTGCGCAATAGATATCTACTACGCACAGGGTTCGTTATGTAGATCTCTACTACGCACAATGACGAATGTACGTTGATCCTCTGGGCATATACGTGAAACACAGGAAGCCACAGAGCAGAAGTCCAACACACTTTTTTGAACACTTCCTTTTTCTATGCTAAAACCGCACGAAAAAACGATACATTGATGTTCATAAATGATTTATTGTTCGAAAATCGCTACTTACCTGATGGCATAATCGTTTGCTCACACGAACGTATGTTCGTTTTTCGAAAGCGCACTCGGCCGATTTTTTGACTAGTGTATGGCCAGCATTAGTTTAGGATGGGACATTAGGGCTGCGTTTTCTATTTGAAAGGTGGTTTGTTGCATAGGGTTCCACCAGACTCTGGCTTAATCAAGTATGGTTGCTTTGTAATAGGCTATTAAGCCCGGTGCTCCCATCCCTCCTGATGTGACTGGCTTACCCAGAGTGCTGCTTTTGAGACGGGATTGATTTCCGTTCCATATGAAGGTTGTGATGATAGATTGTAGCTGCAGCGGTTGTGGTTTGAGAAAGGGTATCGGCAGAGTCCGGAATGTATACAAGGCATGGGTAGAAGATACATTTTGGCTAGAGCAATTCTTCCTGCCCAGGAGGCAGTAGTATGTTGGAGGTCTTGCACAGTTTTCTGGAGCTTGGTTACCAGATTATTAAAGTTGGTGGAGCGAAAGTGAGTTGAGGGTGTGGTTAATTGTATGCCCAGGTATGTGAGTATGGAGTTGGGGGCCCATAAAAAAGACATGTGGTTGGCGATATCAGTTTTGGTGCGTTGGTCCAGTCCTATACTGGGCATGCTGGATTTGGAAAAGTTGATTTTATATAGTGAGGCCTTGCTGAATGCGTCTAAAGTGCGATGTAGAGCAGGAAGTGAGTTAGTAGGGTCAGTCAGGGAAATGATGACATTGTCAGCGTACAGGCCTATCTTGTGAATGTCATCAGCGGTCGATATCCCCGAAATAAGGGGGTTGTGTCTAATTGATTGGACCAGGGGTTCCATGACAAGGGCGAAAATCAAGGGTGAGAGTGGGCATCCCTGACGTGTCCCATTAGAGATGTGGAAGGGATCCAAGAGTAGTCCGGAAGTCATTACTCTAGCGCTGAGCGAGGTGTAGAGGGAGAGTATAGCTTGCAGGATGCACGTGCCTGACGAAGGGGCCCTGCGTGGCTCCGAAACGTTGCACTATGCTTGTGTTGTGATCATGCAATAAATCACCCTTTTGGACGCTATTTGTGTCACTCCATGGTGTGCTGGCAAATATCTTCATTGTAGCTTGCAGGATGGTCCCAAATTTCTGAAGAACTGCCTGTAGGTAGGACCAGTCTACTCTATCAAACGCCTTCTCCGCATCAAGAGATATGAGCAGAGAAGGCGTTCAATGATGTTCCACCAATTGTATCAGGTCAGTTCTCATAAAGGATATTGGGGTACTGGAGAAAGTGCAGAGAAGGGCAACCAAACTGATAAGAGGCATGAAAGAGCTCAGCTATGAGGAAAGATTAGAGGAACTTAATTTATTCACTCTTGATAATAGGAGATTAAGGGGGAATATGATCAACGTGTACAAATATATAAGGGGTCCATAAAGTGAACTTGGTGTTGAGTTATTCACTTTCCAGTCAATAAAGAGGACAAGGGGGCACTCTTTACGTCTAGAGGAAAAGAGATTTCATCTCCAAATACGGAAATGTTTCTTCACAGTAAGAGCTGTGAAAATGTGGAATAGACTCCCTGCAGAGGTGGTTCTGGCCAGCTCAGTAGATTGCTTTAAGAAAGGCCTGGATTATTTCCTAAATGTACATAATATAACTGGGTACTAACATTTATAGGTAAAGTTGATCCGGGGAAAATCTGATTGCCTCTCGGGGATCCGGAAGGAATTTTTTCCCCTGCTTTAGCAAATTGGATCATGCTCTGCTGGGGTTTTTCGCCTTCCTCTGGATCAAATGTGGGTATAGAATTGGGTATATGGGATTGTATGATATTATTTTTTTTTGTGGTTGAACTGGATGGACTTGTGTCTTTTTTCAACCTGACTAACTATGTAACTATGTAACTATGAATCTACGCGTACCGTCCGGCGCTTGTCTACCAGCCACAAAACCCACTTGGTCAATATGCACAAGTTGTGGGATGATGTCTGAAAGTTGCGTGGCCAAGATTTTGGCATATAGCTTGGTGTCAGTGTTTAGCAGGGAGATGGGTCTGTAGCTGGCAGGCTCATCGGCCAGTTTGCCCGGCTTGGGGATAGTGATAATAGTGGCTTGGAGGGATTCTGTTGGGATGGAGCCGGTACTGGCAGTGAAGTTGAAGAAGCAGCACAGGTGGGGAGTGAGGAGCTTAGAGAATGTTTTGTAGTACCCATTGCAGAACCCGTCAGGGCCTGGGGCTTTATGAAGTGGTAGGGTGGCAATGACTGGTTCCACTTCCGTGAGGGAGAGCGGGGTGGACAGTTGGTGTAGTTGGTCTTGTGAAAGTGAGGGGAGATGTATGTCTTTGAGGAAGTTAGTAATGTCGGTAGAAGAGGGTGGTGGAGCAAGGTTGGAGCTGGTAAGGTTGTATAGTTTAGAGTAGTAAAGACTAAATTGGTCTACAATGTCCTTAGGGTTGGTGTGCTGTATGCCACTGTGGTCGGTAAGTACGGTGCGGTATTTTAGCTTGTATGAGTTTGCGTTTAAGTTGTTTAGCTAGATATGCTCCAGGTTTGTTGTGTTGGTAGTAGGATTGTAGGCAGAGACGTTTAAAGTGGTAATCAAAGTTTGCTTGTAGGTGGTCACTGAGGGCCTGTCTAGCTGTGTGCAGTGAGTAAAGGGGAAGGTTGAGGCTTGTTGGCTCGCTTGAGCAAGCGTATTTGTTCTAGGAGTTTGTTCGTGGTGGCATTGTGTTGTTTTTTCTCAGGGGCTCCCAACCTAATCAGGAGGCCTGTTATGCAAGCCTTGTGGGCTTTCCATAGTGTGGTGGGGTTGTCTACTGATCCGGTGTTGGTTGTGAAGTAGTGTTGGAGTTCGGATAAGATCTGTTTTTGATATAAGGAACGTGCGATAATGGAGGTGTTGAGCCTCCAAGTGGTGAATTTTTATTGATAGGTGCTGGAAATAGTCTCATTGATATGGGTGCATGGTCAGACCACGTAATAAGTCCAATTTTAGACTCCTGCACCATTTGCAGGGTATGTTTGTCAGTCAAAAAGAGATCTATCCGAGAGTAAGCGTTTTGTGTGTGTGAGAAGAAGGTGTAATCTTTTTCAGTGCCGTGGAGGCATCTCCAGGAGTCGTACAAGTCTTCCGAGTGGAGTAGGGAGGAGAGTGAGGTAGAACGTTTACGGGTGGGATTAGAAGTGTCTAGTAAGACATCAACAATTTGGCTGAAGTCACCGCAGATAACTAAGGGGCCCTGTCTAAAAGGTTCCAGCTTCTTAAGTATGGTCTTGTAGAAGCAGTGTTGTTTGGTGTTAGGGGAGTAAATGTTGGCGATGGTGATGGTATGTTTATTGATAATGGCGTTCAGGATTACAAATCTACCTTCAGGGTCTATCTCAGTGTGGAGCGTCTGGAGTGCGAATGTGGAGCGTATAGCAATCATAACTCCTGCTTTTTTTTTTTGCAGAGTTGGCAAAGTAATAGTGCGGATACTGTTTATGAGGGGGGTTTTCTGGAGGCAAAGTGTGTTTCCTGTACACACAGTATGTCAGAGGTGAGGGCTAAAGCCTCTTTCCATAGTACATTTCTTTTATAAGGAGAGTTTAAGCCTTTGGCGTTAATGGAGGTGATGGTGGATGACATTTTAAGAAGTGACTCGTGGGGAGGGGGGGGTATAGGAGTACCGCTGTTAAGAGTAGTCACAGAGTAGTGTGTGTAGGTGGAGGTAGACCAGTGCTAGTGTTATATAAGAAGCAAAGTGTGGCCAACGATTTAGGCAACCAGTTGAACAGTGTGGTAATAAGCACAAACTATGAAAAACTCAGTAAAATTACAAACGTAAAGGATATAACCAAGAAACAACAGCAGAATTTCAAAGTGCGTGGCACTTTCCTTTCACTGGGGGAAGAGTGAAGAGCGTAACAGGTGGTGCGCTCATTCGGGACATTGTTGAAGTGTGCGATTGCCGAATTAGCATAGTAAAGGTGTTCAATGTGCACCCGGCTAGAGGAGATGGAGGAAGACCTTACTTGCGAGTGGTGTTAGGAGCATAGCGCCTGGGATCCTGGGCGAAGGTTGAGGGCCTTTGGAGTAGGGGTTCAGGTGGAGGTGAGGAGATTAGGCCCCAGTTGAGCATGCGTTTGATTCCATCCTTGGGAGTCAGGATATTGGTGTTCTGGTTTTGGTATGTGACCACTAGTTTAGTAGGGAAGCCCCATTTGTATGGGATGTTGTGCTTCCTAAGCGTAGTGGTGGTCTGGGAGAATTCTCTTCTCTTTTGAGCGGTGGCAGCAGATATGTCCGTGTACAGGGACACAGTGGAGTAGGGGTCAGGTAGTGGAGAGGTGGACCTGGCAGCCGCCATGATCTTTTCTTTCACTTGAAAGAAATGGATGTGAGCTAGAATGTCTCTAGGTACTGAGGCAGGGAGGTGGCTAGGTTTGACAATGCGGTGCGCCTGGTCAATAATCATGTCAGTTTTACACAATTGAGGAGTAAGTGTGAGGAATAGTTGCTGAATGTAGGGGAGCAGTTCGGGAGGCTTTCCGGTACACCCCTAAATTTTATCGAAACATTAAAGTTTTATTTCAAAAGTAAACAAGTGTACAATAGTGAACAGGAATACATTCAATAAAGCTTTGAATATACTTTACAGGTCGCAAGTAACATAAGCGTAATTTCTCTTTTTCTGTGCTATAAAGATTATATGTTTGGACAACTCTTTTTAGAACATATTTTCAGTCTTTTAATCAATAAACATGCTAATAGTCGAGCCTCCTCGAGAATTGCTTTACCTGAGCTATAATGACATTACAAAAATCCAGAGAACAGATCTAGAGAAGAGAAAGGGTGTTATCATGAGAAGATTGCACCAAAAGAAAGAAGAAAGATAGAAAAAAGAGGGGTTTGGAAGCGGGGAAGGATTGGAGGGGGAGGGGGGGGGCTGTTGTTAGTTTCAGGGTCTGCAGGTATACCTTCTTTACCCCTGCATCAGGTCCTCATGTCTATGTGAATATTTGAAGATGATCCAGGGTTGCCAGGTATTTTAAAAATTTTTCCACTTGTTCCTGTCTATTGCCAAACTTTTCCCACCCATCGGTTTATAAATCCCCCTTACCATTCTGAGATTGAGGGTACAGGGGCATTTCTCCGTATCTCGGAATAAAGTTTTTTCCGCCGTAACAGAAACCTGTCGTGAGCTCTTTTTTTTTTTCATAGAGAATTTGGAAATTTTAAAACAAACAATGCCGAAACCCATTTTGGTGGGTGTGTCAGTAAATATTTTTTCACTTTTTGTTGGGGCCCAAAAATGGGAAAGACCAAAAACCCCCCACCATTGTGATGAATGTCCCTTTTACTTTTTTGCGGCCCAAAATTCCTCGGGGGCACCGCTGGGCCCATTTGTTTTTTGGTTGGGGTGTTGTAAGTTCGTTGTAATTTGAACGACGTCTCTTTAAAGGGTGCAAAATGAAAACCTTAGCGAAATTGGGGGGGTTGAGCCATGATCTTTTGTGAGGTCCTATTCAGGGCTTTCCCCAAAACTTTTTGTTTTTTTTGGATTTGGGGGTTAATTGGTGAAACCCAAAAGCGTATGTCAGAGTTGTTTTTCGTTGAGGTGCGGCTAAGTAGATACTTTTTAAAGGGGTTGAGAGGTCGTTTAAAATTTTTAAAACCTCTGTGGGTCGAGATATAGTCGGGGGGGGGTTTTGGGTGGTAGGAAAATGTCTATGAAAGGGTACCCAGCTTGCTTGCATGTAGAATTTTTTTTTTTTTAATTTTTTTAAAAAAAAATCTCCCTCCGCCGCAATACGTGTATAGCAATGGGGTGGCTTCTTTGTGTAATGTCTTTTTTGGCCCCTGCAGCTTGGTGGAAGTCTGGGTTTGTCGCTTGGGTTTTAAAGGGGTGGGGGTGTGTCAAGTCGTCAGTCTGGTTATGTCGAAAACTTTAAAGGTTGTCCATAAGGGGTGTTTTTTCATCGCGGGGGCATTGGGTCCAGGGTATCCAAGGCCATGGATATGGGCACCTACTACTTTTTTTTCCAGGGTCCCAGTCTTTATTGTTTGCATGACGGGTCCAATCTATTTTTCTAGTGAGGTGTGTGGCGGGGTAGAAATTTTTAAGTTAGAAAGCATTCCCCCATTTGTTTTCCCTAGTAAGTAGTGTTGGGCTTGAAAGGGTTTTGGGTGGCCATAAAAGTGTCTCAGTTGTGTCAAATGACAAAAGAACTGGGGGGGTATTGCAAGGGGGCAGGGTTTGAAATAGACAGAATTTTTGGTTTTTTTTGATAATGGCCCCCCTGCCGAACCAGGGAAAGTTTAATCGACCACTTTCGGGTTTTTTTGTATCTTCGTTTTAAAGGTGGGAAAGTTTTTGGATATATCGAAGTATTTTGGGGGGGTCTTTGGGCCCCCGGGTTGTGGTGCTTTTGGGTTTTCCCATCGAATTAAAGTTCTGTTGTGTGCTTTTTAACCCCCATAACACGTTCGGACAATCCGGGACCGGGTCCTGGGACCTGTGTCTATTTTGTCCGATGTTGGTTTTGCGTACACACGGCGGCAAGTTTGGGAAAAAATCCGATCTTTCTGAAGTGGTGAGTTTTTTGCCTCGAGGGGGCCCTAGAGGAGTACCCAAATAGTTTTGGTCTTGAAAAGTGATCTGGCATGCGAGACTTTGCCCGGTCGGACAACTACCACGATCGGATTTGGTGTGATGGGCCCGGGTTGACGGAAATTTTCCCACAGGAGATAAGATTTGCCGACGGAAAAAACCCAACCTGTCCGAGGTGCAAACCCCGGGTTTTTTTTTCAAAAAACCTTGTCCGATCGGACCAAATTGATGAAAAAGTCCACGGGTATGGGGTTTAGGGGTTTTTGGGTCTGTGTGTCAGTTTTTTTAGCGTTTCCCGACTTATTAAAATTTAAATTTGAAGTTTGATAGAAAACTGTAGTGATTGAATTTTTTTCATATCTCGGGCATATTGTGGGGTTGGGATAGAAAAAAATTGGTCAGGGCATAGGCCGCACATTTGTATGTTTTCCCCTCCTATATAAAGCCTGCACGGGGTATTATTTTTGGCGCGTACAGGGGTTCTAGGGTAAGTTGAATAGTAGGGGAAAAAAGGGGGCATCCCTGTCTTGGCCCCCAAATTTTTTGTTGTTTCTCCTTGAACATCCTCTGAACTGCGCTTTGGTGTGTAATATTTAATCCCCTATTTTAGGCCGCGTAGGTTTTTTCAATGTCATGGGTGGGGTCCCCACTTCTTATTCTGGAATGAAACATGGGTGGAGGACCGTAATTCAGGCAATTTTTCGCAATGACTTAATATTTTGAGGTGTCCCAGAAAAGGGTTTGGTAAAGGGGCGGTTAGCTAGGGAAATCAAGCTTTGGCACTTCAGGGCCTGTGGATGTGGGGGTCCCAGTGCTGTTATTTAAGCGGGGGGACCTTTAGGGGAGGAGGGCTGGGATTGGGCATTTCTTCCCTCTCCAGATGGGGGCTGGGGATTCTGGGTGGAGCCGAGTGCCCCATCTCCCCCCATTTTGCGGGTGGCCCTGGAGCCCCTGTCTTTGGGGGTGAGAAAGGGGCGGCCCTTTTGGCATTAATGTGGGCTCTCCTAAAAAAGTCTGTGAGGCGGGGCCAGATGATGCGGCTGAAGGGTCCCCTTTGGAATCCCTTCGGGTTCCCCACTATTCCTCCCTCTTGGAGTTCAAAGGGGGGGAATGGCTGGGAGTGCTCCCTGTCGCTTAGTCCCTTGGCGAGTGGAGCAGAGATTTAGGCCAGCCATCCCCCGGTTTTCCCTTCTCTTATGAGTGTAGGGGGTAGGGGGCAGACATTTTTATGTTTAAATCACTGTGGGTGAAGGATTGAAAGGCTTCTAGAGACCAGAACGCTTGGGTTTTGGGATAATGAACTGTGGCCCCTAGGACACTTTTATATACGTTTTGTGATATTTCATAAAAATATTTGTTACTTATTTTTTTAATTCCGGGGGGGTTGCAATGTGTTATCACCCCTTTTTGGGTATCGTTACTTAAAGGGTCATTTTTCCCAAAATGAATCAATTAATCTGGGGGAATTGAATTTAGGCTGCAGAGCAGCAAAAGGCTGTATTCGGGCTGCATTGGATGCATATGTCTTGAATAGTCGCAGAACTAGTTTGGGGCCAAGTGCTTTGGCAGGTGCATTTATAATATACATTTTGCATGTACCTGTTTAATTGAAATTGCTTTTAAACTGTGTATGGCTATACTGCATACAACCTTTCTTTAAACGCTATTATCATATTTGCTTAACTGAAAATACAGTACTAATAACCGCATCCTTTTCCCCTTACTATAAAACTATCTCTTTTGGTGATCCAGGTTTTTAAAAAACGGTTATATGGGGTTTTTTAAACTTTCCCTCACGGGTCTTTTTCGTGGGGTTTTTATAATGTTCTGTCATTATTTGTAACAAAAATTTTTACTTTTGCAACTTTTGTTTTTTGTCCTAAAAAGTCCATTTTTTTTTTCAAAATTTATTTCCAATCATACGTACATGCGTATTTTCTGCTTCTTTTGGTCCCAAAATGCATTTGAAACTGCCCCAGAATAGCAAAGGCCTCCACCTTTTTCACTCTCCTCCCTCCCCGGGGAGTCGCATTTTAGCAATGTCTTTGAAAAAGGTCAAGCAGAAATTTTGCCTCCACCCGGGCCAATGTTTCCCAAATTGACCTTAAACCTGGCGCCATACCCCTTGTCCCGGGTTTTCCCCCTTTGTCGGTCTTGGAGGAAAAGGGCCAAGGAGTATTTTGCGACGCATTTTCTCGAGGTTTATATGCAAATCCTCGTCCCCTGGGTGTGTTTTCTTCTTTGGAAAAGAAAGTGGGGAACGGACCTTTGTAGATTAGGGGGGTCTAAACATTTTATGATTAAAAAGCCTACCCGATTCCGTTGATTTAGATTTTTTTTACCGCCTCAAGGGAGCCGGTTTTCATAGCTTGATTTGAAGGGGTCCGGGGCCCTGGAACCCACCCCGATTCGTCGACTTCAAAAACAAGAGAGAACAATTCTATTGTAAACGGGGGAAGTGTATTTTCCTCGTGAACATTAAAATTCCTGGGTTTTCATTTCCATGCTTTTTTTTTCGTGGACCAAGGAGAAATTTCGCGTCCTACAGTGGCCCCGACTGTGGTTTCGCCCTCGCGCTTTCTGGGCTTTCCCAATATTTTGGAAGTTTTTTGAAAATTTCGTCTCTGGTCAACCCCCTGACTATTTTCCAGAAAGGGGGAAAAACCCACAGAGTTGGTCCCGGGTCCTTTAAAGGGCCCCTTTGAGAGTTCAAGGCTGCCTTTTTTTCTCCCTTGTTTGGCACCCCTGATCCTCGTTAACTTTTTTTTTGGGTTTTGATGCTTCTGGACTGGTATTGGCTCCCTTCTGTCCCCAATGTCCTCCCCCTGGGGGCCATGCACCCTTTGGGGGCCCTTTTTTTCCCAAAGAAATTTGTCACCACGAAGTGAAATTATGATTTTGGGACAAAAGCTTTGGGTGTTTTTTACCCCAAAAAAAGTGGGTACCACTGTCCCGGTTTCCCCTTTCTTTGCATAAGAATCTCACATTTTTGTCTAGGCTAAACCCTCTCCCCAAGGGTAAAATGGGCTCTTTTTTGTAAATTTTCATTCATTTTTCCCTTTTTTAAAACCCGGTACTAAGAAGAAAAAGGGGCTGACGACTTGTCCCAATTTTCCCCCATTTCCAAGAGGGTGGTTCCGGTTCTTGTTCCTCACTTTCCTTTGAGTACAAAATTCTTGCTGCTCAGGCCCATGCTCCTCCTGATTTTTTTTTTGCCCCAGAGAGTCCCTACTGCCATGTCCAACTTACCTTTCCCCCAAGAAGCTGGCCGCCCGGGGAAAGAATCAACTCTTTGGGGCCCTTTCCAACAATTTGGGGGTTGTCTACGTGTGATAAAAACTCCCTTCATGCTGGTGTGGCCGGTAGACCCCCACAAAACTTCCCGTGGGCCCCTGAAACCCCCTACCAATGGGAAGTTCTTGTGCATTCCCAAAAAGGAACACTTTTATTTATGGTGGTGATTTTTAAAAGATGTTCTTGTACCCATTTAAGAAGCGGGCCCCCCAGTCTAAGGAATGGCTTCCATTTTTGCTTGGGAGATCTTTTATTTATGGGAAAACCAGGTGTTTGTTCAACGGGGGAAGTCGTTTGTGTCCCGGTTCTGGAAAACCCTTTTTGTACTTTTGGGAAAATTCACCCACAGTCTAAGGGGGGACGCAAAAGGGCCCAATCATCCTTAGGAAATTCCTACTTCTTATTTTGACCATTTTTAAAACGGTCAGATTTTCCCGTGGGCAATTTGCCCCAACTGTCTTGTTTTTTTGCTTCCTGTTGTCCCCGTTTTGGTAAATTTTGGGTTTTTCCAACATTCCATTTTCCCCTGATTTTGTTCTGCAGAGTATTCCTGCATTATAAAAGCTCTCCGTGGTCTTTGTTCCCTTTGGGGCCCAAAAGGGCCAGGTTTCTTTGTGCATGTAGATGGGTAAACCCCATGTGACCCAACGCCTGCCTGGCCAAAAGCATTTTCGCCCGAATTTCGGGTATTTTCTTATGGTTTTAACAAATGATAACAACGTCGAACCCAAAAAAACGAAAATCCAAATAAACAAATGCTTTATTTTTTTTCTTTTAAACAGTTCGTATAGATAGGATTCGACATGAGGAAAATGCATCTGTGCCATCAAACCCTTGGTCAAAAGGGGCTAACCTTAGCATATTGTTAAAGATTTTTTACATAAAAAGGAAATTTGACAGGAGAGAAAGATTTGACATTAGGAAATAGCAAAAAAGGTTGAATGTGCCAACCAACCTTTTTTGTCCAGATTATTCGACATAAGAAAAAAAGATTAAACATGAAGATTGACAAAGCATGCCGCGAGGGGAAATTTTGGCAATGTCATGGCTATAGAAAATTTCTAATGTTGTTATAGTAAAAAAATTAAAAAATATAATTATTCAGTGTCATACAACATTAGAATTCTACTAGTTGTAAGCGGAAATTCCTGGTCCTAAATCTTTTAGCCCATCGCAGCACCATTACCCTTTCAATGAAAATTAAACCCTTAATTTTTTGTTTTTCGGAAAAATGCTTTTTTTTAACGAAAAAAAATAAATAAAACTAATTTCGGGGTAACTAATAAATGTTTTTTTACGCCGGAAAACGAAATGCAAAACAAAAATTTCAGTGTCCCAATTTTTACTTCCTCCCCGGGGGGGGGACGGGTCGGGTTTTCCCGTCCCCGCCTTCATTTCCCCTCAATAAAGTTTGTCCTCGGTTTTTGGGCCCTTTCGTTTCTTTGCAGGATTACCCGTGGTTAGCATTGACCTTCTTTAATATGCGTTTTCAAATGTATTTCTGCCCCTTTTAAAACCCTTTTTGGTCTGCAACCGATTTCCCAACTGGGTGCCCGTCCCCCCCCCGGTACGGGTTTTAGAACCTGGGTTATGAAGTACAGTTTTATGATCGTAGGTTCCATGGGGAACAGTACTTGGGGATTGGAAAGGGTGCGGGCCCGGGGGGGCCTTGGGTCTCTCCTCACGTACTTGTCCCCTCTCGGGTTTTTCCAGTTTTTCCCCTAAAAGCCGGTGGCCCTGGGGGGGGGGTTTTGGGGGGGGGGGTACGTAGGGGGGGGCTCTTCTTGAGGGCCGCTCAGGTGGGGCAATTCCCACCCCCCCCCAATCTCTCCCCCACAGTTACTCACGTTGATGCCCTGCTCGCAGCCCCTCCCTATTTACCCGCCTCCGGGGAGCTCCCCTTCGCCTTGGTCAATCACAAAAAAACTTTCCTGTGTTCCTGTTTAAATACGGCTTGCGACCATTCGGCTCCAGACCCTTTGCTTGCTGTTCCATATTTGATCCCTGATTCTGGCTTGGCCAAACTTCGGGTTAAAAACTTTGGCTATTTTTTTTGACAAAATTTTGTTCTTTTATTTTATCTTTAAAAAAGTGTATTTAACTATATTTTGTTGGGTCTGTTTTTCAGGGTTTTGAAAAGGGGTGAGACATTTCTCCAACCCTTTGGGGGGGCGGATTGCCCAATGTTTGGATTATTTTTTGGGACGTTTCGTTAAAAAATGTTTATTTTTATTGTATTTGCTTTGGTATGATAATTTTAAAGCCCCTTACCCGGTCGGACTTTTTCGGGATTCTGCCGTCGGACAATGTTTTTGAAAAATCAGCCCGTGGTAGCCCATGGAAGTTCTAGATTGCCCAAGAAAAATTTTCCCCTGGGAAAGATTTGCCGAAAAAAGGCCCGATCCACCAAACCGATCGTGTGAGGGTTTTGTCCGACCGGAAAAAGTCTGTGTCAGATCACATTAAAGACCAAAGTATGGCTATAGCCTTACTAGTCCGTCGTGGGCAAAAAACGTAACCCTTTCAAATGAGGTTTTTTCCGCAATTTTGCCCGGACGGTGTACGAAAAACCAACATCGAAAAATATGAGGAATGGTACGGCCCTGGCCCGGGGATTGCGAGTTTTGTATGGGGCTTTTGTTATACTGTAAGTTACTTTTTTTTTTTTGTTAAACCTCTTTGCTTAGGGGTACCCCTTCGCTGCAGCAGATTTATTTATTTTGACGCATCTGCCCCCCAAAATGAAAATCGCGTTCCACATGTGAAGGTGATTCACCCACATTAAAAAAAAATGGTGATGTATGCCCATCTTTAGAGTGGGTGGATAAGGGGCGGTACTCAATGCCCAACGCATAAAAAGAACATTAAATTATCCCCAACAAGGACCAGAAACTTTGTAGTTGCGGGACTTTGGTGTTTATAAAATGATCATTTTGGTTCATTTTTTTAGCCGGGGCCCCGGCTTTCACGAAAAAGCAACCCTGTGGTATTAGCCTATTTCCCCCCCAGTTTCCCGGGTTTTTTTCCGGCTCTCCTGTCCCAAGGGCCCCCGGAAAATGAGCCCGGGGTTCCGCCATTAACCATGAGTGATTGGAGACAATTTCTCCAATCATCCTAGGGCCCAAAAGAACCGTAAGAACGAGCTTTATTACTTGGTTTCATGGTATAAACACGAATTGGAAATTTGGGAACGTATTTAATACACCGATCTTGGTGGGTCAGATGCTATGAGAGCAGAGGGACCCTTGGGGGTCTAATAGACCCCAATTTTTTTAAAAAAAAAAAGATACTGTCACTACCTTTGTTAAGGGGGATTTTTACTTTCCCCGAGTAACAAAAAAAATTTTTTTTAAATAAAAAATTTTAAAAGGAACTTTTAAAAAAAAAAAAAGAAATAAAAATAAAAAAACACCACGGGGGGCCCAATCGGGGCAGTAATTTTAGCAGTCCACCTCTTCTGTAAATCAAAATTTTCTGTAAATTTTTAAATGGTAACCTGAAAAGGTTTTTAAAAAATGTATGAGTCTGCAGAGCCTTTTGTGCGCTTTTTTTAAAAGATGTCTTTTTTGGGGTATCCTGTCCCGGGCTTAGTTATCTTTTTTATTTCATCAAATATTGGGCAATTAGATGTTTTAATGCTTTAAAAAAAAAATTTTTTTTTTTTTAAACCTTTTGAAAAAACGCTGCGAAAATACGTGAAAAAAAAAAAAAAAATTGCAACACCCCCCTTTTTTAAATTTGGGGGCCTTTTTTAAAAAAAAAAAATTTTTTTGGGGGGGTTCAAAGAAATTTTAGCAAAAAAAAAATTTTTATTAAAAATTAATTTTTTTCTGTAAACAAAATGTAGAAGGGCTTTGTTTAAAGTGGTTAGAACGTGGGTGATGTTTTTACAAAAGCTTCTAAAGTTGTGCATAAAAATGGCAGGACAGCTAAACCCCCCCCCCCCCCCAAATGCCCCTTTTTTGGAAAGTTACACCCCAAGGTTTTTTTGCTGTTAGGCAGTTGATCCAGGAAAAAGTTATTTTTCCCACAATTTTTGGGGGGAAAATTACAAACTTGCACAAAGTTGCCACTAAATGAATATTGTTCAAACATGCCATGGTTTTGGGAAATTTACCCCAGAAATACATTTGGCTTCTCTTAGTACGGGGTTTTTTATTTTTTCAATCCTGAAAAAAAATTTTTTAAATTTAAAGGGGGATCAACTTCCCTCCAAAATTTCCTTGGGTGTTATTTTTCCAAAAGGGGGTCTTTTGGGGGGGGGGGGGGTGTATCCCCTCCTTTTTAGCCCCTCAAGAAATGATTTTGTGTAAAACTTAAAGCTCATTTTTCCAAAAATGTCCCTAGCTGTAGACCTATAACATTGCGAAAACCAATTTAATAACGTTTGACACTTTTTTCCAAAGACATGTGGTGAATAATCTTGGCCAAAATGATGCAAAAAAATGATTTTGGTTTTTTTTTATTTTTTTTTTCCATTCAAAAAGGTTTTTGAAGGAAAGTCATTAATGGACACTAACTTGAGAAGGTAAATCCTGTCGTACTTTTGTGGTTGTAATATAATAAAACCGGGAAAAATATAAGATAGAAACAATTCCATTAAAAATACGCGGGAGAAACCCTAAAGAAATCTTTTTTTAAAAACTTTGAGATAACACTGGCTTTTTTCGTAAGATAAAATTTTAAAATTCCCTTCTATTCCATTAGGGTAGCATGCGAGATTAAAAACAGGTGACTTTTAATGTGGGGGAATATAGAGGGTATAGGAAAAGGGAGAAAAGAGAGAATGTCAGAGGTTGAATGGAAGGGAAAGAAGGGGGGTTGTAGCTTACTAAAGCTAAAGTATTGGAGGCATCTTGTTTATCAAAATTCATGCCTATAAAAGCCATTGCGTAGGGCCCTTTTGGTTCCGGGACCCCCCCAGGTGGGGGCTATCCTTCGGGCCGGGGTTAGGTAAGTTAAGTTTTCATATTTTTCAAAAAAACTAAAAGAAACCCCAAGGGACCAGGTTTTGGGGTGGTCCGTCATCGTTGGACGGGGCCCCTGTCTCCCCTGTTACATATTTCCACGCCCATGGAGCCACTTTTTAAAAAAGGGGACCTAGTAGATTTCCAGTAATGGTTGAGCGATTTAGCTGCTTTAAGAGGGTTTGGACAGGGATTTTTGTATTTGGGATTTTTTAATGAGGTATCTGTGTAGGCGAATAATTGTACCCCCCTTTCCCCAAAACCCGTGTGATAGGGGGGACAGTGCCCCCAAGTGAAAAGCGTACCCTTCTCTGTCCACACGCCAGCAAATTTCCGAGGTTTGGGGAACCATTATGAAACGGCCTGTGGCTTCCCATTGTAAAAGCAATTTTATGCATTTTCCCTCATTCTGGTGCCGGGAGACTTGGGGGCGAGTACACAGGGCTTTTTGCCTTTGTGTCTGTTATTTTTTTGGTTCTTCCGCCACTTCCCCGAACTGCCAGGGTGTGGGTACGGCCTGAACCCAGGTATATCCCAGGAGGTGCTTTGAGATTGGGGCCCCCCTCCAGGCACATTTTCCTATCTGTCATTTTTCTATAAAGTCATTTTCTTTGTATTGTTTACAAACTTGTATCTGAAAGTTTTTTTAGTGGCAGATCCTGCACTTCCCCTCTATTTTCAGTTTCTGGTGCCCTTTGATAGGACATTTTCAAGCGGGCTAGTGAGTAAAGGGGTATCTGCGCCTTGTTTTGTAACGCGGGGTTCGTCCCCCTGGGGAAAGCCCGGGTTGTTTTTATGGGTCAAAGGGCTTAAGGGTGTGGATATGTTTTTTTTTTTAAATGAGGAGGGAATTAGACAGTGTGGTTTCAGAAGGGATGTTTCTCCCCCCTACACACGCGGGTTTACCGGGGTCATGTTGTCATACTTTGTCCGATTTGGTTTTGCGACCCCGGTGGAAATTGTCGGAAATCCGATATTCTGAAGGGTGATTTTTTGCCACGACGGGTACTAGGGTGTACCCAAAGTTTGGTTTGAATGTGAAATCGAGCATGCGTACACTTTGCTGGATACCCACACGATGGATTTGGTGGTCGGACCTTTTTGCCCCAAAAATTTCCCAGGGATAGGACTTGTCCGGGGGAAATCCGCGTACACTGCCCGAGGGTGCTTTCCCCGGTCAGTTTTTTCGACAAATTGTCCTTGGACAGAATCCGCGAAAACCGACCGGTGTTTGGGGGCTTTGGTCAGGGGAAAAGTTTCACAAATCCGGGGGGAAAACCTCGGGGGGTCGGCTCAGTCATTTTCCAGGGGGCCCCTCTTTAGGTCCGGGTGGCAGTGCACTAAGCCCTTTGTTATATGTGGGGCTTGATATTATTTTTTTGTAGTCGGTAAGCCATTCCCTCACCCTTTTGCCTAGTCTTTACTCAATTTGATCCTCAGGGGTTGTGTGCCCAGACAAAAAAGGGGATTGTTTGTAGAGTTTTGAAAAAAACCTGGGGATCAGGGGGGTAGGGTCGAACGAAAGCACTTGGGAATATTGACATCTTACAGATAGTCCCCTCCCAAACCCATGAAAAATTTTTTTGGGCGTCCCATGACAAAAATCTGTTTATGATTTTAGCAAGGGGGGAAGTTTCTCTCAAAAAAATTTGAGATAGTGCGGGGTCACCATCCCCAAGGTTTCAGGGAGGGTACCCCAAAAAAAGGTGCTATTTGTTTGTCGCTAATGTGTTTCTTGTCAGGTGATTTATCCCCCTCCGCTTGGGAAAAATTGATTTTTGGTATGACTTTTCGTTCACCGAAACCCCTCAGAAAGGGAATTGACTGGGGGGTTTCTCAAAAAAAAAACAAATCGTCGGCGTATGCAGCAATTTTAAATTCCCGTTGGCCCTACCTAAAACCTAAATTCGGTAATGAGTTAATTTTCCCTGAAAAAGGTTTAACGAAAGAGAAGGGGTTTGGCAGAGAGGACCCCCTGTCTCTTCCCTTTATTTATTTTTTAGTTTGGTAGGACCCGTTTGGCATTTTTTGCTGAGGGTTTGGTAACCCCAAAAAACCGTTCATCAGTGGAGCCTGACCAACAATTTGCATTTTCCCCACATAAAGTCCCCATGCCCCGTCGAAGGCTTCCCGGTCTGTCGATGGAGAAGCCCTTCGATCTTTCGCCCCTATGCATAAAAAAAGGTTTTAGTCCCTTTGGACGTTGTCTTTTCCCCACCTGGCATGATCCTCCCCTGTTTGGGCCCGATGATATATGAAGGGGGGGTTTGGTCTGTTGCCAATTTTTGGTCAAATTTGACATCGTTTAAATACCAAAATGGTTTGGGGGAAAAATGTTCTGGGTCTTTTTTTGGTTTTTGGGGCAAAAAGTTATGTGTGCCCCAAGGGAAAATTTGGGGGGGGATTCCCGGGTGTAAAAAATGAATTTGGGCTTTTGAAGGGGCCCGGTAAAGTGTCTAAGAATTTTTGTTTTATGGAGGAAAAACGTCGGGCCTGGGCTTTTCCCCATTTTTCATTTTTTATTGCCACTTTAACTTCTGTTTCCTCAAGGGTGTTAAAGAAGTTATATCAGGGGAGTGTAGTGGGGCACCCTTTCCCTCGCACAGGTAGTCTTAAATTAATTGTGTTGGTTCCTGGCATTTTGGGGGGGGTTTGTGGGGGCTCGTTAATTTTAGAGATTAGGTGTAAGAGTGGAAGTGTTGTGCAATTGCTCATCAGTTGTCTAGTTTTCCCCTGTTTTTTCGTTCCCCGGGTTTTTGTTGCAAGGCGAGGGTCTTTGGGGCCCGGGCAAAAAAATTTCCCTGTTTTGCCCCCATGTTATAATATATTTTTTTCCTAAAAAAAAGTTCTTTGGTGGTGGGGTCCAATTTTGTTGTAAATTTTGGGTGTCGGAAATTAGTCCCGTCTGTTTTGAAGGATTTTTTGTGTAGGAGTTCTAGTTGTGAGACCCTATCTTTTAATTGTCAGATTTTTTTTTCCCTGCCCCTCTTTCGCTGGGCCCCCCCCTTATCAATTTCCCCTGTATTAACATTTTTGTTTCCCCATTGTCAAGGGGTTGTTTTTGGTGGGGTTTTAGGCCCGAAGTATTCTCGAAATTGGGGTAAATTTGGGCGTATTCACATCTGTTGAAGCGGGGAATTCAGCTGCGGGGGGTTTTCCTTAGGTGGGGGGCATTGGGCCAGGAAAGAGCAAGGGGCATGGTCAGAAAAGGATTGGATCCCAAATTTTTGTTTTCTACGATGTAGGTCTTTCGCGAGATGAAAATATAATAAATTTCGAGTCCCTGGCATGAGGGGAGAATAAAAAGTAAAGTCCTTCCCCTCGGGGTGCAATATCTCCAGGTTTTTAATAAGATGAGGAGGCAAATAAAATTTCGATTTTCAGATTCTATATAAAAAGTAGTGGGGCCTGTTGAGGTTCGGTCAAAGGATTCGGGGAAGATTGAAGTCCCGCCCAGATTAGCTCCTGAGCCGACACTCCAGCTCCCCCATTACCCGTCTAAAAAAGTAAAGTGTAGGTTTTCGGGAAGAAACATTAGCCAATGTCGTGGACACCACGTTTTTTCCCTTTAAAGGGAAAAATAAACCCCCCTTCGGGTTTGTCAGTTTGTTTAACTCAAGTTGGCCCCCTTCTGATTGGGATAGCCCCCTTCATTGGTGAGTCATTAGTGCGGGGACACTGTAGTAAAATAGGCGTGGCTGGGTACATTTTTTGTTTAAAGTGCGTCTTTGGGAAGGCAAATGGGGCTCCCTTTCTTGACCCCCTTTAGGGGGGCGATCCGTTTTTCAGGAAATTAAACCCTCTGACATTGGGGGATTCACTGTGGGCAGTGCCCCATCGAATACGCCTTTGAAACCCCCCCCGGACAGATTTTGGTGGGTCGGTCCCTGTTGAAGAACTAAAAAAGAAATCGTAAAGTAGGTATAATATTCTTTCAAATCAGGTCTATAGGTGCGTAGGGGTCCCAGTAGGGGATGGGAAAAAGGGGAAGAGTAGTAAAAGAAGGAGATAAGAAAGGAAAGTTATGTAAGCTGCCTTCAAAAGATATTCTATCTGCGGGGTTGATTGGAGTATTTCCCAGGGGCAAGGCCCCCTGGGTGTCCTTTGGGGTGGGGGGAGGTGACAGAAAGAATATCCTGTTGATCTCAGTAAAGGAAAAGGAGACGGGATAAACAATCTGCAGCCCCAAAACCAATAAAGGTTTTAACTATAGTAAGGAGGTAGGAGAGGCCTGCAGCACTTTTCTGCTTTTAAATTTAAAAAAAAAAAAAAAACGTGCTTTTTTAACCATTCGCACTATTTTTGTAAATGTAACAAAAAGAACAACAATAATCTTTCCCAGTGGGGGGGAGCGGGGGGGGCCAGCCGGTGCACCCGGGTAGGGTACCCCCCCCAATAATCGGGGGCCCAAACCCCCACCCGACCCCCAACCAACCCCCCCCCCCCCCCCCCAGCCCCATGTAAACATCTGGGGCTTCGCCCGTAAGAAAATTTTTGCATACCCGGGCCTTCATCTTGGGGATAAAACTCCCTTTGTTAAAAAGGGAAAAAAAGGGTGGAGGCAAAAATGGCAAAATTTGGTTAGTTGCGTGGGCCCATTCTTTAGGGGACTGGCACAAATCCTGATTTTGAGTCGACTGGGAATCAGGGTAGCCCATGGGAATAAAAACAGTACTTGTCTGTAAAGTCCAATGTAGTTTTTTGAGGGGGCGTTTTCTGTAGTCAATGTGTTGGGCCTTTCACCCCCTCAGTGGTGGTGGGGGTTAAAAAAAAGTCCGGCATAATTTTTTTAAAATATACCCTGCTCCCTTGGGAGTGACCAAGGGGTGTAAGTAATTTGGACGGTTGACTCGATACTTGGTCAAAAAAAACCAAAGAAAAAGGCCCCCTTCCGGGAAAGAGGGGAAACAAAAAGAAAAAGAAAAAAAAAGGAAAAACAAAAACCAGAGCAAAAACCGGGGTTGGGAAAAAATAAGGGGGGGTGTAAAGCCAATATCTCCCCCTTCCTCACGGGCCTCCGGGGCTGCGGATAAGTTAGGTTCCGGGGGTTTTTCCCCTTGTCCCCCTCTTTAGCTTTTTGGGCTGGCTCTTGTGGGGTGGGAAAAATGGGGATTTAAAGAGGGTTTCGTTGAAATGGGGGAAGGGGAAAAAACCCCGATACCAGTTGGGGTAGTTAAGTCCCCCAGCTGTAAGTTAAAAAACTCGGTAGGTACGGCGATTCAGTGTGGGTTGCCTGCCTTTTGTAAACACCATAAGGAAAAGGGGAAGCCCCGGGTATCCGTAGATCTCTTTCCGGCCTATTACAGGGGTCTGGCCCTGCGGTTCTTAAAGTTATTTGGGGAAAAGTCCTGGAAGAGCTTATTATTTCCCCCTTTTAAACCATTGTCATGGGGTGTTTCGCATGATTCTTTTTTTCAAGGGAAATTTCCAGGCAAAAATGCATGGTGGGGGCGTTGTTGGGCCCTCGTGCTCCAGGCCCTGTGCGCTTTACAAATTTATCTCTGCCCTCAGGCCTTTCAGTAAGCTTTTAAAAAACCTCTGTGTGCGGCCCAATTTGGTCTTTCCCCCCGTCTGCCCCCCCCTGCCCGTTTTTTAACTCCCCCCTGTTTCAAGGTTTCCAATGTCTTTTCACCCTTATAAAGTGATTGGAGGGGGGAAGGTGATTTCTCCGTTGTTTTTCGCTTTCCCCCTGTTTTTCCCCAGCCATTTTTGGTACCACCACTTCTTGTTGCACCGCGTTAGCTTTCCCGTATTCTGCAGAAAACGTGGATTTTAGCCCGTGAAAAACAGGGAAAGTCAGCATATGTTAGGGGATGCTGAGAAGTGAGTGGTCCTCCCTTTGTCCCCCGCCGCGGATGGGAGTCCTCACAAAGTCACCCTCTGCAGACCGGCGCCATCTTGGTTTTCCCCCACGCTCCCCCGGGATGTGACTGAGATCTGAAAGAGAGAGATGTTTTCCCTGCGGGGCCCCGTCGCCGGCGGGGACAGTTGGGGTGTCGGTTGTTCGCTTTGAATTAGAGGCAAAAGGCAGAATGGACGGCTGAGGTGCGTTCCCGGAGCTCCTCTAACAAGCCCATCCTCGCTGCGCCCCAAAACCCCGCCCTTTTTCTGGATTTTTTTATAACAAAGGAAAAAATAATTTCTTTTCCAAATTTGGGTTTTTTCCGTTTATTCACAAAAAAAAAAATTTGCAGAGGAAATAAAATACCTCACAAAAAAAGCTTTATTTTGGGAAAAGAAAAGGATGCAAATTTTGTTTGGGTATAGCATTGATGAAGCGAAATTCCAGTTACAGCAATCAGTGAAAAATTGAAAAAAATGTCTGGTCTTTGAGCACCCAATCCCCAGGGTTTAAATTTGAAATGCTTTAAGCATTTTAAGCAAGCTTGATGTGTCATTTTTACATTATTAAAACCTTCTACGCACCTTGTATTTTTTACCTCAAAGGTGGCTTAATTAGTGTTTTGGGTTTTTGTTTTTTGATATGTATGGACATCTATAATTTTTTTCTGTTTTTAAAACATGAGGGCAGCGGGACTGCGGGTTTAAATTAATGAGTGTCCAATCATGCGACACATGAAAAGGGAAAGTGCCATTTATCGACTCTCCTCCCCTAAAAAGTGTGAGAAGAGAATACCCGTCAGGGGATCCCTTACGGGGGAGACCGTGGTAATCGGGCACTGATCTCTGTCCCCTTTTTAAATGCACCCTCAACGTCCCAGCAATGTGCCATCATTCCCATCAGGGAGCCAAAGATGCTACGTGATCCCAATTTTGAAAACCCTCGTGATGAAAGTCTTGCTCCCTGCCATCATGCAACCCTTTAGTGTCATCATGCCCCCATCTTGCCCCCTTTTCATTCACCTTTCTTACCCAAAAATGCCCCTATCAGTGTGCATATCAATGCCACCCGGGCATCGTGCTGCATTTTAGTGCCTCCTTTCAATGACCTATTAACACCCCAGTGTACTTCGTCGTGGCCATCGTGCAGCCCCCTCATGCACATCGGGAAAGGAAAAAAAATGACTTTTTACAAAATTGTATGACAAAACTTTTTAAAAAGTTTATATTTTTTCATTTTTTTTGCAAAAAAATAAAAACCCCCCAGGGTGATTAAATCCCCCAAAAAAAAGCTCTTTTGGAAAAAAAAATGATAAAAATTTAATTTGGGTACGCTTTTATGACTGCGAAATTGTCATCAAAGCTGACAGCGGAAAAGGGGCCCTGGGCGGGAAGGGTTTAAAATTGCCCTGTAGACAATGGTTAATAAAAAAGTAAAAAAAAATGGCCCCCCTGTGCCCCCATAAATTTTCAATGTCGCCCTGTATATAAAACCAAGTCAATCGATGGGCCCCCTCCCGATTTCTAGTACATAGTAGGTGAGGTTGAAAAAGACACAAGAGTGGCATAAAAAGCTCTGTGGGGGCCCTGATCCCAGATCGCCCCTTCCACCACAGGGGGCCCCATGCGAGGTTTTACCCCCCCCCGCCCGGGACGGATCGGATACTCCCGGACACCACGGGCACCCCCGGACACAATTTTTGGCCGGTTTCCAGGCCCCATATAGGCTTTTTTTCATACCAGCTGCAACCCGGGGGGACTGGGGAATGCGAAAGCGTGGCCGCTGTATGGCGCCTAGTATAAGCTCCGGCCTGCATACCATTTCGGCCCCCATAGGGGAGGTTCCCCCTTTGCCGGAGGGGGATCGATCCCCCCCGAACCCCTCGGCCCCCCCGGGAAGTTTTTTTAAGGGCCCTTGGGACCCCACAGCATTTCCCTATCCTGTGGGAACGCTGTGTTGACAAAAATGGGGGCAGAAAAATTTCCCCTCAGGATTTCCCAGAAAGGCCCCTCCTTCCCGGCAAAAAAACTCTGCATGAGGAGGTTTGGCACGCTCAATCCCCCCCCACATGGGGACCACACTCTCCCCTGTAATAATATTTGGGAAGCTGAAATCCCCCACAAGTCCCCACACAGGGGCCCTCCCTACACAAAAAGGCCCCCAACCCTTTACCTCAACCCCGGGGGACATTTCCTGCTTTTTAACGTTTTGCTGAAATGCTGACAGAGTCCGCTCAACAGCTCCCAAAAATCCCTCAACATTACCTCGACATAAATAAAATTTTTTACTGTTGGGCCTCGCATTGAGCTTTTTAAACAAATTAGATGCCACTTTTGATCAGTTAACCAGAACATGATCGATTCCAAGATTACAGGAGCTAGAAGGGGCGGGCCCAAAAAAAGAGACCTTAAAAAAGGTCCAAAAACTAAAAAAACTTTCGGATCGGGGGCCCTTTCCCGGGAGGAATTTTGACACCCCCAGGGCGGTACATACCCTAATCAAGGCCCTGTTCGGAATTGGTCACAAAAAATTGGCGGGGAGGGGGCTCATAAGCCTGGGGCCCGGCTCAATGGCTCCCCCGTTCATAGTAGTAAAACCCCTTTTCTACAATGTGAGGAAGAAGCATGGGGGAAAAGTGCACAATCCCACATAGCAACTTATGGGACATTGGTCCAAATTTTGTCGAATTTCTCCCTTTCATATAAAAACGAAGGTGGGCATCAAACCCCCCTTTTCTTTTTTTAAAACAAAAAAAACTCAATACGGGTGGCTATTCCCTTGAGTCTAAAAATTGGGTTTAAATGGAAAAACAAAAAGTTTGCCCGTGGCGGATGGAAAACTTTTGCTGATAAAGGGGTTGTACCTACTGACCTTCTTCCCCGAGCAAGCGCCCCTTTTAACATGCCCAAAAAGCTTTCCTCAGACCCCTCTACCCCGCGGGGAAAAAACCAAAAATACAAGAGAGCAGGAATCCGCTACCACCTGATTGTTCCATTTTTGGAAAAGAAAAATACCCTCTGTGGGGGTACTATGGCTCAATGGGTAAAAAGTGCAGTCCCAATTTTTAAAGTCAAAGGAAAAGGGGGGGGACTTTGACTTTTTAGGCCAACGAAAGTTGTTTTTACAAAAATTTTTTTTATATAAAAAAGGGAAAAATAAACAAAATACATTTAAAAACCCATTTGTCAAATTACATATAGTAAATAAGGCCACACTGTAGCCCAAAATAGCTAGCCTGGGGGCACCAATGAGGTGGGCACTAAAAAACGGGCCATGGTTGTAGGGGGTCCAACGATGAGGCGAGGGGACAGTGGGCGAAGATACTGTGACAATACTCTATGTTTTCGTTTTTGGGAAAATTATCTGGGCGTGAGGGGAATCACTGACAAGAGAATGAAGTTTAGAAAAACACATAATGAGTATAAATATTCATAAATTTTAAAAAATACCGTATAATTTCATACAGTTGGGGATTTAAACGCTCTGCTAAGGGAAAAACAGGCCACCCCTCGTAACCGCACAATAAGGACCCCTAACCAACATTAAAAGGGGGGGATTATATAATACAATCATAAAAAATAAAAAATATATGGGTCAACACTTTCTGAAATTGAAAATGGGAGCTAAAGTGTGGGAACAAAAAAAATGGTCCCAAACGTCCAGTGGGGCCCTGTATTTGGAAGCCGGTTAAGGTAAAGGATTTTATCCTGGTAAGGTCTATTGGATGTCATTGTAGAAATGTGTAGTCAATAAAGTAGAACAAATAGTATATGATACATTAAAGGGCCAAGACCCAAATGTTAGTACAAGGGTCACCGAAGCAGGAATGTGTACTGTTTGGCTATCAGGGCCAAAACAGGGTTGTTTTGTGAAAATACACACAAACAATTGGTTAACCCCCATGTATAGGGGGGGTGGGTGTCCGTGGTTGAGGCCCCTATCCCGGGAGGGGTGATGGGAAGGCCCGGGGATTAAAAAAAGTATATGGGATGATGTTAAACATCTCCGAATAATGTCTACCCTAGAGGAAAAAAGGCAGGAAGGCCAAATTAAAACCCGGTGTAGCTTAAGGGGGGGGGGGGGAAAAAAGAGAGGTGGCTTCCTTAACCCCAACCAAAAATCATAGACAAAGGGCGTCTCGGCGGTGAGCTGGTAAGGGACGTGACATGGACATGTGTGTGCTCAAACCCCCTCCTCTTTAATTTTGGCCGGGGGCGGAATACGTATCGGGGTGGGCCCTGGGAGCTGTGCGCATGGCCCCACACCGCGTCGCCCTGACAAAGCGGCAGGCCCGTGTGGGGCGAATTCGCATGTGCGTCAAAACAGGGGAAACCCAAGGAAGGCCCTGCATAAACCCGCCCCCCCTGGGTTCTGCTATTGTCACTTTTGGGTGGTAGGTGTGACGTGGGCGCCGCATTTTAAATTTGGGGGGCCTGGAAATTTCGGTCCAAGAGGTGGGGCTGACAGCCCCCTTTAAGCAAGCCCTAACAGGGAATATACATATTGTTGGGTTTAAAACAGTTTACAGAAAAAGGAAAAAATCAATAAAAGTGTATTCCCTAGGATATCTTTTGTACATGTAGCTATTTCTTTTAACGATCAAATTTGACAGCAAGGGAAAACCCTAGGTGAGGGAAACATGAAGCAAAGGGTCAGGGGGTTTAACCGGACCTAAAATGCAAGATAAAAATGATAAAAGGGGGCAAGAATGGACTGAGGGAAATGTCCGAAAATGACAAACAGAACCTCATGAGGTAACTGGGTGAGGAAGACAATTTAGGGTTTTTGTCCAACTGGCGGGTGGGGATGTGCCCACCATTCGTGAGGTTATCGGGCATGTCCCTGGGTGGGAGCGGCCCAGGGGCGGGGAGGGGAAAGATGGGATGGAAAGAAGGGGGAAAGGGGGGGAAAGGGGGTGCCCCGCGGAAATGAATTTTTAATTTGTGAGAAGGAAAGTCATAGTGTACCAAAAAGTTTTTTTAAAAAAAGGGTTTAGGCGCGCCCCATTTATCCCGGGGGAGGGGAGACAGAGGCTTTTGATCCCAAAATCCCTTTTTTTGGATAGCTTTTTTCCCGCATCCCGGGGGTCCCAGGGTGACTGTTTGGGCAAAAAAAATCCAATGGGGCGAAACTGTGTACAGATCAAGGTGTCGATTTCGAGGGGATCATTTTGCCCCGAGGAGTAAAATATGTGATCTTTAATGCGGAAAGTTTCCCGACTAAAAAGACCGCCGTGCAGTACATTAATAACAAATTTCCCTTGGGTTTTTACATCCCTGGAATGAGGGGTAAAAGGTTTCCCTTGGGGGGGTAAAGGTGGGCCCGGTTACCCATGGGCAGTGGGACACCGTCCACAGGAGTAATCCCCTGTTCCGTGGTTGTGAATGAAAATTTTTCAATAGTGGCTGGGTTCGTTTTTTCGCTTAGGACGTGTTTTTCGAAAAATAATCACGGGGTTTGGGCCTTTTTTTCCTCAAGATAGGTCCTCTGGGGGGCCCAAAGCTAGTTTGTATTTCGCGTGCTCAACTGGTTTAGTATTTTTATGTATCAACAATCCGTTGGTTTTTGGGGGTTTTTAGTCTTTATAAAAGTGAGTTTGGAAATGTCGAAGGGGGTTTGTTAAAAGACTTGCAGATGATTTCGTAGTCTACTTTAAGCGTCACGAAAGGGAATTGGCCTGCAGTTTTTTTTAAAAAAAACTTCAGTATGTAAATTTCGTCTAAGCCTAAAGGTTTTTGGGTATGGTTTTTCCCCATTAGTGTTTAGGATGGGCGCTCTCGGCTGGGTGGGTATTCCCGCCTCTCTTTTGTAGAGTTGGAGCAAGCAGAATTGGTATTTAAAAATGTAAGGTCAAAAAAGGTGATTTTTTTGTGGTTTACCGAATATGTGAATTTTTTTGGTTTTAATCGTTGATGTTAATGGGTCCATGAAAATTGAGCTGCAGGGATCCTGCCTACCATAATATGTGTCTAAATAGCGTACCAACAAAATGCGTGGGCCGAAAAGGGCGACAATTATCATTGAGAAATGTAGTTTTCCCACCCCCCCAGGTACAGTGGGGGGAGGCAGGGGAACAGCAAGTGCCATGGGTCGCCCGCACCTGGGGAATGGGATCTTGAAAGGTGAAACGTTCTTTTTAAAATAAACCTTTGCAGGTCCAAATAAAACACCAAACCCCGGGTGATTGTTTTTCCCGAAGGAGGTCCCAGCTATCCCGATGCCGTGTGAGGGATGTGGGGTAAGTGCTTCAACTCGATGGCACAAAGGGCATCGGGGGCACGACCTTCCCTGGGTTGTTTAAGTGATCTAGGGGGTCCCTCGTGTAGGAAAGGAGAGCAACTGAGGCTAAGTAAAAAGGTTACTAGGGGCTGGTTTTCAGGAGGGCCCTATGCCGATTAATTTTGGCCCACCGGGGGTGAAGGGGGGGGTTTTGAATCTTTGGAAGGGGCATAAAATGTCACCCAAACTTGGGGTTTGCCCGTTAGATTTATAGTGTGAGATCTATTAGGGCCCCCTAGGGGGGGCCAAAAGTAAAGGTACCACTTTTTAAAATTTTAATTTATGGGTCATGGAAGGTCCATTCTTTTTTTTCAAAATATTGTAGCCCTGGCTCGTAAAAAAGGTCTTGTATAAAAAACAATAATTCCCCCTTTTTGCTTCTTGATCTCGATTCAGGGTGTTTTTGGAGGCGTTGAAAATTTCAGAATTGGGGGTTTAGATTTTTGATGAAGGTTTTTATTTTGAGTACCCGAAAATCATTTTCCCGGCCCATAGGGAAGGCCCAAAAGTGAGGTTTTGTCGAAGTCGGGAACGCTGGGACTTAGGGCCAAAATTTTTTCAGGCCGGGGGTGGGAAGCCTAAAATCCCATATTTGAATCGGATAAACCCGGGGGGATCCCTTTTTGAATCTTTTGTCAAAAGTAGGATCAAATTCCCAAGACACGGAATTCTTCCCTAGGTAATTTTGACTTTTTTTGGATATTTTTTTTCCTGTAGGATCTGGTCGGTCCCCGTAAAATTATTTTTGTCAAATTTCGTGAAAAAGAGATTAGATCTTTGAGGTTCTATTTTTCAATTCCCTAGAGGGGCAGACTTAATCCTAGCTTAGAACCTCTATTTAGGGGAGAAGGAATATGGGAGTCAATTGATGATGCAAGGTTATTAGTTAAATATTAAGGGGGGTTTTAGGGGCAACTAAAAAATTTCCGCCCGGGTTAGATTGTGAAATGGTGCGCTGGGTAGTTTGATGTAAACACGAATTGTGAAGGGGGGAGAGAGAGGCCCAAAAGTGTTGGTGTGGTGGTTTGCATCGATAGGGTTTCCCAAAAAATGTGGGGGCAGAGGGTTAGAAGTTCCCATAGTGGAGGTGGGTTGTATTTTCCCTTTATTAGAGAAGTTGGGCGTATTAAGAGTTGAATGCTGAAGGGGAGTGTTCCCCAAAAACTTCCCTTTCAAATGGGCCCCCTCACTATGTGACTGGAAAATTTGCATTAAAGGTTATGTAAGTGAGATGTTCTACGTGGGGGGATTTTTTTTAAGGTGTACGTGACCCACACCAAGTCCCGCTTACTGCACCCCGGGGACCCCGTGGCGTTGTGGGCTCTCTTGCATTTGACTCTGGAAAAAACAAAGTAGAATCAGATTCGGTGTCGTCATGGGTTTTGAATGTACATCATTTTTCTTGTCAGTGATTCCCATCAGCCCAGATGACTTTACGCAAAAACCAAACATGTAAGCTAATTTTACGAGTATCTTGCCCACTGTACCCTCGCCTCATCGTTGGGCACCCTAAACCACTGGACGCTAATTTTTGCTGACCATCCTCATGGTGCCCCAGGTAGCTAACTTTAGGTACACGTGTGGCCTATTTACTTTTGTAATTTTTTACAAGTGGGTTTTTAAATGTATTTTTTTGTAATTGTTTTTTTATATAAAAAAAATTTGTAAAAAAAGACGTTGTCGTTTTGGGGCCTAAAAGTCCCAAATCCCCCCCCTTTCCTTTTTACTACTTAAAAAAGGAGTGGCACTATTTTACCCATTGATATCCTAGTAAAAACAGAGGTACTTTTTCTTTTCCAAAAATTGGTGGAAGCACCCGGCAAATCATATATAGTCCCAAACCTGTTTGGGGTATATGGTGGCCATTATTAATTTAAAATGTATTTTAAAAAAACCGCTACAAGGTATTTCAATTACCAGCTCAAATTTACTTTTTTTCATTCACCATCTTTGTTAAAATTATGGCTTTATAGGACCGGTGGACGGGCACATGTCTGAGATCCAAACTAACTGTAATTTAACACCAACAAAAATTGGTATAAATCAAAATATGGCGAAAAAAAAAGATTGTCAAAAAAAAGCTAACTCTATTTGGCCCTGAGTTTCTAAAAAAATAGTAAGAGAAAATACAGTCCCCTTGGGCTAAGAGTCAAATCTATCCTCTTTTCAAATGCCACTATGGAATTTTAAAACGCATGGGAAACAATTTAACCCTGTGAGCATCCCATGAAACTTTTATTTTTCATATCTCAAACTGATCCCTTTTCAGGGAAACTTTTTTTTAATCCCAAATAAAAAAAAACCCACTTCAATATGCAACGGTGGGAAGAAATTAAAGGCTTTTTCACCAGGATAACAAAAAAGACTAATTTAAAAAAAAAATAACTTGCCAAGGATATGGGCCCTTTTGAAGGATATGCTACCTGGCAACCCCACCCCAGGGCAGAAATTAGAAAAGCTTTCGATGCCCAAAACAAAACCCAAAGTACTTCACAACCGTGACGAACCCAAATTTTTCTACTTTTTTTCTTTTCAGAGTCAATCAAAAGGAGGGCAAAACCAAAGCAAGCGCGGTACTGGGCCGTAAGCGGGGTTTGGGGGGGGTCAACACCTTATAAGAAAAATCCCCCCCATAGCACTTTCTCACTTTACTAACCTTTACATGCGAATTTCCCCTCCATAGTGCAGGTGGCCAATTGCAAGGAAGTATTTGGGAAAACTGCCTTCAGGCGAAATTCAACTCTTGATTTGCCCATTACTCTAAATCAAGGATATCAAAGCCACCTCCCCAAAAGGAGCTTTAACGCCTTTCCCCCCCCCTTTTGGGGGCAAGCCCTTTTCGATGTCCAACGGGCCCACAAGCCAAAAATTTGCTTCTCTTACCCCTTCAAACTTTCATGTTTACACGTCAAAATACCTAGACCACCATTTCACACTTACCCGGGGGAAATTTTCAGTTGCCCCAACACGCCCAATAACTTAATAATAAAATTGCGTCTCAATCTGACCCATATTCTCTTCTACACGAAATAGAGGTTTAAGCTTAGGATTAAGCTTTTCCCCCTATGGAAATTTACAAATCGAAGCCATCAAAAATCTATATCTCTTTTCACAAACTTACATACAATTTTATTCGGGGACCCTCCTTTTCCCTACAGGATTAAAAAAATCTTGGAAAAACAAGAATTTAAATAGGAAAAAATTCCGTGCTCTTCGGAATTTGATCCTATTTTTGACGAAAAGATTCAAAAAGAGGATCCCCGGGTTTTTCCCATTCAAAAATAGGTCGAGGCTTTCCCCTCCCGGGCCCGCAAAACTTTTTTGGCCTAAGTCCCGATTCCCGACTTGAAGATATTTCCCCACATTTGGGCCTTCGTGGGCAGGGGCAATGATCTAGGTACTCACAATCAAACCCTTTAGTCAACAATCTGACTCCCCCAAATTTCTAAAAATCAACGTAACAAAACCCTGATATCGAGATAACAAGCAGATAAAGGGGGCAATATTTTTTTTTTATGATAAAACCTTTACGAGCCAGGGCTACAATATTTTTAAAAAAAAAAGAATGGACCTTCCAGCCCAAGAAATTAATAACTTTAAAAAAGGTACCTTCTATCAGGGGTCTGCCCCTCAGAGAGGGCCAAAAAAGATCTCGACAATATGTATCGAAGTGGCGAACCCCAAGATTGCGACATTTTTTGTCCTTCCTAAGATTCACAAACCCCCTCACCTCCGGTGGGCCATTATATCGGGCATAGGGCCCACTGAAAAAGCCACCGCCCCGAGACTCTGTATTACCCACTGCGGGGCTCTCCCTTCCCCACAGGGCCCACCTTAAACTACTTAAAAAATATCGAGGGGGGTGTGCCCCCCGTGCCCTGTGTGACATCGATGTTGAAGCACTTTACTCCAGCATCCCCAGAGCGGGATCGGGAAAGCTGGACCCTTTCCCTTTAGAACAAGACAATCACCGCTGGTTTTTTTGGGGAATTTTTTTTGGACGCTAAGGTTTTTTTTAACTAAAAAACTGTTTACCTTTCAAGGTCCCCTTTCCCCAGGTGCGGGGTGCCTGGGCCTTTCTGTGCCCCCGCCCCGCCAATCTGTACCTGGGGGGGGTGGGAACGTACAGTTTTTTAAAAGATAATTTGTCGTCCCTTTTCTGGAAAGACTTTTTGGCTCCTATATAGACGACTTTTATGGTAGGAAGTCCCTGACTATGCTCAAAAGTTTCAAGGACGCCCTTAAAATCAAAGTATTCACTAAAAAAAATATTCGGTTAAAACCCCAAAAAAATCACCTTTTTTGACCTTACTATTTTTAGAGCCAACTGGCTGCTTAGCTCCACACTTAGGAAAGAGACGGCGGAATACCCCACTTCCATCCGAGGGCCCATCCGAAACATAAACGGAGCTACATAGACATACCTTAGGCTTAGAGAAAAGTACACATCGAAGAATTTAAACTGCAGGCCCAATTTCCCCTTTTGGGCAGCTTAAAATGAGGGTACATTTAAAAATCTTTCGGGTCTTTTAACAAAGCCCCCGACAGTCACGAAACTCCTTTTTTTATAAGAAAAAACCCCCAAAACCCAAAGAGATTGTTAGATACAAACAAAATTTTCTCTAAAAAGACGTTGAGCTCGGAAAAAAAACTTGTAGACATTGGCCCCTTTCCTGAGGACCCATTTGAGGAAATAATGGGCCCCAACCCCCTGGTTTTCTTTTCGCAAATCACGTCGCTACGCGTTAAAATGACACCAGCCCCTATGTGAAAAATATATTCCAACCACGTGAAAAAGGGATTTTCTCGCGTGGCGGGTACCTAATGCCCCTGGGTGGACCAGGACCCCCTTTACCCCCCCAAAGGGGGGAAACCCTTTACCCTGTTATGCGGGTTTTGAACCAAGGGTTGTGTACTTTAAAGTTTCTGCAGTGCGGGCTTTTTTTTGCGGAAGACGTTCCCCCATTTTTGCGCCCCATTAAGTCAATTATTTTCCCCGGGTGGAAAATGATCACCCCGTAATCGACACCTTGATCTGTCCAAGTTTTTTACCCGTAGCCTTTTTTTGTTTTCAGTATCCCCAGGGACCCGGAGGAGGTGACGGACAAAGCTATCCCTTAAAAAAGGGGACTCTTGGGCGAACCCTTGGCTACCGTTTTCCCGGGTACAAGAGGCCTGTCCTTTAAAAACCCCTTTTTATAAGACACGATTTTTGGAAAATTTATGGGACTTTTCCCCTTCTCAAATAAAAATTCATTTTTCCCCGGTTTGGGACCCCCCCTTCCCCCCCCTTCCCCCCTTTTTTCCCATCCACGTTCCCCCCCGCCCCTGGGTCCATCTCCCACCATGGCAGGGACCGATAACCCCACAAGGCTGGTTACATCACCCCCGCCCATGCTGTGCAATAACCCAAATTTTCTTCCTTTTACCCCTGGTTACCTTATGGGTTCGTTTGTATTTGCTTGGCAATTTCCCCCTGTCGTTTTTTGTCCCATTTCATTTTATTCTGCTGTTTAGGTCCAGGTATAAATCCTGGCCTCGATGATTCTCATGTTTGCCCTTCCCTACGGTTCCCTTTCAGTCTAAAAATTTTGATCGTTTATAAAAAATAGTATTGTAAATGATATCCTTTGGTTACACTTATTTTGAGCTGTTTACCCTTTTTGTAAAACTGTTAAAACCCATACTAATTTTATATTTCCCGTTTTGGCTGTGCTTCAGGGGCTGTCATCCCCTCTTTGTGACCCAATTTTCCCGGCTCCCCCAAATTTTTGCGGCCCCCACGTACCTACCCTTTTCCCTTTTGACGAATAGCAAACCAGGGAGGCGGTGTTATGCACGGCCTTCCTTGGGATTCCCTGCTTGACGCACATGCGCAATTCGCCCCACACGGCCGTGCCGCATTGCGCAGGCGCGACGCGGTGTGCGGGCGCATGCGCACAGCGTCACCACGGCCGATCCGGATGACGTCATTCCGGCCCAGGCCGGAAATTGACGACGGATGGGACGTATATGTAGCACACACAGTGTGCTCATGGTCAGCGTCCCTTACCAGCTCACCGCCGAGACGCCGCTTGTCTATGCTCCTTTGGGTTGTGGTTAAGGTAAGCCACCTCTCTTGTCTTCCCCCCCCCCCTAAGCTACACACTGGATATTATTTGGTCCTTCCTGCCTTTTCTCCATCTATGGTAGACATTATCTCGGAGATGTTTAACATCATCTCCATATACGTTTTTATAGATCCCGGGCCTTACCACCAGCACCTGCCGGATACGGGCTATCAACCTACTGGACACCCAGCTCCCCATACATTGTGGGTAACTATTGTTTGTGTGTCAGTTTCACACCAACAACCCTGTATGGGCCTGATAGCCAAACAGTACACATTCCTGCTTCAGGTGAGCCTTGTACTAAACATGTTAGGTCTTGGCCCTTTAATGTATACATATATCTACTTGTTCTACTTTATTGACTACCTACATGTCTTTATAATGACATCCAATAGGACCTTGACCAGTGATACAATCCTTCTACCTTCAACCGGCTTCCATATATACACGGCCCACTGGACGTTTGGGACCTACTTTTTTGCTTACCACACTTATAGCTACATTTTCAATTTCAGTAAGTGTTGACCCATATATTTTTATATGTTTTATAGCATTGTATTATATCATATACGCCCCCATTAAGTGTTGGATTAGGGGTCCTTATTGTGCGGTTACGATTGGTGGCCTGATTTTCCTTCAGCAGAGCGATTAAACTACCCAACTGTATGTAATTTATACTGGTATTATTATAATTTATGCAATATTGTATACTCATTATGTGTTTTTCTAAACTATCATTCTCTTGTCAGTGATTCTCCCATCACGCTCCAGATGAAGCGGTTTACCCAAAACGCGAAACATGTAGAGCTAATTGTCACGAGTATCTTCGTCCCACTGTACCCTCGCCTCATCGTTGGACACCCTACAACCACTGGACCTGCTAATTTTAGCTGACCGTCCTCATTGGTGCCCCCAAGGCTAGCTACTTTAGGCTACACGTGTGGCTCGTATTTACTATATGTAATTTTGACAAGATGTGGTTTTTAAATGTATTTTGTTGTATATTTGCCTTTTTTATATAAAATAAATTTTGTAAAAACTAGACGTTGTCGTTGGTGCCTAAAAAGTCCAAAGTCCCTCCCCTTTCTCTTTGCCTGTTCCTCATTTTTGTTCTCTCATTTTTCACCCTTTAAGGTTTTTTTTGGGCATGAATGACCCTTGGGCTCCAAAAACCTTCCACATTTTTCGCTCTTCTGTTTAACTGACTAGATGAACCCCTATATACCCTGAGTATATTTTGTATGTTTTTACCTCTCCTTCCTTTACTAACCTCAGGCAGGCAATTACCCGATAAGATGGCCTTTTCAGAGGTCTTATAGCTTTTCCCTAGCACTTGAGCTCCCCCTTTTGATGTATTTTGGAAAATCCAACTTTAATTGGGGTATCCTGGGTTCGTTGACAATATCCTTTTCTGTATCCCATCCCGTTCAATACCTTACTATTTATCCCCTCTGGTAAATAATATATTTTTTTGTTAACCTATTTACCGTCCTTTGGGGGGGGGGAGTGGGCCTCCACTCACTACCAATTTTTATATTCTGATACTATAGTGAAGGGCGCCGTGGTTGGAGCTGCGACCATGTGCCCCGTCCTACCCTTGGAGCCGGGAAAATTTACTTTTTTCCCTGCTTCTGGTTAGGTTCACCCCCACTGGTTGGGGGGACCATTTTGACACCTCGGACTATGGTGTACATTTTTTCACCATATTCCTGGTTCTTTTTGATTTTTTGTTCTCTCTCTTCTGTCCCCTTTCTATCTTTTTCACCCCTTTTCATGATTGCTTTTCTTTCAGTGATGCGGTCTCCTTCACCGGCGGCTCCAGGTCCTCTGATGCTTTAAGTTTTCCAATGGATGTCTCCAGTGGACAACAGCTCCGATCTAAGGTAACTGATTGGGGATTGCTGGCATCTCACCCTCTCTCGCCCTATGGCTGACCACACCACTTCTACGCAAAAGCTGCGTTTCGCTTCCCACAATGTACAGGGAATTAATTCACCTATCAAGCATCAGAAGATATTTCAATACTATTATGACAAAAAAATAGACGTGTTGTTCTTATAGGAAACACATTTCCCGAAATTCTATGTCCCTTCTTTCATACACGCTAAATTCCCTACATTTTATCTTGCCAACTCCGTTACTAAAACCAAAGGAGTGGGCATATTTTTCTCCCGGAATACCCAATTCTCACTGATTTCTGAACACAAGGACCCTGAAGGCAGGTTTATTTTGATTAAAGGAATCATTGATGATCAACTTTATTCCCTGATATCCTACTACGCGCCTAATCGTGGCCAATCCAAATTTTTTCAATCTCTTTTCCGCTCCCTCTCCCCTCTGTTGGAGGAAACGGTGCTTTATGGAGGTGACTCCAACATTGCATTTGACACAGGGAAGGATAAGTCTCGACCCCCAGGTAAAGACGGTGTGTGTCCCACCAGACAGAGTCTAGATATAGCTAGACAGTTATTCCAACAGGGCTTGATTGAAGCCAGGAGGGAATCTAATTCTGGGGCCCGGGATTACACACATTACTCGAGCCCCCACAACACGTTTGCTAGAATTGACCACTTCTTCATTCTGCAAAAACACGTCCCGTTGATACAGAAGGTAGTCATCAGAGACTCTGTCTGGTCGGATCACTCTTTCCTTCTCTTGATCATTCACAAACCATCATCTCACCAACGTACTTTTCATTGGAGACTGAATGCCTCCATTCTCAGTAATCCCACTCATGTTACTGAGATTGAAAAGGATCTCAAAGAATATTTTTCTCTCAACAATGTCGATAATATCTCGGCCTCGACATTGTGGGCAGCTCACAAAACCTATATATATATGAGGCAAGCTAATACAAATTTCTTCACGAATACACAAAGCACGCAAACTAGACATAGCAAGGCTGGAAAAGGAGTTTTACTGTCTCAGCAAACAACACAAACACAACCCATCTCCTAGTTCCAAAGCAAAACTGGAAACGGCTCGCACGGCCCTTAATTTATCTCTCACAGCCTTAGCTGAGAAAAGTATCCTCTGGGATGGTGGGAGATTTTATCACCAAAAAGATAAAATGGGAACCATGCTGGCACAAAGAATTACTCCCAAGGTGAGAACACGCACCTTGCCCAAAATACGTCTTCACAACGGATCTCTAACACAAAACCCACAGAAGATTATGGAAGCCTTCCATGACTTCTACCGGTCTCTATATAGTGAATGCACCTCAGAACCCTCTCCTACTTTTATTGACTCCTACCTCAACTCACTGCGTGTCCCCAAACTCAGAGTACACCATAGGGATAGCTTGGAGGACCCTATCACAACAGAGGAAATAGCTCAAGTAGTCCGCCGGATGGCTTGTCCACCCCATATTACAAATGCTTTACCCCATTACTTTCTCCCTATGTAGCCAGATTCTTTACCTGCTTCATGAAGGCACCCATCTTGACACTTCTATTAACTCAGCTTTCATCACGGTGATACAGAAACTGGGCAAAGACACTAGCTGCACCACTAACTATCGCCCCATATCATTAATAAATAATGACCTTAAAATTTTAACGAAAATCCTTGCAAACAGAATATCCTCATTTATTGGCTTGTATTTTCACAAGGACCAAGTGGGATTTATTCCCGGGAGACCGGGTCCAGACCAGATCAGAAGAGCCATAGATGTAATATCGCTCCTGAAGTCTGGCTGGGACAAAGGTACTTCACAACAGGGCTTTTTACTCTCGTTGGATCTAATGAAGGCCTTTGACTCTGTCTCCTGGTCCTTTCTGTTCCCAATTCTTCAAAAATGGGGCTTTGGCAATTCCTTTCTCAATATGATAAAAGCTTTATATTCCTCACCATGTGCTCAAATCAAAATGCAAGGTCATTATTCTCAGCCTTTTTGAATCTCCACGGGTACTAGGCAGGGGTGTCCCCTGTCCCCCTTGGTCTTTGCCATGGTCATCGAGACACTTGCTATCGCCATACGGGACAATCCCGATATACATGGAGTACGTTGTGTCCCACAAACCCACAAATGTGCTCTTTTCGCTGATGACGTGCTTCTTTTTATCACTTCTCCACTAGTCTCCTTGCCTAACTTATGCATGGTTCTTGATGACTTTGGCAAAGTCTCTGGGCTTAAGGTGAATTTCTCAAAGTCTATGGCTCTGAACGTGAATTTACCGGACCCCCTTGTATCACAACTCAAGGAAAGTTTTTGATTTAGTTGGGGGACATCTATGATACCTTACCTGGGTATTAACCTCACAGCATCCATTGACACTCTCTATAAGGCAAACTTTCCCCCTCTATATCTTAAACTTGAAGCAGACTTAAAGTGTTGGGATACACTTGGACTCTCCTGGCTAGGTAGAATTAACTCGATAAAAATGACCCTCCTTCCTCGCATCCTTTATTTTTTTCGATCCCTACCCATCCTAAAAGATCACCTATGGAAGTTTAATTCCAAAATTATCAAATTCATATGGGGTAAAAAGGGACATAGACTGGCTAAAAGCACCCTACATAGGCACAGGACTCAGGGAGGTCTGGGAGTTCCCAACCTCCTCTGGTATCACCAGGCGGCGCAACTTGCAAAATTATCCACCATCTACTCTAAATATGAACACCCGGATTGGGTACATATGGAGCGACAAGCTATCCCCCAACACACTCTAGATTATATCTTATGGTCCTCTGCCAGATCTAGACCTGCCGTCATGGTCCCCACACTATCCCACTCGCTCACATTGTGGGACTCTCTCAAATTCAACCCACGGTTGGTTTCACATTGGCGACCGTTGGCCCACCTGTTCCGCAATCCTCTATTCCCTCCTGGAATGGACATTAAAGCATTTCAGTGGTGGTTGGATAAAGGATGTATAGGATAGGACACTTCACTAATGCCACGGGCCCCCTCACCATGGCCCATTGCATTAGCAACTCAACATGCCAAATATGGAATGGTTCCGATACAGACAAATTGCCCACTTTATTCGGTCTCTCCATCATCCTAAATCTAATTCTCTCTCGGTCACGGATTATGAAAGATGGTGTGGTCATGCTGAAGAGCAAAGGGGTGGGATTACAGTAATTTACTAATCACTTGCTCATGCTGATACCAAAACACTCTATATGAGAGAATGGGAAAATGATCTGCAACATACGTGGAGTGTAGCAGAATGGCATAGAGCCTCTATGACAGCCTCAAAGGGAATTTTGAATGTTACTTTGAGGGAAGCTAATCTGAAAACCCTCATGAGGTGGTATATGGTTCCATTGAGACTTTCCAAAATCTATCCTGATGCTTCTCCTTTATGTTTTCGCAACTGTGGACATGTGGGATCTATGTTGCATGTTTGGTGGGACTGCCCTAAGATCAGGAGTCTATGAAATAAGATATTCCACATCATTAGGAAAATTACTGGTATACCAATCCAACAATAGCCCCACATTGCTCTGTTAAATTTTCCTTGCTCTATTGCTCCCAAACTGACCCAACAACTCATTCAGTTCATGCTTCTTGGTACTAAACTCACGATAGCACGGGGGCGTGTCCAAGATGGCGATGGGAGCGGACGTCTTTTAACACCACTCCGCCCTCTTATCCGCCGATCCTGCGGTGCCGGGCGCTTGTAAAGGCTGCAGACTGACCCTCTGTGGCCCCCGCAGTCCCCCGCTCATGCCCGGATACAAAAAGGGCGGAACAGCGCGCCGTCAGAGCCAAAAGAAGACCGGGCCCATGCCGCCACATGCTGAGGGGAAGGCTGCAGCCAAACATTCCTCCACCATGGCAGAGCAGAGAGGGGAGGTGAGTCCAGGGGCAGCAGCAGATCCCCAGACCCCCCCGGAGCACACAGCGCTCTTAGAAGCCATAAATGGCTGCAAAACGGCCCTCACTGAGAAGATAGACCACGTTTATATTGAACTGGGCCTGATCAGAAGGGACATTGACGCTTTTAAAGGCAGAGTGACAGAAGTGGAGCAGCGTGTGTCTGTGACAGAGGATGTCCAAAGGGGAACACTCGGCTGACATCCATTCCCTGAAAATCAGAGTCAAGCATCTAGAGTCGCGTGCTGAAGATGCAGAAAATCGAAAATGGATACGATCCATGCAGGATGAGCAAGTATACATCTTGCTGTTCCCTGTTGTTCATTTACCTTTGCTGCTGTGCACTTGAATTTGGGGGGAGGGGGTTCTTGATATGGGCTCCTGTTTCATTCCAAGCATCCCTTGGACATTGAGATTATGGAAGGGTGGTGTCCGCTATTGTCTGCTGTTGTGCTGGGTGCCCTTCGCGGACTTGGAAAGGGGACCCCCCTTTTTTTTGTTGTACCCTTGGGGGGCATCTGATTACTACCTACCCTTCCTGACATATCCGTCTCAGGGAAACCCTGCCTAGGGACGGCTCAGGGATGGAACTTGTTAGTTTCAACGAAATGGAACTGCACCTCAATTTCTATTTCTCAGAATGAACCCCCTACCTGTTGTTTGCTACTTTGACTCTTATTTTTCAGGAAACTTTTACCATTTTTTTATTTTTATGTTTTTATCCCTCCTTTTCTACTATAGCTGCACATGCAGGCATCAATGCTCTGCTACCTACTTCAAGAACTGCGCCCCCAGCTTGCTGGGAGACCGGCACCACATTTTATATCCGGACGACCCCGGTTCTGAAGGGGTCTACAGACATATGTCTAGAGTGCCTCTTGCACACGTTTCCCCCATGACATGGCAAATCGCCGTGTGGTTTTTGGGAAGAGAAGTCACCCACAGTTTTACATGGGTTGGCGGGGAGGGGGGGGGGGGGGGGTTGTTTTGTTACTGGTTTTATTTTTATTTGGTAATTTATAATGTGCTTATATGTTTGACACAGTCATTTGGGCCTCTGATGCTGCTGTTCCTTGGGGACTGCTCTCTATGTGCTATTGAAATGTGGGTTTGTACTCTGTCCGGGTCAGGCGTAGGCCCCAGGTATGCTCCGTTATTGATAATCCCAATCATGCTATGTCGTCATTAATGATTGTCTCCTGGAATACCAGGGGTCTAAATTCCCCAGTGAAGCGGTCTCTGGTGTTTCAATTTTTGAAAACCCATAGCCCTCACATTTGTGTATTCCAGGAGACGCACCTAGTGGGGAAGAAAATTCTCAGTCTAAAAAAGCCCTGGGTTGGGCACCAATACAATTTGACGTACTCCAATTATGCGAGAGGGGTCACTATCCTTGTACATAAGTCACTTCCCTTTAAACTTCTGGGGCTGGAGCTTGACCCGGATGGTAGATATATAATTTTGCATGCTATGGTTGAAACCTTGGAACTAGTGATTGTAGGTATATATATCCCTCCCCCTGCTTCGGTTAAATTGCTTCACAAGCTGAGCCTTCTCCTGGCAAACTATGGGACTGACAACCTCTTACTTATGGGAGACTTTAATATGATGCCAAATCCAGGGTTGGACCGTCTTAATTCATCTGGGGGTTCCACTCGACCTGGGCAGATACTTATGGGTTGACGGACCTTTGGAGATGGAGGAATCCCTCTGAAAGATCCTTCACCTGCCATTCAGCCACGTATAGAGCTCTCTCGCGTATCTACTTGGTGTACGCAGGACGACCTCTCCTACCCAGAGTACAGGAAGTTTCTATTCTCCCAAGGGGGATTTCTGATCACACCCCACTCCTCCTCAGGTTGTCCCTGGAGGGATCTCCGGGGGACAGTCTGTGGAGGCTATCCAGATTCTGGATATCTGATCCCGGGGTGGACTCTGAGTTCCGTTATAAAATGGAAACATATTGGATGCTCAACCCGGGGTGGTCTGGGATGCCTTCAAGGCTTCCTCCAGGGGGCACTATCAGAAGATCATAGGGAAAATTAGGAAACGGCTGAAGGCAGACATTCTTGAGGCGGAAGGTAGGGCAGTCTCCTTGGAACAGAAATATGTGTTAAAGGGGGACCCGGAGGTCCATGACAGGCTTCAGAATAGCACCAGGGAGGTTATGTTATTACGCACTTCACTCACGAAGAAAAAAATGCTTCAACAGTCACAGAGAATCTTTGAAGAGGGGGGGTAGGCTGTTGGCGTGGCTGGTCAGGGAGCAGTCAGGCTCCATGAGTGTGCCCTCGCTGGTTGACGGAGCTGGGGTTAGAATGACCTCCTCTAGGGCGATCAGCGAGAGCTTCACGACTTACTATGCAGACCTGTATTCCATGCGAGTGAACTACTCTATGGAAGACCTACATATCTACCTCTCTGATGTTGACTTTCCTGTACTGACTGACACATATAGGGCCCAACTTGACTCGCCCATTACAATCTTAGAAGTCCAACAAGCTATATCCTCACTTCAGGCGGGGAAAACCCCGGGTCCGGATGGGTTTCCCACCGAGTTCTACAGAACGTATGCGGAAGAACTGGCCCCTAGATTCCACTCCATGCTCCTTGCGGCGCTGGGGGATGGAGCACTGCAGAAATCTATGTCGGAGGTGGTGATAGTGGTCATTCCCAAGCCAGGGAAAGACCCGGAACTCTGCAAATCATATCGTCCAATCTCGCTGATTGACGTTGATGCCAAACTGTTGGCCAAAATTCTAGCAACCAGGCTGAACGGGATGATCACAGCGTTGATCCACCCGGATCAGTCGGGTTTTATGCCAGGCAGGGGAACTGACATTAATATCCGAAGACTGTTTACCCACATAGATATGGCAAAGGAGGGGGATAGGGGCCTGGTTGCCGCCCTGGACGCTGAGAAGGCCTTCGACTCTGTCCTATGGGAGGTCCTGGAATGCTTCGGATTTGGCCCCAGGATCATTTCCTGGATCCAACTCCTGTACAAGGGTCCCACTGCCCCGGTCAGGGTCAATGGCCTGCTGTCCCCTCCCTTTAGTCTGTACAGGGGAACCAGACAAGGGTGCCCCCTGTCTCCGGGGCTATTTGCCCTGGCGATCGAACCCCTTGCAATTCTAATATGCCAGGATCACAGGGTGAAGGGCATAATGGTCGGTGAGCTGCAGGAAAAAATATCCCTGTACGCTGATGATACTCTGCTTTATCTAGCGGATGCTGATGCATCACTCCAGGCTGCACTGGATATAATAGACCAATTTGGGAAGTATTCAGGAATACGGGTAAACTGGGATAAGTCTGTCCTTTTTTCCCTTCATGACACTAACCCCAGGGGTCCCACTAACACGCCGTTACAGTGGGTAGAAGACTTTAAATATCTGGGTGTGATAGTTAAAAGCTCCCCCCAGGCGTACATGGGAGATAACCTTTCTCCCCTTCTGACCCGGTTTGCCGGTAGGTGCCAAATGTGGAAAACACTGCCACTGTCTCCGGTGGGTAGGGTGAACCTTCTAAAAATGGTATACCTCCCGAAGTTTGTCTACTTTTTTAGGAACACCTCATGTCTGATCCCTAAAGCCTTCTTCCAGAAGATCGACACTATTATCTCTTCCTTTGTGTGGGCTGGGAAGACCCCGAGACTGGCAAAAAGGACACTCCAGCTTCCCCTGTCTCAAGGGGGACTGGCGCTGCCACACTTCCAGCTGTACTACTTTTCGGCAGTCCTGGTCACGGCCCGGTGGTGGTTCTCCCAGCCCAAGCAAAACCCGGCAGTGACTCTGGAGGCGGCGATCCTGGGCTCCTATGCTCCTATGATCCTAACTTGCCCTACAGAGGGCCCAAAGCTCACCCTCAGGCCATGACTCTGATGTGCACTACTATACAAGTGTGGCAGAAGTCCAGGGAAGTATACAGGGAAGAATCGACCATCTCGCCTCATATCCCTTTATGGGGTAACCCAACTTTGTTGCACCTTTTTGGGGTTCCTGAACCCCAGATATGGGCGAGAAAGGGCATAATCACTCTTAGGCATGTTTTTAAGGATGGCTCCTTCCGTTCATTTGAGGCCCTTCAGGCTCAGTATGCCCTACCGAATGCTATGAAGTTCAGATATTACCAATTCAGGCATGCAATACTGGCCCAATTCCCGAACCCCCTGACACTTCAGACGGATGCGGTGGAGAGACTGCTTATTGCCAAGCTGCTGGACAAGCCATTGTCCTCTCTTTACTTTTACCTCTCAGCTGCACATATGACGTCCCTGACTAAGGTATATGATAAATGGAGGACTGACATACCTGAACTGACTGAGGAGATATGGGAAGATGTTGTCTCAGACTACACCACAAAAATTATCTCGGCAAAGGATCGTTTTATCCAGCTTGAGATGTTACACAGAGCCTATTATACCCCTGTCAGACTGGCTAGGATATACCCTGGGGCGACTGAACTTTTCTCCAGGTGTGGTACCTCTGCGGGTACCTTTCTTCATGTAATGTGGTCATGCCCTGTGTTGCGTCCCTACTGGGAAGCCGTTTTTGAGGTCCTCGACTCCTTTGGGGACTGGGCTCTCCATATGGACCCAGCCTTGGCACTCCTGGGAAGTATGGAGGATATTGAGGCCTCACGGCACGACAAACTGTTCTTGTTCTACGCCCTGTATTATGCTAGAAGAGAGATTCTCCTCAAATGGAAGCAGACCACCCCCCCTACATTGAACATGTGGAAAACCACAATAAACTCGGTTCTACCCCTCTATAAACTCACATATGAGAGCAGAAACTGCTTCAAAAAATTTGACTAGGTCTGGTCCCAATAGGTCGATGCACATGGTTGAGTGAGTAAGAATATGCTGATTGTTTTATCATCTACTTTACCAGAATCCTTAGACGCAAGTGACAATGTTGTTCCGGCTGTTGATTCCCGGGTGCCCGACCCCGCTAGGGGGGGATGCTTCCGTAGCACGGCACAGCTAGATCCTGTTAGGGGTGCCGGGCTGGGGGTGTCCTCTCTTTGCGGTCTCGCTTATCCTGGAACTGTCTTACATGACGCGTCCTATAGACCTGGTTTATAACACATTACCAGTTGTACGTTTTGATGTTATTGTTCTTCTTATGTGATACTGATACATGTATTGGCATTACTTTATGCTTCTATTATTTCTGAAAACTTCAATAAAAATCTATTGAAAGAAAAAAGACACAAGTCCATCAAGTTCAACTAATAGAAAAGGACAAAAAAATCATATACAGCATATATAATCCTGTACCCACAGTTGATACAAAGGCAATGGGATGTTCCCTGTATCAACTTTACCTATAAATATTAGTATCCATTTATATTATGTGTATCTAGGAAAGAATCCAGGGCTTTCTTAAAACAATCTACTGAGCTGGCCAGAACAATCTCTTACATAGTTACATAGTTACATAGTAGGTGAGGTTGAAAAAAGACACAGACCCCCCCACAACCACCGGGAAAGGGTTGTGGGGATGAGGCCCTTCTGCCCATCAACACAGGGACAAGGTGCTTTGAGGGGCTACCTCACTCACCCTCCCAATGTTGAGGGCATGTGGCCTGGTACGGTTCAGGAGGGAGGGCTCTCACTCGTCCCCCCCTCTTTTCCTGCAGCCTGCCAGGTTGTGTGCTCGGATAAGGGTCTGGTATGGATTTTGGGGGGGGGGGGACCACATGCCATTTTTTTTTTAATTTTGGTTCGGGGTTCCCCTTAAAATCCATACCAGACCTGAAGGGCCTGGTATGGAATTTAGAGGGACCCCCACGCATTTTTTTTTTTAAATTTTGGTTCTGAGTTCCCCTGTGGAAAAATCCCCATGCTGTTTTTTTCAATGAACTGTTATGTGTATTGTCGGACCCGACAATTCATTGTAGCCGTGAGTAGTTTTAAATTCGTTTTTTTCCTTTAGAAATTTCATTTTGCTGTCAGACTGTTCTAAACACGGGAAACATGCACCCCTTTACAGGCATACTATAGACAGCCCCCAGGTACTAAATTTAAAGGAATATTACACTTTTATTGTTTCACTTTAAGCATTATTAAAATTACTACTCCTGAAAAAACTGACGTTTTTAAAATGCATTGCATTGATACATGTCCCCTGGGGCCCCTGGGACAGGACTCAGGTCCCCAAACACTTTTTTATGACAATACCATGCATATAAGCCTTTAAAATTAGCACTTTTGATTTCTCCCATAGACTTTTAAAGGGTGTTTAACGGCTTTCGAATTTGCCGCGAACACCCAAAATTGTTCGCTGTTCACCCAATGTTCGACTCGAACATAAAGCTCATCCCTAGTCACCAGTATGGTATTTGTATATTGATATAATATCCCCTCTCAAGCGTCTCTTCTCCAGAGAGAATAAGTTCAGTGCTCGCAACTTTTCCTCATATCTAATATCCTCCAGACCCTTTATTAGCTTTGTTGCCCTTCTTTGTACTCGCTCCATTTCCAGTACATCCTTCCTAAGGACTGGTGCCCAGAACTGGACAGCATATAACAGACCAGAGTCTTGTAGAGTGGGATAATTATCATTTTATCTATGGAGTTTTTAACCACTTCAGCCCTGGACCAATTGGCAGCCAAAGGACCAGGCCCCTTTTTGCGATTCGGCAATGCGTCGCTTTAACCACTTCAGCCCCGGACCAATTGGCAGCCAAAGGACCAGGCCCCTTTTTGCAATTCGGCACTGCGTCGCTTTAACTAACAATTGCGCGGTCATGCGACGTGGCTCCAAAACAAAATTGGCGTCCTTTTTTTCCCACAAATAGAGCTTTCTTTTGGTGGTATTTGATCGCCCCTGCGGTTTTTATTTTTTGCGCTATAAACAAAAATAGAGCGACAATTTTGAAAAAAATGCAATATTTTTTACTTTTTGCTATAATAAATATCCCCAAAAAATATATAAAAAAACATTTTTTTTCCTCAGTTTAGGCCGATACGTATTCTTCTACATATTTTTGGTAAAAAAAATCGCAATTAGCGATTATTGATTAGTTTGCGCAAAAGTTATAGCGTTTACAAAATAGGGGATAGTTTTTATAGCATTTTTATTAATATTTTTTTTTTTATTAGTAATGGCGGCGATCAGCGATTTTTATTGTGACTGCGACATTTTGGCGGACACATCGGACATTTTTGACACATTTTTGGGACATTTGTCATTTATACAGAAATCAGTGCTATTTAAATAGCACTGATTCCTATGTAAATGACAGTTGTAGTTAGGGGGTTAACCACTAGGGGGCGGGGAGGAGTCAGTGTGACGTGTTGTGTTTTTTTTTACAGTAGGGGGGCGTGGCTGTACGTGTGACGTCATTGATCGGCGTTCCCGATGACAGGGAACCGCCGATCACTGACAGTCAGTGTAGGAAGCGCGGGGAGAGGTTTGTTTACATAGACCTCTCCCCGTTCTTCAGCTCCGTAACCCGATCGCGGGATACCAGCGGCGATCGGGTCCGCTGGTCCCGCGGCCGGGGTCACGGAGCTCCCGACCGGGTCGCGAGCGCGCCGCTAGCGGCGCGCGCGCGACCCACGGGCAGGCACATGCACGATCACGTACAGGTACGTGATTCTGCCTGCCCGTGCCATTCTGCTGACGTATATATGCAGTGGCCGGTCGGGAAGCGGTTAACTGACAATTGCGCGGTCGTGCGACATGCATTTTTACATTGGAGTTAAGCCATCCAGGACTTTTGTTCGCACTTTTAAATTGATTATCCAATGGGATGCATTGGCTAGTGCCCTTATTTAATATGCTCTTAAAGCAAAACCGTCTCTCCTCCATGTTCTTTGGTCCTAAGATTTTATCCCGATTTATGCCTTCTAGCTAGGTTTGTAGTTTAGGGAAGTTGGCTCTTTTGAAATTCAGTGTCTTTGTATTCCCCTTATGTTTCCTATTTGTGTGATTTATACTGAAGCCAATTGACCTGTGCTCGCTGTTATCTAAATTGCCCCGTATTTCCACATCCATGATCAGGTCTGTATTGTTGGTAATCAGTAGATCCAGTAACGCTTTATTTCTAGTTGGTGCATCTACCATCTGACCCATAAAATTTAGGACATTTAGGAACTGGCGAGCCTTAGATGAATGCCCTGAACCCTCAGTCCAGTCTATGTCTGGATAATGAGAATCCCCCATTATGATAACACTTCCTTACTGCTAATCCAAATTGTGACAGGAGATCTGCCTCCCCTTCCTCCCTCAGGTTAGGGGGCCTATAGTATACTCCCAGTATTATTTTCTCCTTAGCGTAATCCCCTGGAGCTCTACCCATAAGGATTCCACCTCTTCCCTAGCTCCCTTAGTGATGTCATCTCTCACATTCACTTCTACATTATTCTTGATATATAGGCATACCCCTCCCCCCTTTTTTCCCCTCTCTATCCTTGCGATAAAGGGTATGCCCTTGAATGTTTGCCAGCCAGTCATGAGAGCTGTTGAACCAGGTCTCTGAAATTCCCACAAAATCCAAATGCTCCTCGTACTATCTCTAGTTCACCCATCATGTCCGCCAGGCTCCTGGCATTGGTGAACATGCCACATAGTTTAGACCGGTCACATATTATCCTCTTATTGGGTGTCCTGAGATTGCAACTAGGAATTGCTACTATACTTACCTTGGGTTTATGTGCTTTGGTCAACCTACCAATAATGCCCCCAATACTGCCCTCTGGAATATGTTCCACGCTGACTGTCTCTACCTCTGAACCCTCCCCCCATCACCTAGTTTAAAAGCCCCTCTCACTTTTTGGCCATCTTCATTCCCAGCTGATCTGCACCCCCCTCATTTAGGTGTAGTCTGTCCCTTCTATAGTACTGGTTATCGACTGAGAAGTCGGCCAGGAACCCAAACACCAGCTCTTCGGCCACTTGTTTACTTCCCTAATCTCCCTCTGCCTTTCTGGTGTGGCTCGATGTACTGGTAGTATTCCTGAGAATACTACCTTGGAGGTCCTTTTCCTCAATTTAGCTCCTAAGTCCCTAAAATCGTTCTTTAGGACACTCCATCTGCCTCTGACTTTGTCATTGGTACCAACGTGCACCATGACAGCTGGGTCTTCCCCAGCCCCTCCTAGTAATCTGTCCACCAGATCCGTGATGTGCCGAACCCGAGCGCTACTGGTCGGCGCTTCAGGTCTTTGTTACAGATTGGCCCCTCTGTCCTTCTAAGAATTGAGTCCCCTACCACCAGAATCAGTTTTTCCTTTCCCTTTGCTTCCCCCCCCCCCCCACTCTTACTGGAGGAGTTCTTCCCCCGGCAGCTAGGAGAGTCCCTCAGCTCCAGCAGTGCTGGTCCCTGACTGGTTTCACCAATGTAACTCAATGGAACGTACTTATTGGGATGCTCCAGCCCTGAGTCGGCCTCCCTGGCACTTCCCCCTCTACCCTCCCTGACTGTCACCCATCTACTCTTTGCTAGTGCCTGCACTCCTTTGTCTCCACCCGCTTCTGTGCTGGCCCCTGCCGGCGACTGCTGTGTACATTCCTGGCTCTCCTTTATTATGGAGGGACTTCTCAATGCTGACAGTTGCTTCCCTAGATTCAGAACCTGGGCTTCCAGGGAAACAATGCTCTTACATTTTGCACAGCAGTATTCCCCCACGATCAGATGATCAAGGAATGCATACATGCTGCAAGATGTACAACAAGTCGCCTCTCCACACCCGCCGGGCATCGTACCTATTACATTTAATGAGGATTGGGGATAATACCCTGTCCAAATTACCTAACAACTAGCTTCCTGACACTAATACTCAAAAAAATACACAGGTACTCAACAAGACAACACACAGGTACTCGAAGACCACTCGCAGACCTACGTGCACTCACAGACCACTCGCAGAACTATGTGCACTCGCAGACCACTCGCAGAACTACGTGCACTCGCAGAACTACGTGCACTCGCAAAACTACGTGCATTCGCAGACCACTCGCAGAACTACATGCACTCGCAGATCACTCGCAGAACGACGTGCACTCGCAGAACTACGTGCACTCTCAGAACTACGTGCACTTGCAGACCACTCGCAGAACTATGTGCACTTGCAGGCCACTTGCACTCGCAGAACTACGCACACTCGCAGAACTACGTGCACTTGCAGACCACCCGCAGAACTATGTGCACTCGCAGAACTACGTGCACTCGCAGACCACTCGCAGAACTACTTGCACTTGCATAACACTCGCAGAACTGCATGCACTCGCAGAACTATGTCCCCTGTTATAACCTTGTGTTTTAAACTCTGGTTTTAACTCACCACTTAGACCAGTTCCACTAACTCTGGTTTTAACTCACCACTTAGACCAGTTCCACTAACTCTGGTTTTAACTCACCACTTAGTAGACATGTGCAATTCGTTTCGTTTTTTTCGTTTTTCTTCGTTATTTTCGTTCGTTCGTTTTCGTACGAATGAACGAATCGTTTGAATCGTACGAATCCGAATAACGAATCATAACGAATCGTTCGAATCGTACGAATCCGATTAACGAATCATTCAAATCGAACGAATCCGAAAAACAACGAAAATCCGAAAAAAACGAATTAGAAACAACGAATGTACTAATGAAGAAAATCCAGAAAACGAACGAAAAAATTCGTACATTCGTAACTTTTTTTTTTTGTTGAATTGGTAATTTTCCGTGTCCCTTACAATGGTGCTGCTAAACGTGCTTCGAATGGATTGAACAAAAAAATTTGTACATTCGTAACTTTTTTTTCGATTCGTAACTTTTTTTTTTTGATTCGTAACTTTTTTTTCGATTCGTAACTTTTTTTTTTCGATTCGTAATTTTTTTTTTTTTTTTCGATTTACAATTTCCGTATCTTTATTGAACAAAAAAATTCATACATTCGTAACTTTTTTTTTCGATTCGTAAATTATTAAAATGTAATAAATGCATACACATTACATAAAATTATGAATTATGCTCCGATTACGAATCTACGAATGTTACGAATGTTACGAATGTACGAATAAATACGAATGCGTCCGAAAATTAAACTAACGAAAAAACGAATCAAAGAAAAAATAACTCTTACGAATGTACGAATCGTTACGAATACGAACACCGACGACTTACGAATGTACGAATCGTTACGAATCCGAACACCGACGACTTACGAATGTACGAATCGTTACGAATCAATGGAAACGAAAAAAAAACGAAATGAAAAAAAACAAATTTTTTTCGGAAACGAAAAAAAACTAAACGAAAATAAACAAATTTTTTTGTTGTGCACATGTCTACCACTTAGATCAGTTCCACTAACTCTGGTTTTAACTCACCACTTAGGCTGAATTCACACCTGAGCGTTTTGTATCTTGAAGCCTGAAGCTACAAAACGCTAGAGGGGAAAAAATCCATTATTCTCAATGGAGATGGTTGACATCTCCACTCCATGTCACCAGAAGCCGAACGCCTGAAGCTCAAACAAGTTCCGGACCCTTTTTTTCGCTCGAATCTGGCAGATTTGGAATTTTTTTTACATTGGTGACCTTTTGTCCTGCACAAAATCGCAGCAAAACGCCCTAAAAAATGCTGCAAAATCGTGGTGAAAACGCCACAAAAAACGCTGCAAAATCTGCCGGAAAACACTACGCTCAGGTGTGAATGCAGCCCTAGACCAGTTCCACTTGAACAGAGTTCCAGCAGACTCCAAGATGAGCAGGCTCACAATGAGTTTTACACAAGGTTATTTAGGCCTTAAGCACCTGTGACCAATTAACCACTCCCCTTAATTAGTAAGCTGAAGGAAGCAAAGAAAAAACAGCTGTTTAAAAAGTGTCAGAAAAAGGTGTTAAAAAGCTACAAGGAAAAGCCCCAAAAAGAACCTAAAAAATGCAACCCAGCAATCACCAGCAGTCAAAAAGCAAGACTTGTTCACTCTCCACTCAAGATCCCCACTGTTTAGCTTCCAACCAGCAGTCTAACAACTAGCTTCCTGACACTAATACTTAACCACTTCAGCCCCGGACCAATTTGCAGCCAAAGGCAAAAGGTCCCTTTTTGCGATTCGGCACTGCGTCGCTTTAACTGACAATTGCGCGGTCATGCGACGTGGCTCCCAAACAAAATTGGCGTCCTTTTTTCCCCACAAATAGAGCTTTCTTTTGGTGGTATTTGATAGCCCCTGCATTTTTTATTTTTTTCTTTTTGCTATAATAAATATCCCCAAAAAATATATAAAAAAATTTTTTTTTTTCCTCAGTTTAGGCCGATACGTATTCTTCTACATATTTTTGGTAAAAAAAATTGCAATTAGTGATTATTGATTGGTTTACCCAAAAGTTATAGCGTTTAAAAAAGGGGATAGTTTTATAGCATTTTTATTAATATTTTTTTTTTACTAGTAATGGCAGCGATCAGCGATTTTTATTGTGACTGCGACATTATGGCGGACACATCGGACATTTTTGACACATTTTTGGGACCATTGTCATTTATACAGAAATCAGTGCTTTTTAAATGCACTGATTCCTATGTACATGACAGTGGCAGTGAAGGAGTTAACCACTAGGGGGCAGGGAGAAGTTAGTGTGACGTGTTGTGTTTTTTTTTTTACAGTAGGGGGCGTGGCTGACGTCTGACGTCACTGATCGGCTGTTCCCAATGACAGGGAACAGCAGATCAGTGACAGGCAGTGTAGGAAGCGCGGGGAGAGGTTTGTTTACACAGACCTCTCCCCGTTCTTCAGCGGGACACCAGCGGCGATCGGGTCCGCTGGTCCCGCGGCCGTGGTCACGACCGGGTCGCGAGCGCGCCACTGGTGGCGCGCGCGCGACCCCACAGCTAGGCAATTAAAGGGCACGTATACATACGTGCTTTTGCCTATGCGTGCCATACTGCTGACGTATATATTTACATGCGGCGGTCGTGAAGCAGTTAACAAGACAATACACAAGTAGTCAACAAGACAATACACAGGTACTCAACAAGACAATACACAGGTAATCGCAGACCTATGTGCACTGACAGACCTATGTGTACTCGCAGACCTACGTGTATTTGCAGACCTATGTGCACCCGCAGACCTACGTGCACCCGCAGACCTACGTGCACTCACAGACCTATGTGCAGACCTACGTGCACTCGCAGACCTACATGCAGATCTACATGCACTCGCAGACTTAGGTGCATACCTATGAACACTCGCAGACCCACGTGCACTCACAGACCTACGTGCACTCACAGACCTAGGTGCAGACCTATGTGCACTCGCAGACCCACTTGCAGACCTACGTGCACTCGCAGACCTACGTGCAGACCTACATGCACTTGTAGACCTAAGTGCAGACCTACGTGCACTCACAGACCTACGTGCAGACCTACATGCACTCGCAGACTGACGTGCACCCGCAGACCCACTCGCAGATCTACGTGCACTTGCAGACCTACGTGCAGACCTACGTGCACTCGCAGACCTACGAGCACTCGCAGACCTACGTGCAGACCTACGTGCACTCGCAAACCTACGTGCACCCGCAGACCTTGGTGCACTTGCAGACCTACGTGCACTCACAGACCTACGTGCAGACCTACGCGCAGTCGCAGACTCACGTGCACTCACAGACCCACATGCACTTGCAATACACAAGTACACAAGTACTAACGATCCACACACACTACTCAGACAACACTCGGGAACTCACACTACACAGGTACTATGACCCCTGTTATAACCTCCTGTTTTAAACTCTGGTTTTTAACTTACAACTTATTCCAGTTCCACATGATCTAAGTTCCAGCAAGCTCAAAGATGAGCAGGCTCACAATGAGTTCTACAGAAGGTTATATAGGCCTCAAGCACCTGTGAGCAATTACCACTCCCTTTAATTAGTAGGCTGAAGGAAGACAAGAAAGAAAGAAAAAAAAAAAGCTGCTTAACCACTTCCCGACCAGCACACACAGATGTACGTCGGCAGAATGGCATGGACAGGCAAATGGGCATACAGGTACGTCCCTTTAAATTTGCCGCCATGCCATAATCGTAATTTGATATGAGCATGCGTGGCAATTTGTCCGTCAGAATTCCCTACACACAATCAGAAAAAGTCCGATCGGAAATTCCGACGGAAAAAGCTCACTAGAGCCCACACACGATCAGATTTTCCGACAACAGAATCCGATCGGACTTTTTCCATCGGAATATCCGACCGTGTGTACGGGGCATTCAAGGGATGGTTTTCAGTCCCCAGAAAATGGTCCCGCGGCTGTGGTCACGGAGCTCCTGACCGGGTCGCGAGCGCGCTGCTGGCGGCACGCGCGCGACCCCACGGCTAGGCAATTAAAGGGCCCGTATATATACGTGCTTTTGCTTAGCCGTGCCATTCTGCCGACGTATATTTACATGCGGCGGTCGGGAAGCGGTTAACAAGACAATACACAGGTACTCAACAAGACAATACACAGGTACTCAATAAGACAATACACAGGTAGTCGCAGACCTATGTGCACTGACAGACCTATGTGTACTCGCAGACCTACGTGTATTTGCAGACCTACGTGCACCCGCAGACCTACGTGCAGACCTACGTGCACCCGCAGACCTACGTGCACTCACAGACCTATGTGCAGACCTACGTGCACTCGCAGACTTACATGCAGATCTACATGCACTCGCAGACTTACGTGCATACCTATGAACACTCGCAGACCCACGTGCACTCACAGACCTACGTGCACTCACAGACCTAGGTGCAGACCTATGTGCACTCGCAGACCTACGTGCACTCGCAGACCCACTTGCAGATCTACGTGCACTTGCAGACCTACGTGCACTCACAGACCTACGTGCAGACCTGCGTGCACTCGCAGACCTACGTGCACTCACAGACTCACGTGCACTCACAGACCCACATACCTATGAACACTCGCAGACCCACGTGCACTCACAGACCTACGTGCACTCACAGACCTAGGTGCAGACCTATGTGCACTCGCAGACCTACGTGCACTGGCAGACCTACGTGCACTCGCAGACCCACTTGCAGACCTACGTGCACTCGCAGACCTACGTGCAGACCTACGTGCACAAGTACTAACGATCCACACACACTACTCAGACAACACTCGGGTACTCACACTACACAGGTACTATGACCCCTGTTATAACCTCCTGTTTTAAACTCTGGTTTTTAACTTACCACTTATTCCAGTTCCACATGATCTAAGTTCCAGCAAGCTCAAAGATGAGCAGGCTTACAATGAGTTCTACAGAAGGTTATATAGGCCTCAAGCACCTGTGAGCAATTACCACTCCCTTTAATTAGTAGGCTGAAGGAAGACAAGAAAGAAAGAAAAAAAAAGAAGCTGTTTAACCACTTCCCGACCAGCGCACACAGATGTACGTCGGCAGAATGGCATGGACAGGCAAATGGGCGTACAGGTAAGTCCCATTAAATTTGCCGCCATGCCATAATCGTAATTTGATATGAGCATGCGTGGCACTTTGTCCGCGGGAATTCCCTACACACGATCAGAAAAAGTCAGATCGGATTTTGTTTTTGGAAAATTTGAGAAAGCCCACTAGAGCCCACACACGATCAGATTTTCCGACAACAGAATCCGATCAGACTTTTTCCATCGGAATATCTGATCGTGTGTACAGGGCATTCAAGGGATGGTTTTCAGTCCCCAGAAAATGAAGGAGTTGTACGTGGCTAGGAGGAGATAGTTATGGATAATGTTATCCTTAGTGACCCATAGACATGTGCAATATGTTTAGTTCCAAATTCATTTTTCCGAATTTTGAATTTCCGAATTTTGAATTTCCGAATTTTTGAATCTCCGAATTTTCGAATTTGCGAAAATTCAAAACTTTGGAAATTTGGCATTTTGGAAATTTGAGAATTTCGGAAATTGGAAAATTGAAAATTTCGGAAATTCGTAATTCGAAAATTGAAAATTTTGGAAATTCTAAATTTTGGAAAATTGAAAATTTCCGAAATTTGAAAATTTCCGAAATTTGAAAATTTCCGAAATTTGAAAATTTCCGAAATTTGAAAATTTCCGAAATTTGAAAATTTCCGAAATTTGAAAATTTCCGAAATTTGAAAATTTCCGAAGTTTGAAAATAAGAATGAAAATCTGAAAATTCAAAAGAATGAAAATCCGAAACTTTGAAAACCCTGAAATCTGAAATAACTAACTAATAATAACTATTAAATTATAGGTATTGGAATTACCTTTCAAATTTGGCTGTTGAATGTAACAAGTATGAAGTTATCCGAAGTTACGAATTATCTGAAATAAAGAATGCCGTATCTAAACAAATGAAACGTAACAATCTAATAATAATAAATAACAATAATAATAATAAAACCTTTTTATTATTATTTTTTTTTATTAATTTGTTTCATTCCATTTGTTTAGATGTGGCATTCGTTATTTCGGCTAATTCGTAACTTCAGATAAATTTGTATTCATTACGTTCACAAACAGCCAAACTTGAAATTAGTTAGTTATTATTTTGAATTTCACTGATTTTCTTTCTTTTTTTCAGGTTTTAGAATTTTCGGATTTGGAATTTGGAAATTCTAAAATTCAGAAATTTAAAAATCCAAATTTCCAAACTTCCGAATTTACAAATTTTCGAATTTCCGAAAAAGCAAACAAACACATTTTTTGTCAGTGCACATGTCTAGTGACCTAGAGGACTCAGAATTGAATGCCTCTGCAAACTTACGCTGCATGGCCTCCCAGATTCTACAAAGCCTGCGAAAGGACCATAGGATTCATGATATCAAGGAGAGGGATCATTACTGGCTGGCAAGCCTTCTTGATCCACGTTACAAGGGTAAAGTTGCAGAACTCATCCTGCCTTTGCAGAGGGAGCAGAGGATGAAACATCTTCAGGAGGCCTTGAAGAAAAGTTTCCAGACCCTGGGAAGTTACCACTTCCTTGTGCTGGACAAGATGTTTCTGAGGCTTCATTCGGTCAGAAAAAGAGCGGTGGAGAAGGTGGCCGGCTGACCGATGCCTTTAAACAATTTTTCAGTCCTCAGAGCCAAGGTCTGATAGGTTCAAGCAACCATCGCTAGCATCTGCATTATATGGTGCAGGAATATAAGAGCAGACTTGGAGACCTTTCCAACAGAGCATCCACTGGGTTACTGGGCCTTGAGGATGGACCACTGGTCAGAACTTGCTCAATATGCAATCAAGCTACTGGCCTGTCCTGCATCCAGCATGCTTTCTGTAACTGTGAGGGGTTACAGTGTTGTGGCACCACCACCCAAGGCCCAATTTTTCTTCCCCCTGTTTAACAGTAGCATGTAATTACAATGTTTTAAATAATATTTAACAGCAGGGCCCATTCCTGCGCCCAACAAGAGTAACTGTGAGAGGTTACAGTGTTGTGGCACCACCAACACCCAAGGTCCAATTTTTCTGCCCCTGTTTAACAGGTTGCCAGGTTGCATGCCAGGTTGCATGCTCAGATAAGGGTCTGGTATGGATTTTGGGGGGACCCCCATGGTATTTTTTTTATTTTGGCACGGGGTTCCCCTTAAAATCCATACCAGACGGTCTGGTATGGATTTTGTGAGGAACCCCCATGTTATTTAAAAATAAAATGCTGTGGATTTTCCCTTAATATCTACACCAGACCCAAGGGGCCTGGTATGGACTGGGGGGAACCCATTCTGTTTTTTTCAAAGATTTTTTTATGTATATAGCCAGGATCCAGCAGTACATTACAGCCGCAAGCAATTTTAAATGTCATTTTTTCCTTTAGAAATGTCATTTTTCTGCGGTACTGTTATAAACATCGGAAAGATGCGCTTCTTTACAGGCAGACTTATGCCTCGTACACACGTACGGACTTTTGCCGGCGGACCTAAGTCCAGCGGACAATCCGCTGGACTTTCCGGCTAGGTCCGCTGGACTTTCCGAGGGTGTGGACTTGCCCACACACGCACGGACTTGTCCAGCGGATAATCCGCCGGCCAAAAGTCCGCGGGACTTTTGAAAATGAACGGACTTGCCCACACACGGAGCAGTCCGTTCATTTCGAACGTAACTTCAGGTTACGTAGCTAGCGTAGGCAGTAAATGCCGCCGCGCTAGCTCCGCAAGCTGGCATGGATTTAAAGGGAATCCCCACGCCGAAAAAACGGCGTGGGGGTTCCCCCCAAATCCATGTCAGACCCTCATCCGAGCACGCAGCCTGGCAGGCCAGGAAAGGGGTGGGGACGAACGAGCGCCCCCCCCCCCTCCTGAGCCGTACCAGGCCGCGTGCCCTCAACATGGGGGGTGCCCTGGGGAAAGGGGGCCGTGCGGCCCCCCCACCCCAAAGCACCTTGTCCCCATGTTGATGAGGACAAGGGCCTCTTCCCGACAACCCTGGCCGTTGGTTGTCGGGGTCTGCGGGCGGGGGCTTATCGGAATCTGGGAACCCCCTTTAATAAGGGGGCCCCCAGATCCCGGCCCCCCACCCTATGTGAATGAGTATGGGGTACGATGTACCCCTACCCATTCACCTAAGGTGTAAAATGTAAAGTAAAAAAAAACACACACACTTTTGAAAAAATAGTTTATTGCACTGCTCCGGGGGTCTTCTTCCGTCTTGGGGGTCTTCTCGCCGGACTCCCCCGCCATTTACCAAGCTCTTTTACCGAGCGAGGGGAGTCCGGCTACCTTCTTCGTCGTCGTCGCCGCCGTCTGGGGGTCTCGATCCGCCTTCGGGGGTCTTCTTCCGTCTTGGGGGTCTTCTCGCCGGACTCCCCCGCCATTTACCAAGCTCTTTTACCGAGCGAGGGGAGTCCGGCTACCTTCTTCGTCGTCGCCGCCGTCGTCTGGGGGTCTCGATCCGCCTTCGGGGTCTTCCGGGGGTCTCTTCTGTTCTTGCGGCGGTCGTCGTCTTCCGCGCCGCCGGCGCCTTCTCCTTCTTCTTGTCCTTCTTGTTCTTCTTCTTCTTCCGATGTTGACCCGTCGCTCTCTCTGCCCGGAATGCCTGTGCCGATCTGCGCTCGGACTTATATAGGGACATGGGGGACAGGGTCACATGTTCATGTCACATGGTGACCCCGCCCCCTTGCGATGTCACAGTCCCAGCATCCTCCGGGACTGTGACAACGCAAGGGGGCGGGGTCACCATGTGACATGTGCATGTGACCCTGTCCCCATGTCCCTATATAAGTCCGAGCTCAGAGCGGCACAGGCATTCCGGGCAGAGAGAGCGTCGGGTCAACATCGGAAGAACAAGAAGAAGGACAAGAAGGAGAAGGCGCCGGCGGCGCGGAAGACGACGACCGCCGCAAGAACAGAAGAGACCCCCGGAAGACCCCCGAAGGCGGATCGAGACCCCCCAGACGACGGCGGCGACGACGAAGAAGGTAGCCGGACACCTCCCCTCGTGAAAGAGCTAGGTAAAAGAGCAGAAGAGAGGGGAGGAGTCCGGCGAGAAGACCCCCAAGACGGAAGAAGACCCCCGAAGGCGGATCGAGACCCCCAGACGGCGGCGACGACGACGAAGAAGGTAGCCGGACTCCCCTCGCTCGGTAAAAGAGCTTGGTAAATGGCGGGGGAGTCCGGCGAGAAGACCCCCAAGACGGAAGAAGACCCCCGGAGCAGTGCAATAAACTATTTTTTCAAAAGTGTGGGTGTTTTTTTTTACTTTACATTTTACACCTTAGGTGAATGGGTAGGGGTACATCGTACCCCATACTCATTCACATAGGGTGGGGGGCCGGGATCTGGGGGCCCCCTTATTAAAGGGGGTTCCCAGATTCCGATAAGCCCCCGCCCGCAGACCCCGACAACCAACGGCCAGGGTTGTCGGGAAGAGGCCCTTGTCCTCATCAACATGGGGACAAGGTGCTTTGGGGTGGGGGGCCGCACGGCCCCCCTTTCCCCAGGGCACCCCCCATGTTGAGGGCACGCGGCCTGGTACGGCTCAGGAGGGGGGGGGGGCGCTCGTTCGTCCCCACCCCTTTCCTGGCCTGCCAGGCTGCGTGCTCGGATGAGGGTCTGACATGGATTTGGGGGGAACCCCCACGCCGTTTTTTTCGGCGTGGGGATTCCCTTTAAATCCATGCCAGGTCACGGAGCTAGCGCGGCGGCAGTAACTGCCTACGCTAGCTACGTAACCTGAAGTCACGTGCTAAATGAACGGACTTGCCGATGAGCGGCAAGTCCGTTCATTTCAAAAGTCCCGCGGACTTGCCCACTAACGGCGGGATTGTCCGCTGGACTTCCAAGTCCAGCGGATAATTTGAGAACAAAACCTGAAACTTTAGTCCGCCGTACTTTGGCGCCAAAAAGTCCGCCGGCGCCCACACACGAGGGGATTATCCTCTGGACTTCAGTCCAGAGGATAATCCCGCGGGATTGTCCCTTCGTGTGTACGCGGCCTAAGGGAACCCCCAGGCACAATATTTAAAAGATTATTTAATTTTCTTTTTTTCACTTTAAGCATTATTCCTATTCCTTTTTAAATAACTTTTTTTGCATTGTTACATGTCCCCTGGGGCAGTACCCAGGTCCCCAAACACTTTTTTATGGCAATAACTTGCATATAAGCTTTTAAAATGAACACTTTTGATTTTTCAAATAGTATTTAATGTTTGCATGTTCGCACAAAATGTTTTGGTGCGAACCGAACCAAGGGTGTTCGGCTCATCCCTGACTTGGACAAAAAAAGGTGCAGTGGAATTGACTGTAGATTTTATCAAAATACTGGGGAAGTTTAGAAGTGGAGAAATTTGTTTCCTGTATTAAAATATCATCTCCTATTCACTTGTTACTTGTGTAACCTGTGCCTGACTACCCCTGTACTGACCCTTTGTTCAACATTTGTGCTCATTTGCTGCCCTTCCTGACCTTGGCTTGTCACCTGGAATTCCTGTTGTCTCCTGTTATGTGTACTCCATCCATGAGAGTGGTCTCTGTATCCTTAGCTGGGCGTACCTGGGACAATGACCTGGTTCCAGCTTGCTGCAAGTCCATCCCCACCATCAGGGGCTCTGGTGAAGAAGCAGGCTGGGGCTTAGACTCCGCACTCTGGGGAACCCCAAGTTGGTGATCTAGAAAAGCTCAATAGCATAGACGCTTGACAGATAGAGTAGGGAATTGTTAAGAACCCTGTAATTTTTTTTAACCTATATCATATTGGAAATATTTCACTTCCTGTCCCAGAGACACAGTAGGTAAGTAAAAGAAAATCTCTCCAAAGCTAAGGGTAACCCCTTTTAGCAAGCTGTTACCAAAACAGGTATTATGGAAAGATTTTCCCCTACCCTCTATTCCCAAGGTTTATTCAAACATTTTAGATGTTCCACTTTATGTACTAAGGACAATGGACAGATAGAGAAGGTAAATCTCCTTGGCAGTGACATAGGCAGAAATTAATATCTGGTATATAGGGACGAGCCGAACACCCCCGGTTCGGTTCGCATCCAGAACATGCGAATGGACCGAAAATTTGCGCTAACATTCGAACACCGTTAAAGTCTATGGGACTCGAACGTGAGAAATCAAAAGTGCAAATTTTAAAGGCTAATATACAAGTTATTGTCCTAAAAAGGTTTTGGGGACCCGGGTCCTGCCCCAGGGGACATGTATCAATGTAATGTAATGTCGGGTCCTGGCAATATGGATGAAAATTATTGAGAAAAACGGCATTGGTAACCCCCCAGCCCATTACCAGGCCCTTTGGGTCATGTATGGATATTAAGGGGAACCCTGCACCCAAATTAAAAAAAGAAAAGGCGTGGGGTCCCCAGGCCCTATATACTCTGAACAGCAGTATAGAGGCATTCCAAGCAAGACAGGGACTGTAAGTTTGTTCTTAAGTTGAATCTGTTTGTAATTTGGAACAGTTACATTTTTTAAGTGTAGCTCCAGCCAAAAAAAAATATTTTTAAGCTTTTTGGATAACATAGGGAAGGGTTATCATCACCCCTGTAACATTTGTTTTGCTGTCTGTGCCCCTGTTCAGAAGATATCATCTCAATTTCTGTCCCAATTTGCGTTTTTTAGGGAAACAAGGATTGGTGATAATAAAGCATCAGTGGAGACACCTTTTTCCCATATTAACTCTTACAGGAGAGAATTTGCCTTCCTAGGGGTAGATTTCCTCTCACTTCCTGTTGTCTCCCTCCGTTTGTAAGTAGGAGTCATTTGTAAGTCGGATTTTTGCAAGTAGGGGACCGCCTTTATATACTATACGGCCTGCCCTATACACTCTGCAGAAATGTGGGCCTTAGGTGTTTGTGGTACCAGAACACTGTAAACCCCCACAGTTACTCTTGGTGGACACTGGAACAGGCCCTGCTGTGAAATATTATATCAAGAATTGTAATTACATGCCCCTGTTGAACAGGGTCAGAAAAATTGGGCCTTAGGCGGTGGTGGTGGCGGTGAAACAACACTGTAAGCCCTCACAGTTACTCTTGGTGGGTGCAAGAATGGCCCTGCTGTGAAATATTAGATCAAAAATTGTAATTACACGCCCCTGTTAAACAGGGGCAGACAAATTGGGTCTTAGGTAGTGGTGGTGCCACAACACTGCAACCCCTCACAGATACTCTAGTTGAGTGCAGGAACTCGCTCTGCTGCAAAATATTACAGCAAAGCGTGGTGCCCAGAACCAAAAATGTTCTTAGAAGCTATCAACATGAACATTGAGGAGGAATAGGATAGTCACTCAGCATAACAGGATAGTCACTCAGCATCAGCATAGGCAGTCTTTAAGGGATCTCACATTCATAAAAAAATTATCGATTACATCAGCATCAGGTGCTTGCTAGCTGGTGATCCAAGACTGATTCATTTTTATGAAGGTGAGCCGATCAACCGAGTCTGTGGACAGGAGCACTCTGTGATCGGTTACAAAGCCTCCAGCAGCACTGAATGTGCATTCAGATAAAACGCTGGATGCAGGACAGGCCAGTAGCTTAATTGCATACTGTGCAAGCTTTGGCCAGTGATCCATCCTCAAGACCCAGTAACCCAGTGGATTTTCATGTGGGAAGGTCTCCAAGTCTAAATTGGCCCAAGGTGTTCCTGCACCATGTAAATCAGACACTGGCGATGGTTTCTGGAACCGATCAGACCTTGGGGCTGCGGATTAAAAAATTGTCTGAACGCATCGGTCAGACGGCCACCTTCTCCACCCCTCCTTCTGTGACTGACCGAAGCCTTGTCCAGGAGGACCAGGAAATTGCAACCTCCCAGGCTCTGCAAATGCAATGCACAAACAAGGCCTCCCCAAGATGTTTCATCCTCTGCTCTCTCTGCGAAGGCTGGATAAGTTCTGCAACCTTACCCTTGTAACGTGGATCAAGAAGGGTTGCCAGCCAGTACTAATCCCAGTAAGGACCACACAAATTTGAGGGTCCGTTTGCAGGCTTTTCCTGGGGGTGGTTCAGATTTCTCAAACCCTAAGGCCCCTTCCACATGAGGTGGACTCCGCCAGGTGTCCGCCTGCTCAGCAAGGAATCTGCCCACTGATTCCCACTGAGCAGACGGATGGCTGGTCTGTGTCCGCTCCGCTTATGCAGAGTGGACACAGACACAGTCCACTCTCCTCTATGGGCAATCGGACTGAAATTTGATCCATTCTGCTAGATGGATTGTCATGTAGGGTGTATGAATGAGAACCAAAACTGAATTCTAGCTAACCTTACTGTGCAACCTGAGCAGGTGCAAAGGGCAACATATATTTTTAACCTTAAAAAAACTAAGTCCTAAGATTTTAAAAAAAAGTGCACTGCCTACCAGGATGGTGCCCTTTGTACCTGGTCAGTAAAGTTGGCTCTTATTCAGTTATAATATGCAACATGAGCAGTTGCAAACTGCATCATATTATGGCAGGCAGTGCAGTGGATAATAGCCAACCTTACTGTTCAACCTGAGAATTGCAAAGGGCACCATATTGTGGTAAGTAGTATACTCATATATGGTATACAGATTTTTTTTATGCATTTTTCATTAACCACTTCTGCCCCGGAAGGATTTACCCCCTTAATGACCAGGCCATTTTTTGCAATATGGCACTGCATCCATTTAACTGACAATTGCGCGGGCATGCAACGTTGTACTCAAACAAAATATATGTCCTTTTTTCCCCACAAATAGAGCTTTCTTTTGGTGGTATTTGATTACCGCTGTGATTTTTATTTTTTGTGCTATAAACAAAAAAAAGAGTGACAATTAAATAAATACATTTTTACTTTCTGCTATAATACATATCCAAAAAAAAAAAATGTAAAAAATGTAATTTCTTAATCAATTTAGGCCAATATGTAAAGAAAGGGTTGGAGATCATCAACTCACTATATGTTACCACTACATTGGGTATTATTATTCATACCCTTGTAGTGTCCCTAAATGTGCAGACTCACCTTTAAATGGTGCGGTCTCCGTGCCTGGGTAAGATAACTGTAAAAGAATAGTACAGGGGGAAAAAATCCCACTGAAAAGAGACTCGGGCGGACCAAGCTGCGTAATAAGGGATAATTTTATTACAAAAAGTACAAAAAACACCAACACTGGGTGCCCATCACCAACACCAGAATCATATTTAAAAAATAGACAACATTGTCTGTTAAGAGCAGCGGCATCACGCTAACAAAATGCATACACACACTAATTACCCAAACAGATTATTAACTAAATTGTAGTTACTGATATTACATAGTTACATAGTAGGTGAGGTTGAAGTGAATTCCACATCCTTGCCACTCTTACAGTAAAGAACCCTCTACGTAGTTTAAGGTTAAACCTCTTTTCTTTTAATTTTAATGATTGTCCACGAGTCTTGTTAAGCTCCCTTCTGCGAAAAAGTTTCATTCCTATTGTGGGGTCACCAGTATGGTAATTGTATATTGCCCCCCCCTATACATTGTAAAGCGCTGTGCAAACTGTTGGCGCTATATAAATTGTGTATAATAATAATATATTGAAATCATATCCCCTCTCAAGCGTCTCTTCTCCAGAGAGAATAAGTTCAGTGCTTACAACCTTTCCTCATAACTAATATCCTCCAGACCCCTTATTAGCTTTGTTGCCCTTCTTTGTACTCGCTCCATTTCCAGTACATCCTTCCTGAGGATTTGTGCCCAGAACTGGACAGCATACTCTAGGTGCGGCCAGACCAGAGTCTTGTAGAGCGGGAGAATTTATCTCTGGAGTTGATCCCCTTTTTAATGCATGCCAATATTCTGTTTGCTTTGTTAGCAGCAGCTTGGCATTGCATGCCATTGCTGAGCCTATCATCTACTAGGACCCCCAGGTCCTTTTCCATCCTAGATTCCCCCAGAGGTTCTCCCCCCAGTGTATAGATTGCATTCATATTTTTCCCACCCAAATGCTTTCTTTTACATTTTTCTACATTGAACCTCATGTGCCATGTAGTTGCCCACCCCAATAATTTGTTCAGATCTTTTTTCAAGGTTTCCACATCCTGCAGAAAAGTTATTGCCCTGCTTAGCTTAGTAACGTCTGCAAATACAGAGATTGAACTGTTTACCCCATCCTCCAGGTCATTTATGAACAAATTAAATAGGATTGGTCCCATCACAGAACCCTGAAGGCCCTTACTACCCACCCCTGACCATTCCGAGTACTCCCCACTTATCACCACCCTCTGAACTCACCCTTGTAGCCAGTTTTCAATCCATGTACTTACCCTATGGTCCATGCCAATGGACCTTATTTTGTACAGTAAACTTTTATGGGGAACTGTGTCAAATGCTTTTGCACAATCCAGATACACCACGTCTATGGGTCTTCCTTTATCTAGCTGGCAACTGACCTCCTCATAGAAGGTTAGTATATTGGTTTGGCAAGAACGATTCTTCATGGATCCATGCTGATTACTGCTAATGATATCGTTCTCATTACTAAAATCTTGTATATAGTCCCTTATCATCCCCTCCAAGAGTTTACATACTATTGATGTTTGTCAGAGCTGTACTTACCGAGGCCGAGATGCCGAGAGCGGTTCACCCTTGCGACCCAGCGCAGTCTGCCCCTGGAGATGGGACAGGAGGCAAACGGCACCAGGAGGCACAGGTCACCTCCGATACGTAAGCAGAAACCGTCAGGGAACCTGGAGATGATGATGACCTGGCCCGGGAGGCCGGCAGAAGGCAGGATAGGGAGGCAGGTACCAAACGCCCGGCAGAGGTGCCAACACCGGGGAATCCGGCAGAGGTTACGTGGACTAGCCGGGGGGTCAACCACGAGGAAGTTCAGCAGGCAACCGGAGGATACTTTACAGGAGGTGTCAGCAAAGTCCGTAGGGCAGGCCAGAGGGTCAAACACAGGGGATATCAGGAAGTCCGTAAGGCAAGCCAGGGGGTCAAACACAGGAGGTATCAGGAAGTCCGTAAGGCAAGCCAGGGGGTCAAACACAGGAGGTATCAGGAAGTCCGTAAGGCAAGCCAGGGGGTCAAACACAGGAGGTATCAGGAAGTCCGTAAGGCAAGCCAGGGGGTCAAACACAGGAGATATCAGGAAGTCCGTAAGGCAAGCCAGGGGGTCAAACACAGGAGATATCAGGAACGTCAGGCAATCCGGGTCGGCAACAGCAGGGACAAGGTCAGAGATAACTGGTAACACAGGACACACAGGCACTAAGCTGGAGAGACAGACCAGCAAGGTGCCTGTGCGTCAGGCAGCTTTAAATAGGCGCCTGAGTGACGCTAATTGCGCGCCACCGCCGCCAGGTGAGCGCTAGTGCGCATGCGCCGGCGCCGGACCGCCGAGCCGCGAGTGCGCATGCGCCGGAGCGCTGAGCCCCCGCGCATGCGCACTAGAGAGCGGACCGTCCGTCCGACGCCGCTCCCCTGACAGTGCCCCCCCCGAGGGGTGGCCTCTGGACACCCAAGCTGGCCATCAGTTCTGGGTGAGCCTGGTGAAAGGCCCGAATTAAGCGCGGGGCGTGCAAGTTCCTAGAGGGTTCCCACGAATTGTCCTCAGGGGGGTAACCCTTCCATTTAATTAGGTACTGAATCTGTCTGCCCATTTTCCTGCAATTCAAGATTTCCTCTACCTCGAACTCTTTTTCGCCTTCGACTAGGATAGGTGGTGGTGGTGGTTCCTCCCTGCCAGGAAAAGGACTGGGAGTGACGGGTTTCAATAGAGAGGCGTGGAAGACCGGATGGATTCTATAGTTCTGGGGAAGCTCGAGTTCAAAGGCCACAGGGTTCACGACCCTCTTTATCTTGAATGGGCCGATGAACTTCGGCCCCAATTTGTGGGAGGGAACAGGTAATTTTAAGTTGGAGGAAGACAGCCAAACTTTTTCTCCGACCTTGAAAGCTGGATTCTCCTTCCTGCCCTTGTTGTAGTATTTGCTGTACCCCTCCTGGGCCTTTTGCATTAGTTCCTGGAGTTTTTGAAAGTTGTTTTGTAAGAAATTCACCCGGTCCTGGGCTGCCGGGACTGAAGTTTCCGGGGGTGATGCAGGGAGAAATGAGGGATGGTAACCGAAGTTTGCCCAGAAAGGTGACTGTTGGGTGGCAGAGTGGATGGAGTTGTTGTACGCAAACTCGGCGTATGGCAGCAGGGTTGACCAGTCGCTTTCTGAATCGGAGCAGAAGCATCGAAGGTATTGTTCTAAGGTCTGGTTGGTCCTTTCTGTCTGCCCATTGCTTTGGGGATGATATGCGGAGGAGAGGCAGACCTTAATTTCCAAGGACTTGCATAACTCCTTCCAGAACTTTGATGTAAATTGCGTGCCTCTGTCTGAGGTGATGCTTTTAGGTACCCCATGTAGCCTTACAATTTCTTTAAAAAACACATCAGCCATGGTGGAAGCAGAAGGAGTGCCAACCAGAGGTATGAAGTGGGCCATCTTAGAGAGCCGGTCGATAACGACAAGGATGGTGGTGAATTCCTCTGAAGGGGGTAACTCCACAATGAAATCCATGGAAACCTCCGCCCATGGACGTTCAGGGATAGGTAGGGGTTTTAACAGCCCCCAAGATTTGGTCTTTGGGCCTTTACTGCGCTGGCACGGAATACAGGAGGCAACATAGTCCTTACAATCCTGTCTCCAACCCGGCCACCAGAACGAACGGGAGACGAGTTCAGTGGTCTTCTTGGACCCAAAGTGGCCTGCCAGTTTGTGATCGTGGAAAGTCTTGAGTACCAATGGCCTAGTTTCTTGAGGGACGAAAATTTTTTCCTTGGCCCAGAGCAGGTCGTTACGTTCAACCAGGGAAAGGTCGGTGGGCACTGGGTGGTGCCTGGTAGCTGATTTAATGGCAGTTACGAGATCCCCTTCAGTAACTAAGAGAAAGTTTTGGGGGGACAAAATGGTGCTAGGTTCCGCTTCCTGAGTGGTTTCTAGAAACATGCGGGAGAGCGCGTCGGCCTTTCCATTCTTGGAACCCGGCCGGTATGCAATGAGAAAGTTGAACCTTGAGAAGAAGAGGGCCCATCTGGCCTGCCTGGGCCGAAGACGTTTGGCTGTTCTCAGATATTCCAGGTTCTTATGGTCGGTCCAGACCATGACAGGGTGAGATGCCCCTTCTAAGAGATACCGCCATTCTTCAAGGGCAAATTTGATAGCCAGCAACTCCCTGTCTCCCACATCATAGTTCCTCTCCGGAGGGCTCAATTTCCGAGAGGCAAAGGCTACTGGGTGAAGGAGGGCCTTAGCGCCCTGGCGCTGAGAGAGGGTGGCCCCGAGAGCCGTCTCGGAGGCATCCACCTCCAGCACAAAGGGCAGTTCGGGATCCGGGTGCCGTAGTGAAGGGATCCGGAGTGAAGGCCGCCTGGGCCTCGGGTGACCAATGGAATTGATTGTGTTGGTGGGTTAATTGGGTGATTGGAGCCACAATGGAGGAAAAGCCAATGATGAAGCGTCGGTAAAAGTTGGCGAACCCGATGAACCTCTGGACTCCCTTCTTGTCCTTGGGAGCCGGCCAGTCCTGAATGGCCTGAACCTTTTGTGGGTCCATAGCGACTCCGTTGGTGGAAATGATGAATCCCAAAAATTGCACGGTGGTCTTCTCGAACTCACATTTTTCCGCTTTGAGGTAGAGCCTGTGTTGCCTAAGGATGGTGAGGACCAGTCTGACATGAGTCTGGTGGAGCTCGGGAGTGGCGGAGAAGATGAGAATGTCATCGAGATAGACCACCAAGAAGTCATCTAGGTACCTACGGAAAATATCGTTGACCAGATGCTGGAATGTGGCCGGGGCATTGCAAAGCCCGAATGGCATAACTAGGTACTCGTAGTGCCCGAATCTCGATCTAAAAGCGGTCTTCCACTCATCACCCGCTCTGATCCTTATAAGATTGTAAGCCCCGCGGAGGTCGAGTTTGGAAAAGATCCGTGCTGATCGGAAGCGCTGGAATAATTCGGGGATGAGGGGAAGCGGGTACCGATTTTTAATGGTGATCTTATTAATTTTCAGGTAATCAATACAGGGCCTCAGCGAGCCATCCTTCTTTTCAACGAAGAAGATACCGGCTCCAGCCGGTGAAGAGGAGGGGCGAATGAAACCCTTGGCTATGTTTTCATCGATGTAGGCCTTAAGAGTCTTCAACTCAGTTTCAGATAGGGGGAAGATACGGCCGAAAGGGACCGCGGCCCCGGGTAGGAGGTCTATGGGGCAATCATAGGGCCGGTGAGGGGGTAGGCAGTCGGCCTGCTGTTTGTCAAAGACATCCTTGAACTCGAGGTAGACAGGTGGTACGTGTTTTAGGTGCTCGGGCACGGGTACTAGAGCTGAACAGGTAGCAGGGCGGAGAGTGAGGCAATTCTGGGTGCAGTATTGAGAAGGGAAGGAGACTTCCTTCGTCCGCCAGTTAATTAGGGGTTCATGTGTACGTAGCCAGGGGAGCCCCAAGATGATGGGGAACATGGGAGAAGGAATAATATCCAGACAGAGAAGCTCTTGATGACCAGAATCTGTGGTAACCGAGATGGGGCCAGTCTCCTGAGTGATTAAGCCGGAACGGGGCAGAGATCCATCGGCTAGGTGAACCTGCAGGCATTGCTTCTTGGGGACAAGGGGGAGCTGAAGCCTGGCAGCGAGGGCAGAATCCAAGAAGCAGCTGCAGGCCCCGGAATCAATTATGGCCGGGAGGCGGACCGCCCTTTCCGTCAACTGTAGGGAGATAAAGAGGACAACGTAAGTTTGGGAGAATCTGGAGACTTGGAAGCTAAAACTGGGAATATGAGAGGACTTACTGGGTCTTATGGGGCAAGACCGGAGAGTAGTACAAGTAGAGTAGAGGCACAAGTTGCCTTGACGCCTACGTAGACGCTCTTCTGGGGTCAAGGGAGCACGGACAAGACCTAGCTGCATGGGTTCGACTCCGGGGGTGCCCCCAGATGGAGCGTAAAAAGAGGATTGGGCAGGACCAGGACCAGGTTTGGGTACCATCCAACTGGGGCGAGAGGACTGAATGCGTTCAGCGCGGCGTTCACGCAAGCGCCGGTCAATTTTGGTGACGGCCTGTATGAGATCCTCTACGGCGTCTGGGACGTCAATCCGGGCAAGCTCGTCCTTAAGGGTATCAGAAAGTCCTTGGCGGAATTGGTACTTGAGGGCTGGCTCATTCCAGCCGGTGTCGGCTGACCATTTCCGGAATTCCGCCGTATAATCCTCAACCGGCCTGCGGCCTTGGGAAAGGTTATGTAGGGTGGTCTCATCCGTGGCCCCTTTTTGGGGGTCATCGTAGAGCTGGCCCATGCTCTCAAAAAAGGTGTCCACAGAGTTCAGTATAGGGTTCCTTTGCTCCATCAGACTATGGGCCCAGGCCTGGGGTTCCTCGGCCAGAAGGGAGATAATGAACCCCACTTTCACCACTTCAGAGGAGAAGGTTCTAGGTTGGAGGGCTAGGTACAGGGAGCAGGCGTTCTTGAATGCCCGGTATTTCTTGCGATCACCCATGAACCGTTCTGGTATAGGGACCCTGGGCTCCGGAGTGGCCATGACCACTGTGGGGTTAGTGGGTGCTGCAGGTGAGGGGAGCCCACTGGGAGCGGCAAGGTTACCCGCTGCGGGGGCAGACGGCCCCGTCAGTTGCTGCAGACGGCTGGTCTGTACTGTCAGAGCTGTACTTACCGAGGCCGAGATGCCGAGAGCGGTTCACCCTTGCGACCCATCGCAGTCTGCCCCTGGAGATGGGACAGGAGGCAAACGGCACCAGGAGGCACAGGTCACCTCCGATACGTAAGCAGAAACCGTCAGGGAACCTGGAGATGATGATGACCTGGCCCGGGAGGCCGGCAGAAGGCAGGATAGGGAGGCAGGTACCAAACGCCCGGCAGAGGTGCCAACACCGGGGAATCCGGCAGAGGTTACGTGGACTAGCCGGGGGGTCAACCACGAGGAAGTTCAGCAGGCAACCGGAGGATACTTTACAGGAGGTGTCAGCAAAGTCCGTAGGGCAGGCCAGAGGGTCAAACACAGGGGATATCAGGAAGTCCGTAAGGCAAGCCAGGGGTCAAACACAGGAGGTATCAGGAAGTCCGTAAGGCAAGCCAGGGGGTCAAACACAGGAGGTATCAGGAAGTCCGTAAGGCAAGCCAGGGGTCAAACACAGGAGATATCAGGAAGTCCGTAAGGCAAGCCAGGGGGGTCAAACACAGGAGATATCAGGAACGTCAGGCAATCCGGGTCGGCAACAGCAGGGACAAGGTCAGAGATAACTGGTAACACAGGACACACAGGCACTAAGCTGGAGAGACAGACCAGCAAGGTGCCTGTGCGTCAGGCAGCTTTAAATAGGCGCCTGAGTGACGCTAATTGCGCGCCACCGCCGCCAGGTGAGCGCTAGTGCGCATGCGCCGGCGCCGGACCGCCGAGCCGCGAGTGCGCATGCGCCGGAGCGCCGAGCCCCCGTGCATGTGCACTAGAGAGCGGGCCGTCCGTCCGACGCCGCTCCCCTGACAATGTTAGGCTAACTGGTCTGTAATTCCCAGGGATGTATTTTGGGCCCTTTTAAATATTGGTGCTACATTGGCTTTTCTCCAGTCAGCTGGTACCATTCCAGTCAGTAGACTGTCAGTAAAAATTAGGAACAATGGTCTGGCAATTACTTGACTTAGTTTCCTAAGTACCCTCGGGTGCAAGCCATCTGGTCCCAGTGATTTATTCATGTTAAGTTTCTCAAGTCTAATTTTAATTCTGTCCTCTGTTAACCATGGAGTACATAAGAAGGGAATGTGGGACTTTAACAATGGAGGTGCTTCCCGTGATGTGTCATGAGGATAAAAACTGCAGTTTTGGTTACTGAAGCCCCCCGATTACCTGGTGAAGATTGAGGAGAAGAATACATTCAATACCTTTGCCATCTCCCCATCCTTTGTAACCAGATGTCCTACCTCATTCTTTATGGGGCCAATATGGTCTGGCCTCCCTTTTTTACTGTTTACATACTTTAAGAATTTTTGGGGATTTATTTTGCTCTCCTCCGCTATGTGTCTTTCATGTTCTATCTTAGCCGCCCTTATTGCACCTTTACATTTCTTGTTACATTCTTTATAAATACTGAATGCTGATGATGATCCCTCAACCTTGTATTTTTGAAGGCCTTCTCCTTTGCTTTTATATGCATTTTTACATTGGAGTTAAACCATCCAGGACTTTTGTTCGCCTTTTAAATTTTATTACCCAATGGGATGCATTGGCTAATGCCCTTATTTAATATGATCTTAAAGCAAATGCATCTCACCTTCGTGTTCTTTGTTCCTAAGATTTTATCCCAATTTATGCCTTCTGACAAGCACCATGAGGAAATGTGTCCATCCTATCACTAAGTTTAGTAAAGTAATCTCCACCTGGGGGATAATAGGATAAAAGTTGGTTAGTTGACACTTGTTGCTGATCCCTCAGAAAAGTGTATTAATCTGGAATTAAATGACTCAATTGTAAAATGGTGTTTTATCAAGTATAAAGAGGTGGCATATATCCAGAGTAGGGATGAGCCGAACACCCCCTCGTTCGGCTCGCACCAGAAACCCGCGAACGGACCTAAAGTCCGTGCGAGCTTTAGAACCCTATTAGTTATAATGGATGCGAACGTTCGAAATTAAAAGTGCTAATTTTAAAGGCTAATATGCATGTTAATGTCATAAAAAGTGTTTGGGGACCTGGGTCCTGCCCCAGGGGACATGTATCAATGCAAAAAAATTTTTTAAAAACGGCCGTTTTTTCAGGAGCAGTGATTTTAATAATGCTTAAATTGAAACAATAAAAGTGTAATATTCCTTTAAATTTCGTACCTGGGGGGTGTCTATAGTATGCCTGTGAAGGGGCGCATGTTTCCCGTGTTTAGAACTGTCTCTGCGCAAAGTGTCATTTTTGAAAGTAAAAAAGCTATTTAAAATCACTCGCGGCTAATGTTAATTCACGGCTCCCGTAACACAGAGAACAGTGATTCATTGAAACTCATTCATAAAAAAAAGTCATTGATAAAAAATAAAAAAAATGAAAAAAAAAAGCGTAGGGGTCCCCCCAAATTCAATAACCAGGCCCTTCAGGTCTGGGATGGATATTAAGGGGGATCCCAGACAAAAAAAAAAAAAAAAAAATGGCGTAGGGTCCCCCTCAAAATCCATACCAGACCCTTGAGGTCTGGTATGGATTTTAAGGGGAACCCTAGCCAAAAAAAAATGGCGTGGGGTCCCCCTCAAAATCCATACCAGACCCTTATCCGAGCACGCAACCTGGCAGGCCGCAGGAAAAGAGGGGGGGACGAGAGCGCCCCCCCCCTCTCGCCTGAACCGTACCAGGCCACATGCCCTCAACATTGGGAGGATGCTTTGGGGGTCTAAGACCCCTAAAGCACCTTGTCCCCATGTTGATGAGGACAAGGGCCTCTTCCCCACAACCGTGCCCGGTGGTTGTGGGGGTCTGCGGGCGGGGGGCTTATCGGAATCTGGAAGCCCCCTTTAACAAGGGGACCCCCAGATCCCGCCCCCCTCCCTGTGTGAAATGGTAAGGGGGTACAAAAGTACCCCTACCATTTCACCAAAAAGTGGCAAAAATGGTAAAAATGACAGGAGACAGTCTTTGACAATTCCTTTATTAAAATCTTCTTTCTTCTTTCTTCATCCTTCGGTTTCTTCATCTTCTCCTTCCTTCATCTTCTTCCATCTTCTTCTTCCATTTTCTTCTTCCTCCGATCCGCTTCTTCTTGCGCTGGTCTTCTCGTCCTTCTCGTCCGGCATCTTCTTCCGTCGGCGTCGGTGTCGGTGTCGGTGTCTTCTTGTTCCGCTCCGCGCAATGGGAGGCTCCCGCTGTGTGAGGCTCCGCTCCATCTGACAGGTCTTTTAAAACGGAGGGCACCTGGTGACCCCGCCCCCCTCTGACATCATGGGGAAAGCCATCATGGAATTCCCCATGACGTCTCTGTGCGTCAGAGGGGGCGGGGTCACCAGGTGCCCTCCATTATAAAAGACCTGTCAGATGGAGCGGAGCCTCACACAGCGGGAGCCTCCCATTGCGCGGAGCGGCCCAAGAAGACACCGACACCGACGCCGACGCCGACGGAAGAAGATGCCGGACGAGAAGGACGAGAAGACCAGCGCAAGAAGAAGCGGATCGGAGGAAGAAGAAAATGGAAGAAGAAGATGGAAGAAGATGAGGAAGGAGAAGATGAAGAAACCGAAGGATGAAGAAAGAAGAAAGAAAGATTTTAATAAAGGAATTGTCAAAGACTGTCTCCTGTCATTTTTACCATTTTTTGCCACTTTTTTGGTGAAATGGTAGGGGTACTTTTGTACCCCCTTACCATTTCACACAGGGGGGGCGGGATCTGGGGGTCCCCTTGTTAAAGGGGGCTTCCAGATTCCGATAAGCCCCCCGCCCGCAGACCCCCACAACCACCGGGCACGGGTTGTGGGGAAGTGGCCCTTGTCCTCATCAACATGGGGACAAGGTGCTTTAGGGGTCTTAGACCCCCAAAGCATCCTCCCAATGTTGAGGGCATGTGGCCTGGTACGGTTCAGGCGAGAGGGGGGGGCCGCTCTCGTCCCCCCCTCTTTTCCTGCGGCCTGCCAGGTTGCGTGCTCGGATAAGGGTCTGGTATGGATTTTGAGGGGGACCCCACGCCATTTTTTTTGGCTAGGGTTCCCCTTAAAATCCATACCAGACCTCAAGGGTCTGGTATGGATTTTGAGGGGGACCCTACGCCATTTTTTTTTTTTTTTTTGGCTGGGGTTCCCCTTAATATCCATCCCAGACCTGAAGGGCCTGGTTATTGAATTTGGGGGGACCCCTACGCTTTTTTTTTGTTTTTTATTAATGAATGACAGTTCTCTGTGTTACAGGAGCCATCAATTCATTAGCCGCGAGTGATTTTAAATAGCTTTTTTCCTGCAAAAATGACACTTTTTTGCAGGGAAAGTTCTAAGCACAGGAAACCTGCCCCCTTCACAGGCCACCTATAGACACCCCCAGATGTGATACTGCAATGCTGTTCTAACAGCATGCACACACATATCCCCAGAAATAGAGCACATATTGTTGTCAGCAGTCAGCAGCACACTGACACGCTGACACTGACTGAAACATAATATGCGAGGCCGCCGGCGCGGCGGCCTCTTATACCGTGGGGCGTGTACTAAAGCCCCTGAGCTATAATTGGCTACAGGCATCCTGCCTGTAGCCAATTATGGCTCTCCTCGCTGCCGGCGCTGTGATTGGCCAAGCATGCGGGGTCACAGTGCATGCTTGGCCAATCATCAGCCAGCATTGCACTGCGCGGGCCGCAATGCATTGCGGGGCCGCTCGCATCACACGAATTTGATGCGAGCGACCCCAATAGTTCTGGGCTCGCCGAGCGAGCGAACACCCGGTGCTCGATTCGAACATGGGTTCGAATCGAACACCGGGCTCATCCTTAATCCAGAGTAGATTACCAGTCCAAAACCCAGATAAACAATAGTCCAGATAATAATTAATATTTTCACAGGGGATTCCACTGATAGATAGCAGTAACCGAATAGACGCTGCAATAAAGGCAAGCTAATACAGGCTGTGGTAGGACAGAGTCAAAGAGGCAAATAAAGGACCAATGGTCCGCTCACCTGACAGTTTTGAGGATGTCACAATCTGGGCATAGGCGTCATAGGTCTCTGATCCAGGAGCTGAATAATTGATCCTGTATACTCCTTTTGCCTTTCAGGATCTGCAGGACTCCAATAAGTGAACGTTGTCAGAGCTATCCAGCCCATCGTCTAGTTGCCTCAGCCAAGATTGTTACTGCTGGCTTCAGTTTGTCAACTGTGCATACACAGGCATGGCGTGATACGTCATCCGTGACGCATGGAGCTTCTCATTCGTAATGTAAGCTCCAAGTTGGCAAGTGAAGCAAAAATGTACTAAATATCAGCAAATATTTCCCTCAATCAAAAATATCTGCCATTAAAAATCCCCCCTACGCCAGACAAAAATCTTTGCCAAAAGCACCCTTTCCCTAAAAGAAAAAATATGCCCCTCCAAGCAAAACTCCCTCTCCTCAATCATCCCACATAAGACTAGGTTTACATCTGTGTGCAGTGGTGACACCCGGTGCAGCCCCTAGGGCACTGAGCAGACTAGCGCATCAGCAAGGCTCTCCCCCATTACTGTCCTCAGGCCCCCATTGCTGTCCTCAGTCCCCCAATTACTGTCCTCATGTCCCTATTACTGTCCTTAGTCCCCCTCCAATAATGTCATCAGGACCCTATTACTGTCCTCAAGCCCCCCCCCCCCCCAATATTGTCCTCAGTGATCCAATTACTATCCTCAGTCCCTCTAATTAATATCCTCAGTGACCCTATTACTGTCCTCAGCCCCCCCCCCACCCCCAATAATGTCCTCAGTTCCCCCAGTAATGCCCTCAATGACCCAATTACTGTCCTCAGGCCCCCATTACTGTCCTTAGGCCCCCAATTCCTGTCCTCAGGCCCCTATTACTGTCCTCCAGCCCCTATTACTGTCCTTAGTAACCCTATTACTATCCTCAGTGACCCCATTACAGTCCTCAGCCCCACCACAGTGCCCTATTACTGTCCTCAGGTCCTCCTCACAGCACCCCATTGCTGTCTTCAGCTCCCCCCTCACAGAACCCCATTACTGTTCTCAGGTTCACTGCCCATTGCTGTCCTTAGCTACCCCCAACGCCCCATTACTGTCCTCAGCTCCCCCTCACAGTGTCCCATTACTGCCCTCAGCCCCCACAGCACCCCTTTACTGTCCTCAGGTCCCCCTCCATTGCTCTCCTCATCTCCCCCCCACAGTGCCCTATTACTGTCCTTAGCTCCCCCCACAGTGCCCTATTACTGTCCTCAGCTCCCCCCACTGCCCACAGTGCCATATTACTGTCCTTAGCTCTCTCTGCCAACAATAGCACCCCCTTACTATCTTCATCCCCCCAGCTCCCCATTGCTGACCTCAGCTCCCCCCCCCCCCCACAGCATTTCCAATGATTGGAAATACTGTTATTTCTCAAAGCTTTCAGAATAGTAGTAACGTTCTTCCGGAGTTGCATGGTGTAGTGCGATAAATCTGTGTAAGACTCAGGTATCGTCTCCATAATGCAAGACTTTTGCATTATTTGCTCTTTCGTGTGGAAAAAAAAGTGCATTCTGAGGAGCACATCTCAGGGAACCTGTTCTGCAATGTGAGAGGCCTTTGGTAGGCGATAAATGATTAAATTTAGTACCTGTACACAGGTCCCATTGACCATCCTGATAGATCATACGCTTAATAATAGCATGCAATGCGAACCTGCGGTTTCCAAAGCGAGCAAAGTTCTTTCTTGTATTAAGAGACAAATCATCATAAGACCTTAGCTGGAATATGCAGTTCAGTTTTGGGCACCCGTTCACAAAAAGGATATGGGGGACTGGAGAAAGTGCAGAGAAAGGCAAACAAACTGATAAGAGGCCTAGAGGAGCTCAGCTATCAGGACAGAAAAGAGGAACTGCATTTATTCTCTCTTGAGAAGAGGAGAGGGAGGATATGAATAACATGTATAAATGCATAAGTGGTCCATATAGTGAACCTTGTGTTGAGTTATTCACTTTAAAGTGATCACAGGAGACAAGGGGGCACTCTTTACATCTAGACGAAAAGAGATTTAATCACTAAATACAGAACAGGGAGTAAAAGCTCCATAAAAGGTAAAGTATCATAACCATAGACATATAACACAAACGTCTGTGCATCAGTAGATGACAAGAAGTATATGAATCAGCGCATTTCACCTAAATAGAGGGCTTCTTCAGGATCCACCTTTCAATGTTATTGGATCTTATATCTCAAGTAGGAGCCAACAAGCATTGGAGATACAATGTAAACACATGCTTAGAAAAAACAACACACTGTGATCACAAACGTGGTATTTGTCAAAAGTGTATGAATAATAACTAGAAGGAAAACATTGCTGATATATACACTATATTGTCAAAAGTATTGGGATGCCTGCCTTTACACGCACTTGAACTTTAATGGCATCCCAGTCCGTAGGGTTCAATATTAAGTTGGCCCACTCTTTGCAGCTATAACAGCTTCAACTCTTCTGGAAAGGCTGTCCACAAGGTTTAGTAATGTGTCTATGGGAATGTTTGACCATTCTTTCAGAAGCACATTTGTGAGGTCAGGCACTAATGTTGGGCGTGATGGCCTGGCTCACAGTCTCCACTGTAATTCATCCCAAAGATATTTTAGCGGGTTGAGGTCAGGACTCTGTGCAGGCCAGTCAAGTTTCTCCACCCCAAACTCGCTCATCCATGTCTTTATGGACCTTGTGGATGGATGTGAGCATGCACGAATGCCCCCACTGGACAAAGGGGAGGGGCCAGGAGCACCGGTGGGGGAGCAGAGCATGTAAGTATAGACATGTTTGTTATTGCACAGAGCAGGTAAGTATATACATGTCTGTTATTTTTTTTATTTACCTTTACAATCACTTTAAACTCCTGTATCTACATTAGCATGTCAGAATGTAGTATGCTTCTTATACTGCGTACACATGGCCGGATTTGCCAACCGACTAAGCTACGCCGGCATTTCCGACGGAAAGATTTAGAACACGTTCTATATCTAAGTCCGTTTGGAAATGCCGGCAGAAAAATTCAGATGGGGCATACACACAGTCGGAATGTCCGATGAAGAGCTCCCATCTGACTTTTTCTGCCGGAAAGTCTGGCCGTGTGTACGCGGCATTAGAGAAATTAGCATGTCTTTTGAAGTAGTGTCTGATTGCTGGTGGAGAAGGATGTAATGGAGTCAGGCAACTCTCTAGTGTCATCCTGAGATTCATGATTAGAGCTCACCTCTGAATTTTGTTGAAAATGGTTAAGGAATCTGGCTTTCTCTTGGCTTCCGGATACTGGGGTTACAGCTGGCAGTCAGCGTACTGTAGTAGATGACCACTACTACTGTTTCTGCTGGTCTGTGGAGGAGATTGTGTGATCGCTGGGGAGAAGGAGCCAATACCATCTTGCCCTGCCACATCCTGGGCCTGAGAGAAGAAAGCCATCAGCTTCCTGGGCTTGTGTTCTTCTTTTCTCTTGAGGGTCATGTCGGCAAAGATGTCAGGAGGTAAATCACCACTGTGGGGTAAGATTAGAGCGCCCTAGGAAGCCACTAGGAGCTATTTGATTCCTGCTATGCACCAGAGCTCTGGGATCAGCCAGCAAGCCACATATATATTTTTACATTTTTGGTCTTCTTTCATTTATATAATAACATTTTGTTTTTAAAATGCAGTGGTGATCAAATACCACCAAAAGAAAGCTCCAATTGTGTGAAAAAAAAATGATATAAATTTAATTTGCATACAGTGTTGCATGGCCCAGCAATTGCTAGTTAAAGTAGCACAATGCTGAATAGCTAAAAATTCCCTGGTTATGGAGGCGGTAAAACATTTCAGAGATCAAGTGGTTAACCATAACATCCTGTTGAGATAAATTGTAATAAAGAGGGTACACTGCATATCAAGAAAGTTGGCTGGTATGTATTTTTTTTCCTTTCTTCACAAAAAGACCAAAATTATCAATGGTCCTTACCAGCAAGACTGTTATTATACCTATGTGTTAAGTGTTTAAGTGTACATCCTCTTTAAGAAGTAGCATAATACCCATGTAAAGACAGTAGGACTGATTGGCCAAGATTTTCACTCTGTTTAAAAATGTATTTTTAAGTTATTTATTATAAGCTTATTTATCTCATCACCACAAACTGAAAATGTTATTTATACATTTTTAACAGGTTCCGGACCAGCTGCCGCAGTTATACTGTGGCAGGTTAGCCTGGCTGCACGAAGCGTCGTAGCTATACGTCGCGAGCGCAGCCCCCAAGGTGGCCGCGTCGATCGGATCAGATCCAGAACCGATCAATCCCCAGGACAATGGTATCAGGCCTGGACCTGGTGATCGGGCCAGGCGAATTAAATCCTTCCCCTGCATTTGTAAGTGATGTCATCTCTCCTTGTGGAACTCTTTCCAGAGACAGGAAAGGAGACATCTCACAGCAAGTGCACCAACACTACACTGACACCAGTTCACGTAGGTACACTTGTCACCCCCTGATAACTCCTGACCCCCCCCCCCCCAGTTAACCCCTTTCACCCCCTGTCACTGTGTCACCCAGTGCAGTGTTCATATTATAATTTTTTTTGATCACTGTACTTGTGTCATTAGTGACGAAAATCTGTGTTAGGGTTTAACCCCTTGATCACCCCCTGTCACCAATGATCACTGTATTAGCTTCACGGGTGATGCTGATTAGGTATTTTTTTTTTTTTTTTATAGCATCAAGGCACCCGTCGTATATTACCTAAATAAAGGTTTAACCCCCTGATAACCTGGTGGGCGATATCAGTTAGGTTTTAGTGTCAGATAGGGTCTGCGTCGTCCCAGGCAGAGTCAGATTAGTGCCAGTAGCGCTAACACCCACGCACGCACCATACACCTCCCTTAGTAGTATAGTGTCTGAACGGATCGATATCTGATCTGATCAGATCTATACTAGCATCCCCATCAGTTTAGGGTTCCCAAAAATGCAGTGTTAGCGAGATCAGCACATATACTTGCTGGCACCTGCATTTAGCTCCTCCGCCCAGCCCAGCCCAGCCCAGCCCACCCAAGTGCAGTATCAATCGATCACTGTCACTTAAAAAAAACACTAAACGCATAACTGCAGCATTCACAGAGTAAGGCCTGATCGCTGCGAATGCTAACAGTTTTTTTTGTAGCGTTTGAAGCAGTCGCTGACAGTCAGGAGCTCTTTTTCCTGTGAGTCTCACTACTGTTCCAGTAAATTTAGAGACCAAAATGTCAAATCAAAGGTACAGTAGTGAAGAGGCCTAAACATTTCTGAGCCTGACAGATAGTGAAGAGTAAGTCACCCATTTGTCAGATTCAGGCTCAGAATACGAACCGGTAGACAGCAGCAGCACCTTGACAGATAACTCTGACGATGGAGTAGTGGTCCCTGCCAAGGTCAGGCATACCCGACCCCGTTCTTCTGCTGTCGTTGAGGTGCAAGAACTGCAGGGCTCTCATATGGAGCAGAGAGCCAGTACTAGTGCTGCTCATTCTTCTGGTGAACTGGCAAGCACCAACGGCCTAGTACATCCAGCACTGCAGTAACACTTGGTGACGTGGCGAGTCCCATAAGGACAGTTCAAGCTGGTGAGGTGGCTAGCATGAGTAGTGTCCCACAGCCACCAAGACTCACGGGGAGGACCCACCTGGACCTTTAAGGTATATTTAAGGGGCTTTTGAAACTGGAAGCTAATGTCTCTCTATTTATATCTTACCTTACTACTGTTATCAATTACAGGATATCGGCATTACAAATCTGTCCGCAGAATACCACTCTGTTATTGGCCGATTTGGCACACCCCAGCTCCACTATTATTACTTTTTCTTTTCCTACCTTTTATGTGAGTATTTCTTTTAGATATACATATTTACTTGTTTATATTATATTTATATGGGATTGGTCACCCATTTACTTCATCCCAGAACCTTTAGTGATTCGTTGCGTTTTCCTTTTTTTTTTTTTTTTTTTTTTTTTTTTTTTTTTTTTTTCTCTTTCTCACCTGCAGCTCTTGTCCTGTTTGCGTGCTCTAGATCCCAAACTCGGCAAGTTCTCAACGGTCCTCCTGAGAGACTTATTTTTAGATAAACTATTGGGCACTGTAGACATATACCAGTTCCTACCTTTCCAACAAGAAGTGTAAGGTAGGCAATTCCTATATACCCCTCTGAACCATTTATATCTTTATTGAGACTAATATTATATATATTTAAACACATAACACTTGCCTATCCACTCATAAATAACCCCCTTGTCTTCTTGATATGTACAACAGATACACGAACCGCTATGCTCTGGTTCTGAAGAAGCTTTAAGCGAAACGCGTCAACCAGCATTGAATCAGCGAGTTTTGTTCAAACATTCTGATCTATCAACAAGCTATATGTATATGCATGCCTTTGGATTGCAAGGATCCTCACTGTTTTTATATATGATATGTTTTTTGTATACTATGTGTTAATAAAACTATTTAGAATCAATCTTTGGTATTGAGACATACATCCGTTCAGGTACCCCCCCGAGCTTCTCCACATTTTTCTACAAACACAGGCCCGTCAAACCCATAGTGCCCTTCCTGCTGCATTTGCCAATCCGAATTGAGAGCCCACCACTTCTGCTGCACCCGTACTTCCCCCATTCACTGGCCAACCCGGAAATCAGGTGGTAACAGTTGATTTTACGTCACTTGAATTTTATTCGCTGTTCTTCACGGAAGATCTCTATAGATCTATTGTAGACCAAAGCAATTTGTATGCTGGTCAATTCATCCCCAGTTGACCCTTGCCAGAGATTGGAGACCTATTACGGTCTCCGGATTTAAGACCCTCCTGGGCCTATCCCTCCTCATGGGCATAACTAAAATGAGTGAGTTGCGGTCATATTGGTCCACTGACCCAATTCACCATATGCCCATGTTCTCTGCCTTAATGACCAGGACACGATAGAAGCAGATCTTGCGGTTCATGCACTTCAATGATAATAAACTCTGTCATCCTCGGGGTGACCCTGGATTTGATCGGCTCTACAAAATTCGGCCCCTTGTAAACCACTTCAACTAACAGTTTGCAGCCTTCTTTACTCTGGATCAAGTTGTCTGCGTTGATGAGTCCCTGATTAAGTTTTCTGTCCGCTTGTCTATCAAACATTATCTTCCCAGCAAGCGTGCCAGATATGGAGTCAAGATGTATAAGCTCTGTGACAGGGCAACAGGCTATACATATAGTTTTATGGTTTATGAGGGAAAAGATAGTCACATAGAGCCGGAGAACTGCCCAGACAACATAGGGAGCGCTGGTAAGATTGTGCGGGGCTTGGTGTCACCCTTATTCGGAAAGGGGTACCACTTGTACGTGGACAATTATTACACGAGCGTTTCACTTTTCAGTCACTTTTTTGATTATGGAATTGGCGCATGTGGCACTGTGCAATCTAATCACTGGGGCTTCCCCCAACGGCTTGTAGAATTCCGACTTAGATGGGGAGAGAGCCTGCTTGAAGTGTAATAATTTGTTAGCAGTGAAGTGGAAGGATTCACGGAATATTTTCGTTCTGTCCTCCCTTCACGCAAATACGAAAGTCCAAATTCCTACGGCGACTGGTGTTGTGGAGAAACCCCTCTGTGTCCACAAATACAACCTTAATATGGGAGGGGTGAACCTCAATGACCAGTTGTTGGCGCTGTACCTAATTGCCCATAAGGCCAGACGCTGGTACAAAAAAGTGTCAATATACTTATTTCAATTTGCTCTGCTGAATGCTTTTTTGCTATACAAAGCTTCAGGACAAACGGTATCCTTCCTCAAATTCCATGAAGAGATTGTCAGAGCCTTTCTGTCTAAGGGTGTACATTTTTGCTTTCACTCCTCACTGCCTATCACAGTTTTAGAGGCCATGAAATGCCCAGATAGCACAACCCCCCCCCCCCCCCCCCCCCAATGACCCAGTTTTGGAAAGTAGACACCCCAAGCTATTTACTGAGAGGCATGTTGAGTATTTTGCAGATCTCTTTTTTTGTCTCAAAGTTTTGAAAATTTTAAAAAGAAAAAAAAAAATGTTCTTTTCCTTCTTCAAAATAGAGAGCTGCAAAATACTCACAATGCCTCTTAGCAAATACTTTGGAGTGTCTACTTTCCAAAATGGGGTCATTTGGGGGTGTTTTTGCTACATTTAATGGCCTCCGTAATAGGGATGAGACAAACAAATCCCCCCCCCCCCGGTTCGGTCCACAGCAGAACATGCGAACAGGCAAAAAAAGTCTATGGGACACGAACATGAATAATCAAAAGTGCTAATTTTAAAGAGGAAGTAAAGCCTCCTCCAAAAAAAAAAAAAAAAACGGAACCTGCAAGGCAAAGGCATAATGAGCTAGTATGCATAGCATACTAGCTCATTATGAATAACTTACCTGAGAACGAAGCCCCCGAAGCAACCCTCATCCACAACCTCCTCCGCCGCCATCATTCCCGGAGTGACTTCCGGGTCTCGCTGCTCCAGCGCTGTCATTCGCTGGAGCGGCGATGACGTCACTCCCGCACATGCGCACGAAAGCGGCATATCGCTGTGATCTCGGAATGCGCAGTGCGCCTGCGCGCCGCTGTCTACGGCGCGTGCGCCGTAGACAGCGGTGCCTGTTTTTTTCTAAATATCTCCTAAACCATGTAGGTTTAGGAGATATTTATTGGACCTACAGGTAAGCCTTAATCTAGGCTTACCTGTAGGTCAAAGTGGTTTGTAAGGGTTTACAACCACTTTAAAGGCTTATATGCATGGTATTGTCATAAAAAGTGTTTGGTGACCTGGGTCCTACCCCAGGGGACATCAATGCAAAAAAAACTTTTTAAAACTTTTTTTCGAGAGCAGTGATTTTATTAATGCTTAAAGTGAAACAATAAAAGTGAAATATTCTTTTAAATTTCATACCTGGGGGGTGTCTATAGTATGCCTGTAAAGTGGCGCATGTTTCCCGTGTTTACAACAGTCCCTGCACAAAATGAAATTTCTAAAGGAAGAAAAGTAATTTAAAAGTACTCACGGCTATAATGAATTGTCGGTTCCGGCAATACACATAAAAGTCATTGAAAAAAACGAATTCCCCCACAGTCCATTACCAGGCTCTTTGGGTCTGGTATGAATATTAAGGGGAACCCCGAACCAAAACTTAAAAAAAAATGGCGTGGGTTTCCCCCTCAAAATTGTTATTTTTTTATTAAGGGGAACCCAAGCCAAATTTTTTTAAAAAATGGCGTGGGGTTCTGCTCAAAAATCCATACTGGGACCCTTATCCAAGCACGCAACCTGTCCTTGTCCCCATCAACATGGGGACACAGTGCTTTGGGGGGCTACCCCAAAGCACCCTCCCCATGTTGTGGGCATGTGGCCTGGTACGGTTCAGGAGGGGGGTGCTCTCTCTTCCCCCCCTTTTTTCCTGCGGCCTGCCAGGTTGCATGATCGAATAAGGGTCTGGTAGGGATTTTTGTGGGGGACCGCAATTTTTTTGTTAAATTTTGGTTTGGGGTTCCCCTTAAAGGATCACTAAAGGCAATTTTTTTTTAAAATAACAAACATGTTATACTTACCTCCACTGTGCTCATTTTGCACAGAGTGCCTTGAACCTGGTCTTCTGGGGTCCCTCGGCGGCTGTCTTGACTTCCTCCTGCAAGGACTCCACAACTTCATGCGAGTTCCCTCGCATGGTGTGGAGTGCTTGCGTGTGCATTCCCATGATACAGCTGGCGGCCGTAGCCGCTCACTGTATCACTCGGGCCCCGCCCCCCGGCGCACCGCGTCATTGGATGTGATTGACAGCAGCGCGAGCCAATGGCTGCGCTGCTTTCAATCCATCCACTCATCCACTCCAGCCAATCGATGGCCAGGGTGAGTGACGAAGAGGATGTCGGGGGCGAGCGCGGGACTGTCGAGGGGTCAGGTAAGTAAAACGGGGGGATGGGGGGGGCGGCATTGTCGGATGTTTTTTCACCTTAATGCATTAAGGTGAAAAAACTTTTACCCCTTTAATATTCATACCAGACCCAAAGGGCCTGGTAATGGACTGTGGGGGAATCCCATGACGTTTTTTTCAATGACTTTTATGTGTATTGCCGGGACTGACAATTCATTATAGCCACGAGTACTTTTAAATTATTTTTTTTTCTTTAGAAATTTCATTTTGTGCAGGGACTGTTGTAAACACGGGAAACATGAGCCACTTTACAGGCATACTATAGACACCCCCCAGGTATGAAATTTAAAGGAATATTTCACTTTTATTGTTTCACTTTAAGCATTATCAAAATCACTGCTCCCAAAAAAAAAGGCTGTTTTTAAAACTTTTTTTTGCATTGATACATGTCCCGTGGGGCAGGACTCAGGTCCCCAAACACTTTGTATGACAATACCATGCATATAAGCCTTTTGATTTCTCCCATAGACATTTAAAGAGTGTTCCACGGCTTTCGAATTGGCCGCAAACACCCCAAATTGTTCGCCCATTACGCTTGACTCGAACATCGGGCTCATCCCTACTCCGTAACTGTGATAGGTAGTGAGGAGTAAAATCCCCATTTTACGCCCTTAGAAAGCCTGAAGGCAGTGATTGGTTTCCGGGGTGCTGTACATGGATAGGCTCTCAAAAAGTCTCACACATGTGATATACCCGTACGCAGCAGAATGTATTTTGGGGTGTAATTCCACATATAACCATGGCAAGTTTGAGCAAAATATCATTTAGTGACAACTTTGTGCAAAAAAATAAAATGTTAATTTTCCCGCAACTTGTTGCAAAATATAAAATATTCCATGGACTCAACATGCCTCTCAGCAAATAGCTTGGGGGTGTTTACTTTCCAAAATGGGGTATTTTGGGGGGCTTTTGTGCTATCTTGGCATTTTATGGCCTTCAAAACTGTGATAGGTAGTGAGGAGTGAAATCAAAAATTTATACCCCTAGAAATCCTGAAGGCGGTGCTTGGTTTTCGGGGTCCTGTGTGCGGCTAGGCCCCCGAAATTTTGTTTGGGTACAACATTGCATGACCGCACAATTACCAGTTATAGCAGCGCAGTGCAAAATTGTAAAAAGTGCTCTGGTCATTGAGCAGCCTAATCTTCTGGGGCTAAAGTGGTTAATATTCAAAGCAAACTCACCCATTCATCCATCTCTCCATGCTTTATTTTGTTGAGAAATCAGTTTGAAAAACTTACATTTCTATCTGCAGCCATCTTAAGTAAGGGCAGTTGATTTATGTAGCATTTACTTCCTGGAATTTATCTGCCCTTAGGCCAGGCATACATGCATATGAAGACCCCTGGGGTGTATGACATCATTTTGAACCAGGCCATAAAACAGGAAGCCACTGAAATAAAAAATATGAAAACAAGAAAATATAATACAACTTTCTATCTATTTGCTAATGCTAGCAGCATAAGACTTAAAAATAGTCAATGTTTTTAGAGAGAGTTTAGTTCCCCTTTCAACGAGAAAATTATATATCATGATCTAAATAGCAGATTTACAACACAAAACTTCTTACATTTCATTGTTTCTGTTGTGCATCAGTTGTTTTTAGTTGAATATCAGTTGTGAAGCATTATGCAGGGAGGTTTCCAAATCAGCTTTGTAACTTGGAAGAGCCTAAATGTAAGCAAAGCACACTGTTCTGCTTGACAAAACATATGGTATTAATGACCAGATTTGCATAACAATTTAAGGCTGTCTTCGCATTTCTCTGTTGTGGTAATGCACAGTAAAATGTGCACATTAATGCGTGGTACTATGTGCGTTGCATTGCAGTGTCATTCATTTAGATTTACTTTTGTGTATAGTGTAATCTGTGTATCTTTAATCACTCACAAATTCTGTGTAAACAGCTTTGGGAAAGTAAAGATAAAAAATTGCTGTGTATAGTGAAATTCATCAATGTACATTGATCTAGCACCAGAGGATAAACCATAGTACAGAGCACAGAACAGAAGACTGTCCATATGCTTTTTTTTTGTGTCAGGCGCATCAAATCTGTTCTCATAGAAATCTTCAGTCTTCTTTCTGTCCATTATATTGAACACCGCAAAGCCAATGCTAATTGACTGTTTTTAAATACTACTTTTCAACTGTCATTAAATAAAAATGGGTCATTTGTTTTTAAAATCAATTTGCTGAGTAAAATTAGATCTTTACAAGCTGTGATACCTTGCAATCAGTTATCACACTACATTTATCATAGTCCACTAATGATTTCATTTTCACAAGGGTCAATAAAACTACCAAATTTTCTATGCTACAAAGATAATTGTAATATTTTAAATTGTAGTTAAATGTGCATTGATTTAATCTGTGGATGTTACCTAACATAATGAATAGTTACCAGAGATGAAACAGAATGTTAAATTGTCTTCACTGGTTACTGTTTGCCATAAAAAAGGAATTCATTTTATTTCTTTGGGGCTGGTCATTATGAATGTATGATGCCATTTTATTATTTGAAATAAATATGAAACATTTTGTCATAGAGATTATTTTGATCATGAGCAAGAAATGTACTGTTTGCAATTTATAGACAGTTTGGAGTTTATTTACTAATAAACTTTTCACTTTGCATATGATTGGGTATTCCTGCAAAGTGCAATTTCTAACACAATTACTAAGCTCTGGAGAAAATTTCCTTGCAAAATGTAACTTACCTTACAAATTGAACAGTCTATTTGTATTTAGGTTATCAACCCCTTGGGTCCTCTTAGTTACATCTCTGTTCCAATGGAGATTTACGAACAATTATTAACATACGCTTAAGGTTTAAATATTGCAACTTTCATACCTATGGGAGGCTGTAAATGCACCATTTAAAAAGAAAATGGTGTAAGCTGAATTCAGCATCCTCCAGTGTGTGCTAAAGATTCTTTGTTGGTGGGAGAGGAACAGTTATCACTTTGGCTGACCATAGATGGTCACAGCTGTCTACTTTAGAGCACCAGGTATTGATTGATATATTTGCCAGTCCTCTCAAATCAGAGGATTATTGAATCCACCATATTATAGTCTTCATCTTGGCGCAGTTAGGGGTGATAACACAGAGATCTTTTATTTTAAAAAATTGTAACATTAAAAGTGTTTAATAGATAAGCCTCAAATACATCTACTCACTGCATCATGATTGCCAGATTAACGATGTTACATATACTAAACTACAGACTGCAATATAAAAAAAAAAAATATATATATATATATATATATATATATATTAGTAGTATGGCTTTTCCAAAGAAACAGCACAGCACATAACTTGTTATGGAAGATCTCCGCGCTTAGGACCGGGAATAAGGTATGCGGCCTGTCCGTAAAAAAATTAACCCCCTAGAGGGCAATTTATATGTAAAGTGCAAAATATGAGGGACAAATGGCGCTGCCTGTAGGTAATAAGTATGGTGAACCTAAAAGGTATAGGTGAAAAAGTGCATACCTATAAAGAGTATCTCCCTTATTAATCCTGCTTGGTGTAAAGTAGATGTTATGATATAGGTGGGGTGTGCCACCCTAAACTTATCCACCCTGTAAATAACAATATTATTGAACTGCTCCAATCTGTGAATCCCAGTGCTAGTGAGCGTGAGCAACTTAATAAATAGAAAATAAATAAATAAAAAATATAGAAACACAAATATAAATGATGTGTAGTGTGTATTATAAATGTGGCTGATTAGATACGTGGCTAGACCACAGGGGAAGGGAGGTAGCAGCTGACCAGCTAGCATGTATCCTCTACCCAACTAGTAGTGTATCCATAATATTAACCATTAATACATGTAGATTTAGAATTGTACCAAAACCACCAATGGTGAGTACCTTTGGTAATGTAAGAGCCAAGTGAGCAGTGTGCTATAAATATGCAGGTGACAGTCCCAATACAAAAGAGCAAAAATTAAAAGTGAATAATAATAATAATAGAAAATATAATAATAAAAAACCTGTGTATAAACCATACACTCAGTGTGTAAAAGTTGAACAGTCCAAAAATACGGCTGTGAAAAATACAAAAATCATATGTATTAAAGTAAGGGAGTCCAATCCTATGCAGGGGCCCACAACAAGATCAATAGGCAATGTGTTGATGAGTGGGTGAGGATATATGGGTAACAGTTGTGAAGATAATTCCACCGGTGACTTGTAGTGCTTCAGGCAGTAGTAGGTGACTGTTGTGCTGCCCCCCCAAGGTTCCCTCACTCACCAGACGTAGGTACCCCTGCAGGGGTGAACAGCATGGGAATATGGATGTCGGATGGTCCTCCTGGTGGTAATCTTGATCGGGTCCTAGTCCAGTAACTTTCTCCAGTGAATGCAGCCAACACCCTCAGATGCGGGGGAGGGGGAATACCCCAGATGGTGCTCGGATGGTGCCGGTTTCGTTACCATACGTCTGGTGAGTGAGGGAACCTTGGGGGGGCAGCACAACAGTCACCTACTACTGCCTGAAGCACTACAAGTCACCGGTGGAATTATCTTCACAACTGTTACCCATATATCCTCACCCACTCATCAATACATTGCCTATTGATCTTGTTGTGGGCCCCTGCATAGGATTGGACTCCCTTCCTTTAATACATATGATTTTTGTATTTTTCACAGCCGTATTTTTGGACTGTTCAACTTTTACACACTGAGTGTATGGTTTATACACAGGTTTTTTATTATTATATTTTCTATTATTATTATTATTCACTTTTAATTTTTGCTCTTTTGTATTGGGACTGTCACCTGCATATTTATAGCACACTGCTCACTTGGCTCTTACATTACCAAAGGTACTCACCATTGGTGGTTTTGGTACAATTCTAAATCTACATGTATTAATGGTTAATATTATGGATACACTACTAGTTGGGTAGAGGATACATGCTAGCTGGTCAGCTGCTACCTCCCTTCCCCTGTGGTCTAGCCACGTATCTAATCAGCCACATTTATAATACACCTATAGACTTTTAAAGGGTGTTCCGCGGCTTTTGAATTTGCCGCAAACACCCCAAATTGTTTGCTATTCGGCGAATGGGCGAACAGCCAATGTTCGAGTCAAACTCATGTTCAACCCGGACATAAAGCTCATCCCTATTATTGATGTTAATATTCACAACTTAGATGTAAATAACCATATGTTTGTGTAATCTGTATGTGTAAAGGGTACAGGGCTGTCGATATGTGGTATATGCACAGTTTTCAATAGCTAAAATCGTTTTTTTTTCTTTTTTGTTAAATCTGAATTGTTTTTAAAGAAAAATGTTTTGTAATAAAATAATTAGTTAATATTTTTTTTATTCACATGTGACTGTAGTTTTGAGATGAGATAAAGTCCCATTTTTATTTTATTTTTTCTAAAAGAAATGTATTCCTCTTATTCATAATAGTATGTAAACATTTGCATAGAAAATTGTATACAAAGAGTAAAAAGTTCCATTGAATTAACATAATATCCTGAAAATACAGTAGCTCAGAGTTTATAATATATTGAAGTCAATATTCCTTTATGTAATTATTAATTTTCATGTGATTGTTAATTTTCTATTTTGTGTGAATTTTGTAGTCTACATGTCAATGACTTTGTAACTTTTGATTATTTCTTTCTAACAGTAATATACAAAGAGGAGGAGGATGAAAAAGTTGGGAAAAAGAAGAAGTGATGGAGAACAGAGAGATATAGGGAATGTTGGATATGAGATCAATTTAGCCATTGAGATGTGGGTCTATTCTAGAGAAACACCAAGCAATTTTAAATATTCTGTAGTAGTAAATTGCACCTGATGTCATTTATCTTTGGTAGACCAGTGAACCACACTAGCAAAGTTGGTAAACATGAGCCAACATCTATTTACAACTATTTTGTAAACATATGGTGCAAGGGATCCTGCCCTCCTCCCTTTCTAGGAGTTGGGAAATAAATCCGGGAAACTCGAACACTTATGGCCAAAAAGACGGTCCACTCTACACACGAACGGAATTCCGACAACAAATGTTCGATGTGAGCTTGTTGTTGGAAATTCCGACTGTGTGTAGGCTCCATATTTCTGAAAATAAAACATTAATAATGTTATTGTGGTAACTTGACACAAAAGAAATAAATAAATATGGAGAACACTAGAAAATAATTTTTAAATAATCATAAAAAAAGATCTTGATGAAATTCAAAATAATAAAAGATGACTACAAAAAATATTTGAAAACATTATTATGGAGATCAGGCTTTTTAAAAACAATATCATTCATGAGATCAGGAGTAATAATCCAGAAATCTGTTTGTGAGAACTCTGTGTGAATATGAGCAGCAAAACAACTTTGTTCTTCTAGCATTATAAAGAAGACAATAATGTGCTGCATTTAAACGATCACAGAATTTGCAGTGTGAGGAATGTGCTAGCTCCCATATGAACTCTAGTTTTACCAGACCGAGTGCTTCCGTCTTGTACTTGCTTCAGAGAATGCGTTGTTTTTGGTCCGTTGGAACAGCATACAGACGAGCGTATTTCTTCATAGGAACTGGGTCCGGCGGAGTTCCGGCTATAAGATTTGAAACATGTTCTATTTCTAAATTCCGTCTGATTTTTCGACAGCAAAGGTCCAATGAAGCCCACACACAATGGAATTGTCCAGGTGGATTTGTTCAGTTGGACTACGTTGTACTCATCTTCTGATAGAAACTTCCAGCAGGATAATGAACCATGTCACAAAGCTCAAATCATCTCAAACTGGTTTCATGAACATGATAATGAGTTCACTGTACTCCAATGGCCTCCACAGTCAACAGATCTCAATCCACTAGAGTACCTTTGGGATGTGGTATAATTGGAGATTTGCATCATGGATGTGCAGCTGACAAATCTACAGCAACTGCGTGATGCTATCATGTCAATATGGACCAAAATCTCTGAGGAATGTTTTCAACACCCTGTTGAATCTATACCACAAATAATTAAGGCAGTTTTGAAGGAAAAAGCAAGGTGTACCTAATAAAGGTGGCTGGTAAGTGTAATATATTTTAATTATTTTATTTTAGAATTTTGGATAAATACCTAAAGTATCTTTTTTCTTTCTAGTTTTTGCAATTTCCAGTGAACACCAATGTAATAGATGGATTTACTCTGTCATCTGCTTTAAGAGAGCATTCATATTGACTACTAATGTAAAAATGCATTTACATTGACCAGTAATTTAAATAGGCTTTTCTAAGGAGGCCAATAATACCCAAAGGGATTTTATTAAGGGACCATCTACTGCACATCAATGTATAGGGGTGAATAAGCCACCACAAATTGCTAGTAAGCTATAGTATATGTTTCTGGCCACCATATTATAAGATTTGCCAAATAACAGGTGCCACAGAGATTTCAGTGGAAGGGGGTGTTGAGAATCCCATTAAAATTTTGCTATGAGGCCCCATTGTTTTTATTTATCCTCTTGGTTCCTTTAACTCTATTCTAGGCACTGCTCGAGTGGTATGGTAGTATGGAAGAGCCCTGGGGCCATCATAAAAAAAAAAAAAAATACAGAATTATGTTTATGACATTTTTTTTTTACAGAATTCTGAGTTTGAAAGTCAAAATTCTGAGTTTGAAAGTCAGAATTCTGAGATTAAAAGTCAGAATTCTGAGATTCAAAGTCAGAATTGTAAGTTTAAAAAAAAAACTTCTACAGAATTCTGAGATTAAAAGTCAGAATTCTGAGATTTAAAGTCAGAATTCTGAGTTTCAAAGTCAGAATTCTGAGATTTAAAGTCAGAATTCTGAGATTAAAAGTCAGAATTCTGAGATTTAAAGTCAGAATTCTGAGTTTCAAAGTCAGAATTCTGAGATTTAAAGTCAGAATTCTGAGATTCAAAGTCAGAATTCTGAGTCAGAATTCTGAGAATGGAACAGCATACAGACGAGCGTCAGGAAATTCTGAGATTCTAAATTCCGTCAGAATTCTGAAGAGTTTCAAAGTCAGAATTCTGAGACCTTTTAAAGTCAGAATTCTGAGATTCAAAGTCAGAATTCTGAGATGTGATGTGCAGCTGACAAATCTACAGCAACTGCGTGGATGCTAACATGTCAATAATGGACCAAAATCTCGTGAGAATGTTTTTTCAACACCCTGGTGAAATCTATACCAACAAATAATTAGGCAGTTTTTTGAAAGGAAAAAGCAAGGTGGTTATCCTAATAAAGGTGAGGCTGGTAAGAGTGAAATATATTTTTAATTATTTTATTTTTAAGAATTATGGATAAATACCTAAAGTATCTTTTTTTCTTTCTAGTTTTTTTGCAATTTCCCAGTGAACACCAATGTAATAGATGGATTTACTCTGTCATCCGCTTTAAGAGAGCATTTGTCATAATTGACTACAAATGTAATAAAATGCATTTTACATTGACCATAATTTAAAATAGGCTTATCTAAGGAGGCCACTAATACCCAAAGGGATTTTTATTAAGGGACCATCTACTGCACATCAATGTTATAGGGGTGAATAAGCCACCACAAATAGGCTGAGTAATGAGATTTAAAGTCAGAATTCTGAGATTCAAAGTCAGAATTCTGAGATTTAAAGTCAGAATTCTGAGATTTAAAGTCAGAATTCTGAGATTCAAAGTCAGAATTATGAGATTTAAAGTCAGAATTCTGAGTTTATAAATATAGTAGTCTCTCTATTAGGAAGATTTTAGGATCAATGAGCAATAGTGTAGTAACACCCACAGACCATCATTCTGCAGAGCACATGTCTTCTGCTCTGTATATGGATATGTAAATCTATCTTAGTTACAGCACACAGTATAGGGAAGCAGGCAGTGCTGGGTTCTCTGGTTCCTCTACTGTATAAATAGTTCCTTGGTCCTTTTCTGTCATCTGCTCCATCATAAAGAGCCATGCTGAAAACGTGTGTATTGTGTGTGAGTGGGGGGTGGAGGGGTCTACACTAGAGTTGAGCGGACACCTGGATTTTCGGGTTCGGCAGGTTCGGCCGAACTTCAGAAAAACGTTCGGGTTCGGGACCGAACTTGACCCCAAACACCGAACCCCATTGAAGTCAATGGGGACCCGAACGGCTATAATAAAGTGTCGGCTCCCGTCCCCCTTAATACAGAGAACAGTCATTGAAGTCATTTATTTTTAAAAAGTTAGTCATAAAAAGTGTTTGGGGACCCGGGTCCTGCCCCAGGGGACATGTATCAATGCAAAAAAAACTTTTAAAAACGGCCGTTTTTTCGGGAGCAGTGATTTTAATAATGCTTAAAGTGAAACAATAAAAGTGTAATATTCCTTTAAATTTCGTACCTGGGGGTGTTTATAGTATGCATGTAAAGGGGCGCATGTTTCCAGTGCTTAGAACTGTCTCTGCAAAAAGTGTCATTTTTGCAGGAAAGAAAGCTATTTAAAATCACTCGCGGCTAATGTGTATTGTCGGCTCCCGTAATACAGAGAACAGTCATTCATTGAAAGTCATTCATAAAAAAAAAGTCATTGATAAAAAAACAAAAAAACAAAAAAAAAAAGCGTAGGGGTCCCCCCAAATTCAATAACCAGGCCCTTCAGGTCTGGGATGGATATTAAGGGGGACCCCAGCCAAAAAAAAATAAAAAATGGCGTAGGGTCGCCCTCAAAATCCATACCAGACCCTTGAGGTCTGGGATGGATTTTAAGGGGAAACCCAGCCAAAAAAAATGGCGTGGGGTCCCCCTCAAAATCCATACCAGACCCTTATCCGAGCACGCAACCTGGCAGGCCGCAGGAAAAGAGGGGGGGACGAGAGCGGCCCCCCCTCCCACCTGAACCATACCAGGCCACATGCCCTCAACATTGGGAGGATGCTTTGGGGGTCTGAGACCCCCAAAGCACCTTGTCCCCATGTTGATGAGGACAAGGGCCTCATCCCCACAACCATGCCCGGTGGTTGTGGGGGTCTGCGGGCGGGGGGCTTATCGGAATCTGGAAGCCCCCTTTAACAAGGGGACCCCCATATCCCGGCCCCCCCCCTGTGTGAAATGGTAAGGGGGTACTTACCCCTACCATTTCACCAAAAAAGTGTCAAAAATGGTAAAAATGACAGGAGACGGTCTTTGACAATTCCTTTATTAAAATCTTCTTTCTTCTTTCTTCTGGTCTTCCTTTCTTCATTTTCTCCTTCTGGCATCTTCTTCTTCCATCTTCTTCTTCCTCCGATCCGCTTCTTCTTGGCCTTCTCGTCCAGCATCAGTGTCTCTTCTGGGCCGCTCCGCGCAATGGGAGGCTCCCAATGTGTGAGACTTCTCTCGGTATCTTCTTCCACGGCGTCGGTCTCTGAGGCTTCTTTCCGGTATCTTCCTCCAGGGCGTCGGTCTCTTCTTGGGACACTCCTCGCAATGGGAGGCTCCCGGTGTGTGAGGCTTCGCTTCGGCTGACAGTTCTTTTATAACGGAGGGCGGGGCCACCTGGTAACCCCCCCCCCCCCCCTCTGACGCATGGGGACGTCATGGGGACTTCCCTATGGCTTTCCCCGTGACGTCACGGGGAAAGCCATTTCCCCATGATGTCTAATCCAGTTCAGAACACATCTTTTAGATATATTTATCTTTTCAATATATTGATTTTATATTAAACATATTCTCTGCATACTATTCTGCATGGAGACTACATATCGTGGCTGCATAGCACACACATTAGCACCAACAGTAACAGTGAGTGAGGAAGGGGGGTGGTTGGGTACACAGCATGGGACCCTATGATTTTGAAAGACAGCTCTGTCTCTAGCAATGACCAATATAGTTCTCAGTGACTCTATCAGTGATCATTGTAATGGCACTAAAAAGTCCCAAAAATGTATCCGTGAGGATGACTATAGGCTACTGTCACCTCAGTCTCCCCAGCTGAGATAGGACAAGGTCATCCAGTACCCAACTGTGCCTGCTCCCCCCTCTCAGGAGGGGATTTGGGGAAAATAGTGGCATGCAGAGCAAAATACTGTACCTTTTTTAACGGTGTAGCTAAGAGGAAAATGGCGCTGCATCAGTGTCTTTGTTAATATACCTTGAATCAATTTGGATATATCAATAAAATACAATTTAAAGCGGAGCTCCGTCCTGGGGAAAAAAAAAAAAAAAAAAAATTTTTAAAAGTCAGCAGCTACAAATATTGCAGCTGCTGACTTTTAAAAATCGGACACTTACCTGTCCCGGGGTCCAGCGATGCGGGGGAACGAGGACCCCCCCTCGTTCCCCGAGCCGCTCACGGCGCCGACATTCCTAATGTGGGAACCCGGCTGTGGCTTCACAGCCGGGGCACCCACTGCGCATGCGCGAGCGGCGCCATGCGCCGTGATTTGACGCTCAGTCATCTGGGACACGTGACAGGTCCCAGATGACTGTGCGGCGCCGAGGGGGAAGTGACGTTTTGCCCGGGCAATGAAGGTGGCAGACTTCGAGGGACCCCCTAGCAACAGGCATTTAGAGGTGAGTAAATTTTTTTTTTTTTTTCCAATTATTTTTTTTTACATTTTTTTTATGATTTTTAAGCCCCTTTTGTTTTTTTGACCGCAACCCCACTTTAAGCCCTTACTAACTCATACTTTAAAATATGTTTAATATAAAATCAATATATTGAAAAGATAAATATATCTAAAAGATGTGTTCTGAACTGGATTAGAACCCACAACTTCAACAATATAATCCTGGCACTCTAACCACTGTGCTATCACCTAAAAACAACTAAAAACACAAAAGTGTCCGATATGTCCGCCGCAATGTCACAGTCACGATAAAAATCGCAGATCGCAGCCATTACTAGTAAAAAAAAAAAATAATAATAAAAATGCTATAAATCTATCCCCTATTTTGCAGACGCTATAACTTTTGCGCAAACCAATCAATATACGCTTATTGCGATTTTTTTTTACCAAAAATATGTAGAAGAATACGTATCGGCCTAAACCGAGGAAAAAATTTGTTTAAAAAGAAAAAAAAACATTGGATATTTATTATAATAAAAAGTAAAAAATATTGTGTTTTTTCAAACTTGTCCCTCTTCTTTTGTTTATAGCGCAAGAAATAAAAACCAAAGAGGTGATCAAATACCACCAAAATAAAGCTCTATCTGTGGGGAAAAAATAATAAAAATTTTATTTGGGTACAGCGTTGCATGACCGCGCAATTGTCATTCAAAATGCAACAGCGCTGAAAGCTGAAAAATGGCTTGGTCAGGAAGGGGGTGTTCGTGCCTGGTAGGCAAGTGGTTAATCACTGTAGCTTTCACCTTTATTATCTCTTAGCTCTTGATTGGACTTTATGTACATGTTCATATATTATGTATTGAAGTAGAGGAAGGTGCACTGCTAGTCATATAAACATTTTGGGTCTTGTTGTTTTTGCAATGACATGCAGTTGTAGTAGCACTATATTACATAGTTACATAGTTAGTTAGGTTGAAAAAAGACACAAGTCCATCCAGTTCAACCATAAAAAAAAAAAAAAAAAAATATATCATACAATCCCATATACCCAATTCTATACCCACAGTTGATCCAGAGGAAGGCAAAAAAAAAAACCAGCAGAGCATGCTCCAATTTGCTAAAGCAGGGGAAAAAATTCCTTCCTGATCCCCCGAGAGGCAATCGGATTTTCCCCGGATCAACTTTACCTATAAATGTTAGTACCCAGTTATATTATGTACATTTAGGAAAGTATCCAGGCCTTTCTTAAAGCAATCTACTGAGCTGGCCAGAACCACCTCTGCATGGAGTCTATTCCACATTTTCACAGCTCTTACTGTGAAGAAACCTTTCCGTATTTGGAGATGAAATCTCTTTTCCTCTAGACGTAAAGAGTGCCCCCTTGTCCTCTTTGTTGACTGTAAAGTGAATAACTCAACACCAAGTTCACTATATGGCAGAGGTGGGGGACTTGAGTCACATGACTTGACTTAAGTCAGACTTAAGTCACCTGTTTGAGAACTTGCGACTTGCTTGACTGAATTCAATAAATGACTTGACTTGACTTTGACTTGTCACTACTGACTTGCGACTTGACTTTGACTTGGGCTATATGACTTGCAATGACTTGGCAAGTTGGCACCATAACACTACCACCACTAACTAACACTACCCCTAACCGTAACCACCACTAACACACTAACCGCAAGCCGCCGTCTGCCTACCTAAAACCATGCAGACAGACGGCGGACATTGCAGTGTTCAAAAGCCGCGCCTCCTCGTCTGTGATAGGCGGAACACTCAATTTCACAGCAGGCAGTGTTCAGCCTATCACGGACATCCTCTCATCCTCGTCTGTGTTATGAGGATGAGCGGATGTCCGTGATAGGCGGAACACTGAATGCTGGGAAATTGAGTGTTGCGCCTATCACAGACGAGGAGGAGGCACGGCTTTTAAATATTGGAATGGCTGCCGCCCGCCGGGACGCCGCCGATCAGGTACACGGCTGCCTGACCATAAAGTTTATAATATAATATACTGTATAATTTAATATAATATGTAGAAAAATAGGAGAAAAAGAAAAAAAGGAGGCGACTCCTCATAGCGTAACTCCAAAAAAGAAGTTGTTTATTTTTAAGATATGCAAATCTTAAACAAGATTTAAAAACATAAAAAAGCTTTTTTTAAAAAAGGCACAAATAGGATCTTTAGGTGGCTCAGGCAAGCATGTAACCCTTGCCTGCTTGCCTGAGCCACCTAAAGATCCTATTTGTACCTTTTTTTCAAAAAGCTTTTTTATGTTTTTAATTCTTGTTTAAGATTTGCATATCTTAAAAATAAACAACTTCTTTTTTGGAGTTAAGCTATGAGGAGTCACCTCCTTTTTTTCTTTTTCTCCTTTTGAGTGATCCACGGCAGAGATTGCAACCTGAGCCCCTTTTTTCCCATCTGGGGATTGGACAACCCACGGGGGGTGAGTATCAGGGGTACCTGTTACCTAAAAAAGAAACCTTCCAGAAGATACGGCTGACTACTTTACTATCCCTACATATCCAGTGGATCCGGTACAGGCTCGTTTGACTCACCACCGAGAGGTCTGTGAGTCCACCGTATCTGGTAAGGGTACTTTGGCCATCTCTTGCTTTTACATCTAAATGCTTTAGAGAAGATTGAACCAGCTCGAAGCCAGAAAGAGTATTTAACATTTGATATTGTCTGGAGGATCGCTTTATTGCAGCTTTGTTTGCAATACTAACTTTTTGAAATCCTTTATGATTTTACACTAGCCCTATAATGTGATATATTGTGGACTGTTACTGAATACTTACCGTGCAATCCAGTGGACTATCGCAATACTATTGGTTGAACATCTCTTTCTGGCGCCACTACGGCCTTGAGGACTATATCTGTAGGCCACCATATCCATTATATTTGGTTGGCCCTAGATAGAGAAGTTCTCTCTCCAGGGTGCAGTGCCCTATCTGCCCAATTGTCATTTTTCTGATTTATATTGATTTGCATTATTGGTAGTCTTGCATTTTTGATGCGACTTTACAAATCGCATATTCTGGCCTAGATATATTTATATACCGCACTCCCCACTGGAGTACAGTGGACAAATCTCTGGGATTATGTACTGTTTTCTATGATTTTATTTTCTACAGATTACAAATATTTTTTATTTATGCAATTTTTTAAAGTGGCACTGTCCGATTCAGATATTATACCCCTAGGGATATACCTGTTATCCTTCATAGCAGAGGGTTGCAGTACTTTTTAGTTCCACTTGAGAAATTGCTACTATTTTGTGCAGTTTGGTTGGGGTTGGTGTCAATACCACTTCTTCCACCTGTATGTAAATATTGATCGATTTGGACTGGTTGATCTAGAACAGAGGTCTCAAACTGGCGGCCCTCCAGCTGTTGCAAAACTACATGTCCCATGAGGCATTGCAAGGCTGACCATTACAAGCATGACTCCCACAGGCAGAGGCATGATGGGACTTGTAGTTTTGCAACAGCTGGAGGGCCACCAGTTTGAGACCTCTGATCTAGAAGGTTCATTAGACTGTCTTTATAGCCAGTTTTTTTTCCTTCAGCTTATATTTGTTTATCACATTATGGTTTACACACTTTTAATATAGAAATCGCATGATTTCTCTGATTGTACATGACACGTTATTATAACACTTGGCTACAGTGTGGACCTTTAACAGGAGATCACACACAGAATACCCATATCACTTTTCATGATTTATATCACTATACCACACTTAGATCTGCACTTATGAGAATATGACCCATCTAACTGTTGGGCAGTCTCACTGATATAAGTTGCTAGGGCGGCACAGTGGTGTAGTGGTTAGCATTCTCACCTAGCAGTAAGAAGGGTCACTGGTTCAAATCCCAACCATGACACTACCTGCCTGGAGTTTGCATGTTCTCCCTGTGCCTGCGTGGGTTTCCTCCGGTACTCCAGTTTCCTCCCACAATCCAAAGACATGCAGGTAGGTTAATTGGCTTCTGTCCAAAAATTGGCCCTAGTATATGAATGGGGACCTTGGATTGTGGGCTCCTTGAGGGTAGGGACCAATGTGAGTGTGCAATGTACAGGGATATGGACAGTTGTAGACACTCAGGTTGAACTGGATGGACTGATGTCTTTATTCAACCTTACTAACTATGAAACTATGAAACTAGTCTGTGTGTCTCCATTCATGTTACACGAATGGTTTTCCATTATAACTAGACCTGTTTTTCCATGTGGCTCACAGGGTTGTCATTCCTTGTGTTGCTTTATGTAAAACAGGGACATTGATTCATTTCACTTCATTTCACTTCACTTACTTCTAGCGCTGCACGTTATGTTTTATATGCTTTGTACAATTGGGTCTGATTGTCGTGTCAGCAGCTAAAACCCTTTTTAAGTTTGGCGCAGTATTTTTCCTTTAACTTTTGGTCATATGTACATGGGCGGGATGTGAAGTGGTTAAAGATGGAAATGTGGTAGATCAGTATTTTGACTTGATTTGTGACTTGACCAAAATAAATGACTTGACTTGACTTGCTTGACTTCTAGCAGGGACTCGACTTGACTTGCTTGCTTTTCGCCACAGTAACTTGGGACTTACTTGAGACTTGAAGGTTAAGACTTGAGACTTGCTTGTGACTTGCACATGTGTGACTTACTCCCATGTCTGCTATATGGACCCCTTATATATTTATACGTATTGATCATATCCCCCCTTAATCTCCTCTTATCAAGGGTGAATAAATTCAGTTCCTCTAATCTTTCCTCATAGCTGAGCTCCTCCATGCCTCTTATCAGTTTGGTTGCGCTTCTCTGCACTTTCTCCAGTTCCCCAATATCCTTTTTGAGAACTGGTGCCCAAAACTGAACTGCATATTCCAGATGAGGTCTTACTAATGATTTGAACAAGGGCAAAATTATATCTCTCTCCATGGAGTCCATACCTCTCTTAATACAAGAAAGGCTCGCTTTGGAAACCGCAGCTTGGCATTGCATGCTATTATTGAGCTTATGATCTACCAAAACCCCCAGATCCTTCTTCACTACGGATTCCCCCAGTTGTACTCCCCCTAGCATGTATGATGCATGCATATTCTTAGCCCCCAAGTGCATAACTTTACATTTATCAACATTAAACCTCATCTGCCACATAGTCGCCCAATTAGACAGAGCATTGAGGTTGGCTTGTAAATTGGAGACCTCCTGTAAGGACGTTATTCCACTGCATAGCTTGGTGTCATCTGCAAAGACAGAAATGTTGCTTTTGATCCCAGACCCAATATCATTTATAAAGATATTAAAAAGTAAGGGTCCCAGCACTGAACCTTGGGGTACACCACTGATAACCTTAGACCATTCAGAGTAAGAATCATTAACCACTACTCTCTGAATTCTGTCTTTTAGCCAGTTTTCTATCCATTTACAAACCGATATTTTCAAACCTGTAGACCTTACCTTACACATGAGCCGTGTGTGGGGAACTGTATCGAACGCTTTTGCAAAATCCAAGTATACCACGTCCACCGCCACCCCTCTGTCCAAGGTTTTAATTACCACCTCATAAAAAGAAATGAGGTTTGTCTGACAACTTCTGTCTTTCATGAATCCATGCTGTCTGTTGCTTAAAATATTTTTTTCCTGCAAGAACTCGTCTATGTGGTCTTTTATTAATCTCTCCAGTATCTTCCCAACTATAGAAGTTAAACTAACAGGTCTATAGTTACTTGGTAAATATTTTTTAAATATAGGCACCACGTTCGCCCTGCGCCAATCCAGTGGTACTGTTCCTGTCATTAATGAGTCCCTAAAAATTAGATACAATGGCTTTGAAATTACAGAGCTCAATTCTTTTAGGATCCGTGGGTGGATGTTTGCAAACATAGGGAAGTGCTTGCAGTAGGGAGGGAGGTGTATTATAGTACCCTTGTACACCTTATGGCATTTGGGGTGTTCCAGCGCAAAAAAAAATGTTTTAAAAGTCAGCAGCTACAAACACTGTAGCTGCTGACTTTTAATAAGGACATTTACCTGTCCAGGGCACCCGCGATGTTGCCCCCCCCCCCGAGGCCGATACGTCCCATGTATCGTGTCCCGGCACCACCATCCTCACTAAGGGAAACAGGCAGTGGAGCCTTGCGGCTTCAGTGCCCGCTTCCTACTGCGCATGCGTGAGTCACGCAGCGATTTGTGAATGGGGTGCGCTGTGTTCTGGGACACACACAGTTCCCAGAACCCACCGCGCCACCTTCCCCAGAAGACAATGCGAGGAGGAGAGAAGACTGAAGATCACTGCGGAGTAGGAAGCGGCAGATTAGGAAGACTGCCTATCAAAAGGGGTATCTGGTAAGTTTAAAAAAATAAAAAAAATTCAAATGTTTTTAATTTTTTTTTAAGAATATTAATGCCATTTTTTTTTTTTTTTTGCTTTTTATTCATTTTACACACATTGCCTTTGCATTGTTATGAAGGCAGCAATATTAACTGGGGGAGGTGTTTTGTAGCATGGCACCTATGTTTAAATAATTCTTACTTGGCTATAGCCTTTTGAGATATAATTGGGGTGCTGGCAGCTATATCCTATATTATATTAGTGTAGGTACCACATTGCAGGATTAACCCTACTTTTACATAATGCAGACATACTTCTGACTGTTGCACTCTGGAGTTTGTTCTGTACAATATACACTGTATACTCCTGACCGCTGCTTTTATAAGCTGTGCTGTATTTAAAATGTTACCTACTGTACATCTGACAACTCTACTTTGTAAGCTGTACTGTGCAATACATAATTCTGACCAAAGTGTTTCTAGCTGAGAAGCTAAGTAGTCTCCAAATACTTGACCAAAGTACCACTACCTTAAAGGATAGGTTCACCTTTCCCATATTCAGGGTGTAAAATGAAATGAACCGCCCGACCCCGCTGTAACAGCTAGCAGGGTTTTTTTTTTTTTTTAGGGCAGACTCAGACAAAGAGCGGGATTTACTAAAGGCAAATAGACTGTGCACTTTTCACGTGCAGTTGCTCCAGAGCTTAGTAAATGAGGGGTAGCCCTGCTGACTTCAATCGTCCAATCATGTGCAAGCAAAAATTATTTTCTTTGCATGTTATTGGGTATTCTTTGTAAAGTGGAGCTTAACCTCATTTACTAAGCTCTGGAGCAACTGCACAGTCTATTTGCCTTTAGTAAATCAACCCCATAGTGTTAACCTATTTCTATAATCTGTGTACAAAAAAATATCATTATTATTATTATTATTCACAATTTATATAGTGCCAACAGTTTGCAATGTAGAGGGGGGGGCAGCACAATTACAGTACAGTTCAATACAGACGGGACAGGAGGGCCCTGCTCTTAAAGCTTACATTATAAAGGGAGAGGGTGGTGGTACAAAAGGTAATAGATGTGGGGAATGATTTGATGGGGGTGGCTCAGGGACAGTTGTTAGGTGGGTGTGGGATAGGCTTCCCTGAATAAGTGCATAAAGAAAAAGGGTCTGGACTTTAAATGAGGTGTGTATATTGTGGCTAACTGAAGGAGTCAAAGTGAAACATGAACAAATATTTATTAGTTTGCCATGATTGAGTAGGTACATGGCAGACAATACATGCAATAATGGCACATAATATAACAAATCATGTATCCAAATCATATACATGTTAAAAGCATAAATCGAATATACAATAGTATTGTCCTCAGTAATAAAAAAATCACTATAATATAACAGTTATAGTTCACGGTATTGCCTGGATCCAAAGACCATGAGTGTATGTATGCATTGCATCTAGGTTAAGCCTGATGCGTTTCATGGGATCTATCCAATCATCAGGGGCGGATGCATGATACATCTATAAAGAGAGGTAAGTATATCAAAATCAACCATTCATAGACAAAAATTGGAAAAGAATAAATATACATACAGGGAGGATAAGATAGTCATCCCATATCTGCTTAGTGTGAAACAAAACACACCGCTAGGGTGCTAGGGCCGAAAAGAATGCCTGGTCCAGAAGCTGTGGTAGAAGGGTCCAACAGAAACACAGGGCGCATAAATGTAGGGGTGACCCAGAGTATCTGGAACAGTAGGACAAATGGGCTCCATTCTGTGGATCAATAAAAAAAAAATATATATATATATATATTTCAAATGGTGTGTACGTGAAGGTACCGGCGCCAATTAAATAATTTATGCAAACTTTCGTATGCGATAGGCTGCAGTCTGAAAGCAATAGTGCTATTGGCACAATGCCTGTAATTCTAGTTGTTATGCAAAACAGAGCCGCGCCAATCACTTTAGTTTCACCTTATATCCCCCTATATCAAACAATGTATTAGATTCCAAAATGAAAATAAAATAAAAAATGAAATAAAAATATTCAAATAGGTGTAGATATAGCTATTTATACCACAAGAGGTGATACTATCACCCTCTATTTATCTCTATCCCACCTGGTTTAGAGTGTGAACCTCTTATAGTGCTAGTAGTATCAAACAAACATAAAATAAAGTAAAATTATATAAATATATAATTGGAGTGTAATTATACCCATATTTTGAGTACCCTTAATGTACCATTAGATCATGTATTGTGTCCTGCCCATAGGTATATATCCTTGTTCCGTGTGAACAAAACAATAAACATGTATCTGTGAAAACAATCCTGAAAGAAAAAGTAATACTAAAATGCCACAATTTCTATGTGCCAATAAACAATATAAAAAATGTGCCAAAAAATGATTTGTCCCATTGGTAACACCGCTTGTGATTATATATTCTGGTGCTTGTGAAAGCCATCTACCTACTAGTGCCAACAGTTTACAATGTAGAGGGGGGACAGCACAATTACAGTACAGTTCAATACAGACGGGACAGGAGGGCCCTGCTCTTAAAGCTTACATTATAAAGGGAGAGGGTGGTGGTACAAAAGGTAATAGATGTGGGGAATGATTTGATGGGGGTGGCTCAGGGACAGTTGTTAGGTGGGTGTGGGATAGGCTTCCCTGAATAAGTGCATGAAGAAAAAAGGTCGGGACTTTAAATGAGGTGTGTATATTGTGGCTAACTGAAGGAGTCAAAGTGAAACACGAACAAATATTTATTAGTTTGCCATGATTGAGTAGGTACATGGCAGACAATACATGCAATAATGGCACATAATATAACAAATCATGTATCCAAATCATATAAGTGAGTTTTTTCAGGGATCTCCTGAAGGTTGACAAGTCAGGGGCTGATCGGATATACCGGGGCATGGAGTTCCAGAGGATGGGAGAGGCTCTGCAGAAGTCCGGAAGGCACGCATGAGAGGAGGTAACAAGGGAGCTAGAGAGCAGGAGGTCCTTGGAGGAGTGAAGGGGGCGATTCGGGCGATATCTGCAGATGAGGTTGGTGGCGTAGCTGGGGGCGATGTTGTGGATGGCCTTTTATGTTGTGGTTAGCATTTTGAATTTTATACGGTGGGGTAGGGGAAGCCAATGAAGGGATTGGCAGAGAGGGGCAGCAGTCATGGATCGATTAGTGAGGTGTATTAGTCTAACAGCAGCATTCATAATAAACTGAAGGGGGGGTAGCCTGCGTAAGGGTAGGCCATTAAGGAGAGAGTTGCAGTAGTCAAGGCGGGAAATAATTAAGGCGGGAATAAGTTGCTTTGTGGTGTCATTAATCAGGAAGGGTCGAATTCTGGAGATGTTGCGGAGGTTAAGGCGGCAGGATTTAGCCAGTGATTGGATGTGGGGGCTGAAGGAGAGATCAGAGTCAAGGAATACACCCAGCACCCTGGAATGTGTGGAGGGACCAATGGTTGTGCTGTTGTTATAACAAGCTCAGTTTTAGAAAGATTGAGTTTGATATAGTGGTGTGACATCCATACCAATATGTCATTCAGTAAGTTTGAGATCTGTGAGGAGATCGAGGGGGTGAGTTGAGGAGTGGGTGTCATCGGCGTAAAAGTTGTATTGGAAGCCATGGGAGGTTATCAACTGGCCCAGGGAAGAGGTATAAAGCGAGAATAGGTGGGGCCCAAGGACAGAGCCTTGGGGTACCCCAACAGAGAGAGGAAGAGGAGCAGGGGAGATGGAGTTGTAAGTGACACTGAAAGTGCGCTGAGATAGGTAGGAGGAGAACCAGGATAAAGAAGAATCAGAGGCCAAGAGAGTGTAATTTGCTGAGGAGGAGCAGGTGGTCAACTGTGTCAAAGGCAGCAGAGAGTTCTAAGAGTATGAGTATGGAGTAATGGCCATTGGTTTTAGGAGTTAGAAGGTCATTGGTGAGTTTTAGTAGAACAGTTTCAGTGGAATGTTGTGGACAGAAGCCGAACTGTAGGAGGTCGAGAAGGTTGTTGTCCGTGAGGTAGCGACTCATTCGGTCATGGAAAAGGCATTCGATGAGCTTGGATGCAAATGGGAGCAGGGAGATGGGTCTTAAGTTATTCAAACAGGTGTGGTCTAGTGAGGGTTTTTTAAGTATGGGGGTAACCAGTGCATATTTGAGCGGGGAAGGAAAGGTGCCAGAGGAGAGGGAGAGGTTGAAGATGTGGGTTAGGGAGTTTAATCTAATAGTCTAATTAGGGAGATCTAATAAGAGAGTTTAATTATTTTTTTGTCTTAAAGTTTATATGTGTGTAGCGCACTATTCCCTTGGGAGCTGCAAAGTTGTTCGCTTTCCCACTGGCCATCCCAGACACCTGGAGCTACCCTTATCTCTGACACTTCGGGTTCCATTCCTGTAATAACACAAACTCATTGTTTTATAAGTAAATAGCAGATTAAGTTTACTGAAAAAAAAACATATATCATAGACTTAAAGGTTTCACTAGAACAAGTATAGAAGTGATTACAGCAACTGCACTGCTTCACCAACATAGTGCAACAGTACAGTGGATACAACAGTTTGTACATATAAGTTTTATATTGAATGAGCCCCGAGAATGTGTCTCCAATTGGGACTACGCCTGGCTCTGGGCACCTTCCCACTTCCAGCACACCCCAGTGACTACAAAAATACAAATATCACTAATAAATGCAACACAATTACTAGGGAGCTCCCCCTACTTTAATAGGATGCAAGGCCTTGCAATAGGAGATACAGTCTTTGGTCTTCTGTCTTCTGCTAGCTATTTGTGTTGTAACAATTGTAATCCAACAGTGGAACAACAAGGGTTAATGTGAGATGAATATTAGAATTGTTCCTGCAGTGTGGTACACCTGCAACTGCCTCTGATGTAATTGCTTTGGATAACACAGTGCTAATAGTCAAATGAAGGGTAGGCTTGAGGCCTGCTTAAACTCAGTCTTTATTAGATTATCTTCCGTGGGACTACAGATTCCAGCCACACTGTGTTAAAGTTTAGGTGTATGAAAGTGCATTAGAAAATGATGGGCGACAGCCCTCTCACCAAACTGGATCTGAAGAATAGAACAGCTCTGCTCTGCTGGTGTCAGTCTTGCTTCTCACCGGCTGGTTCCATCACACGATCCGCTGTGCAAGATGAACCGGGTCCCTCTGATGGCTCCGAAAGGTGTCTCTGGATCCGCCCGATCTGGTCACACAGTCTCTCCACCGATCAGATAACAGGCAGAGTGTTTTAGTTGTTCCGCTCCGCAGTGGCTGTAGGCCGCGGCCTCTGGAGACCTCCTCACAGGTCCTTGCAGGCAGGCCACATGTCCAGAAGAGAGAGAGAGAGAGAGAGAAAAAATGGCCATGCAGGCTCTTTTATAGCCTACCTAGCATGCAGTTCAGTACAGAGTCATCATTGGTAGGTCACCTGGCATTCTGGGTAGGTAGGTCATAGCAAAAAATGTAAACAGAACAGTCACTTCCTGTTCATTTCTAGTACTATTGTAAAAGAAACATAGCTAGAGTCCATTTCCTGTATTGACCGCTAGATGGCGCCAAATACTAACTTATAACACTGCTCATAGACTTTCATTATAGAGCATCAATAGGCAAAATTACCAGCGCTACATGTGCATGTGTTTTTTGGGTACAATATCTGTCCACACATACTGCATTATGTGTATATGGTGAGTAGGTTTAGGCTATATTTACCCTATGCTCGTTTAGGCTGGGTTCACACTGCTTCAACATGGAAGTCAGACGACTTCTGATCTGACTTTTCCTTTGATCCAACCATAACTGGCCCTTTGAGTCTGGTATGAATCTTGAGGAAGGAACCCCAAGCCAAAATTAAAAAAAAAAAACTTGTGTGGGGTCCCTCCCCGAGACCATACCAGACCCTTCGGTGTGGTAAAGATTTTGGGGGGGAAACCCCACGCCCCCCCAAAAAAAATGTCCCCCCCGTCGTAGCTCCAGTGTGTCTTCTTACTTCGGTGATGTCTTCTGCCTCTGGTATTTCTCCCTTCATTGATATCTTCTTCCTCTGGTTCTTCTCCCTCAGCTATCTTCTTCCTCTGGTTCTTCTGCCGATTCTTCTCCCTCCGCTGACGTCTTCTCCGGATGCTAGCCCCCGCTGTTGTGTTATCTTCGGTGTGTGCCATTTCTTATATAGCCATTGGGAGTGGCCATCCAGTGACGTCACCCGGAGACCCCGTCCCCTTGTGACATCACTGCCCCATCATGCCCCGAGCGGTGACATCACAAGGATGGCCACACCCATTGATTTATACATGTCATGAAATGTGTTTGCAAAGTTGGAGCGTATGTCACACGGGTGTGAAATAATTCAGCACTATCTTCTTTTGCAACTCTGAGATGTACTGTGACTGAATGCACAGAATCTCTGCCAGACACATTCTCCTATATATCTATCGATCTTTTCTGCTCTCCGAATATATTTCCTTTACAGGACTCTAGTTCCACAAAGTGCAGAGATTATAAAGAGGTTGATTTACGAACACCGGGGAGTGTCAAATCTGGTGCAGCTGTGCATGGTAGTCAATCAGCTTCTAACTTCAGGTTGTTCATTTAAACAATCACAATCTGGTCGTGCTAGCCCCCCCCCCCCCCCCCCCACACACACACACACACTTTTATGTACACACTCTCTAATCTCCAAGCTATTTTATTATATCCTCAAAAAAAAATCCATCCATATAGAGTACATAATGACTTTTTAATAACACAAAAGGCTTTTTTTAAAGACACACACAGCCATTCAACATTTCTTTAAGCCTAAAAGATTGGTATAAGTAATGAAAAAATATTTATTGTATACATTATTGCCCATCAGTCCCTTTTTGGAACTGAATGCCCATCAGAGGTTTTCTTGCAGTGTTTGCAAAATAAGAATGCTCTTTAAAAAATTTATAATAAAGCATCCAATATCTATAAAGTTGCACAGTAATAATAAAAAATAAAAAAATAGTATGGTTCCAATTCCCAAATGGAGTGTGCTCCTTACTTAAGGGGCAATTCAGCAAAGGGATATCATACTTAATTATATAGAATCTGTACCAGATTAATTTATTACAAGGAACTGCTTAACTTTTGGAGATTTCATGTTTCAGACCCAAAATAATTTTTCAGCAAAAAAAGGTGTATTAAGGCAGGCCCCTAATAGGGCCTGAAAAAATTGCAGTGCATGAAAAAATGGTCTTGCAATATTTTTAGCAACTCGACACACTGCAACAGAGTCTTTAAATGTGTGCAATGTGGGATCAGTTGGGTCACTAGGGGGGGGCGGGGGGTGTGGTCCTCACCCAGATGACACCCACCAGAGGGTGACACCAGACTGAGACTGGCACTGGCGCTATGGCTCCCTCCTTTCCTTCCAGACCTCCTCAGCTGCATGTGATGTGCAGGGAGAATGGGGGAGGAGAGAGTGAGGCAGAGACAGAGGTGCCCGGAGTCTGACTGTCCCAAACACCACAGTCATATCTCTCTCCCCACCAGCTGCACTCACTGCACACTGGTCTATAGCCGCCTCCTCTTTGGCTCTGACATGTCACAGCCCAAGGTATTGCAGAGGAGGGGGACATCTATGCTGTCAGGAGTCATTTTAGGAAAGGGGGGTTGAGGGTATGTACTAGGGGGTGCTTTGTTTTTGGTTAGAAATAACTTGTGCTAAACGGAGGGGGGACAGATTTGACATTTAACCCCCACCCACAGCACAATTCCTCTCCCCTTCCAAAGCACCCTCTAGCATATATCCTCTATACCCCACTCCCAAAATCAAGATCCCACCCCCGATCCCATCCCTGCTCCATCCATCCCTGCTCCATCCACCCCCATCCCATCCCTCAACCCATCGCTGCTCTATCCCCCATCCCTGCTTCATCCACCTCCCATCCTATCCCAGCTCCATCCATCCACCCCCATCCCATCCCTACTCCATCCATCCCCTCATCCCATTCCAGCTCCATCCATTCCCCCCTGATCCCATCCCTGCTCCATCTACCCCCCATCCCATACCAGTTCCATCCACCCCCTCATCCCATCCTAGCTACATCCACCCCCGATCCAAACCCTGCTCCATCCATCCAATCCCAGCTCCCTCCATCCATCCCCAGATCCCATCCCGGCTCCATCCATCCCCCGATCCCATCCCAGCTCCATACACCCCCGATCCCATCCCGTCTCCATCCACCATCCCCCATCCCATCCCAGCTCCATTCACAATCCTGGCCCCATCCCAGCTCCATCCATTCCCCTAATTCCATCCCGGCTTTATCCATTAAACAAAAAAGCCGCGCTAAATGACTAAATGTGACTTAAGTGAACAGAAGTGACTGTTAAGTCACAGAAATAACTGTATCAAAACTGACACCAAAAAGTACCAAAATTGTGTAACTGTGCGTGACACATAAAGTGTAAACCTTATTAATAAAGTGAACCATATAGTCCTTGGACAGTAGCAAGTCCAAAAATAATAACACCAATAAGTGTCCAAAAAGATGAAGGTAATATAACAGTATGATGTTCAGCTGTTGTCACCAAACTTGGAAAGATGAAGGTAATATGACAGTGTGATATTCAGCTGGTGTCACCAAACTAGGGATAGATTTCACCAATACGTGTGATCCGCCACCATTCTACCATTAAGCTTACCAGAAGCAAGCTTTAACCAAGCCTGTATGGAGACGGTACTGGATGTACCCTGGACCGGGGGACCTCACCACAGGATCCGGACTTCACCAGGTATGGATAATTCTGAGATGAAACTTGGGGCAAAAATTTTCTATCGGACCAGATCTGTATGTGGGACTCATCCGGGAATGCAGACCAAAAACCACCAGCCTCAACATGTAATCATAAAGGAAGAAGGGATGCTCCCATAGTGTAAAACTGATGGTTTTATTAAAAGAAAAAATAAAATATCTACTTACACAAACATATGTGCATCAGACAGAGAATCAAATGTAAAAACGCCGGCCGGCTAGCAGCAAACACCCGCTCACAACGCGGAACGCGATGACGTCAGTGCGTCAGCCTCCCTAAGTCCGTTTCGTCTATTGACGTCTTCTGGGGAACGGGCGACGCACTGAATCATCGCAACTTTATACAAACATTGACAGACACGCCCTGGTGTGAGTCCATGGTGGCGGGTCTACCGAAATATAAAACATAATAAAACTAGTAATGGGACAAAAATATCCGCCATACCTATCATATCTCAAACAATCTGATGGAATTTAAGAAGGATATGTATGGAAATTAATACATATGAAAAATGGGACACTCCCAACCTCCCACCGGAAACTACGTTGAAATAGATGGGTGAATCTCCCCATAGAGTCTCAAATGCAAAAATTTTCTGGGAATAGACAAACACGTTCCACAATGGAGAGGGGGCTCACTTGTTCGGGGCATCTCCAGATTGGAGATGTCCTGGATATATAAAATCAAGAGTTACACCCCCTTTGGGTTAAACGTTGAGATAGATGTTAACGCATTTATTGACAATTCCTAGTTTCAACCTTTTCCCATTACCAGCAGTTAATAGTTTGGTGTCAGAATATTATTTTTGATTATCCTTATTGATTTGTTTGTGACCACTTGATTTATAATGGATGTAAGCTTAATGGTAGAATGGTGGCGGATCACACGTATTGGTGAAATCTATCCCTAGTTTGGTGACACCAGCTGAATATCACACTGTCATATTACCTTCATCTTTCCAAGTTTGGTGACAACAGCTGAACATCATACTGTTATATTACCTTCATCTTTTTGGACACTTATTGGTGTTATTATTTTTGGACTTGCTACTGTCCAAGGACTATATGGTTCACTTTATTAATAAGGTTTACACTTTATGTGTCACGCACAGTTACACAATTTTGGTACTTTTTGGTGTCAGTTTTGATACAGTTATTTCTGTGACTTAACAGTCACTTCTGTTCACTTAAGTCACATTTAGTCATTTAGCGCGGCTTTTTTGTTTATTGTTGTCTGGTAATGTGTATATCTCACATTTTTTTAGCTGCCGCTTCATTTTATGTTAATTAATTTTTGTTTTTCCCACCTGTGTCTGCACGACATACATTTATTATTCATTTAGGTTTAGCGCGGTGTTTTTTCCATACCTACTGGCTTTATCCATTCCCCTGATGCCATCCTTGATGCATCCATCCCCCGATCCTATTCCAGCTCCATGCACACTCTCAATCCTATTCCAGCTCCATGCACCCCCCCCCCCCCCGATCACATCCCGGCTCCCTCCACCATCCCATCCCAGCTCCATCCATTCCCCTGATTAAATCCCGGCTCCATCCCTTTCCGGGGGGGGGGGGGGGTCGACACCATGTTTTACCATACCAGGTGACACCAACCCTAGTGACGCCACTGTGTGAGATGCTCAGGTGTGTTTTGCTATATGTACGCTAACACAACTTATATGTGACCTTATAACTTGTATGGTGCAATAGATCATGTTTTATGTGATTGAATTTAAAAATAAACCTTAACATGATCAAATAAATACTAATCCTGCTTTTCACTCTAGTTACTGTGAATGAAAGGCATACGGACACCAACTTTTGCATTGGATGAAAATTTTATTCATGTCTTCCTTCATAATTTTAAAACAACTTCCCTCTAGGCATTCATCACAGCACAGATTTATCATCAGCAACAAAACTGACAGTTTTTGATGCTTGCATCTAAAACATACAGCAAGTAGGGCTTTTTAATCCATTGACTTTCAAAACAGCTATGTCTCTGATAAGGAAACTTTTCCAATGAAAGGTTTGTTAGTTGGACATCTTTTTTTCCTGGGGAAAACTGTGGCATCACCAGTTTACATCAGATTGCCATTATCTCTGAGAAAAAGGATAATCAAGCATAAAAAGTTTATTGTTTTAAGAGTGCTGGTACACTTAAGAATGTTCTGACATATTCTGTAAATGTGGAATTTGTCTGAGACTTAAATCACTCAGGCAGTGAATAATAAAGATAATTGTTTGTTGAAAGTAAAGGTCCCTTCAATACCTCTTTCAGTGCAGTGATGTCATTATGGTTCCAGGCATATTTGTTTTTGCATGTTCTGTTTAACTTCACATGCTCATATTTTAATGACATATATGCCAAAATAAACAGCCCAGCATTAGCAAATTCAACAAACTGGTTCACATCCTAATTATCTTGTGAATTTTTTATAGAGAGAGATCGATCTAGTTGAACAATTTTTTTTATGTTGCTACCTGAAAATTACATGATTTAACTGTTGATCTGCTAGTAGTAAATAGATTTCTAAGTGAAAGCATTAGGCAAGTTTCATTATTATAAGAAGAGTCAAATGAAATTAATTTAAATTTAACAATATGTGACTTATGATTTACAGTATAAATGAAGTCACTTCATCCTGTTTCTGCGTGGAAAATTTCAACAGTTGCTTGGCAGGAAGCTTCAAATATCTGTGGCATTTGGCTGGAAGCATTAAGTTGAATTCAGAACCGCTGTTTCCATTTCATATTTCATCACAAGGTCACACTTAAGTGATTTGTACCAATTCTCTTGAAAAAAGGGACAGATGTCATTATAAACAGATTGCATAAACAAAGACTTGTGGCCTAGCCACAAAAATCCTTAGTCTGAAAGTTTTTTAAATCTGCTCCGTATAATCTGCTACATTAAAATTTGTGTAATTATGCTGCCTTATTCTACTCAACTCATTTTTCTTTAAGCATTTTCTGGGCCTCTCTACTTGTAATATTAAAATTGCCACATATTACTTCTACATAGTCATTGCCAATACAACAATACAAACCAATATGAAACCTATATGAAATGAAATTATTTAACCCATTTGTGACTATGGAACATATATCTATGCTCTAACTGTTAGGCCCCTTTCACACTGAGGCGTTTTTCAGGCGGTACAGCGCTAAAAATAGCGCCTGTATACCGCCTGAAAAAATCCGGCCCCATTCACTCCAGTGTGAAAGCCGGCAGGCTTTCACACTTGAGCGGTGCGCTAGCAGGACGGTAAAAAAAGTCCTGCTAGCAGCATCTTTGGAGCGGTATAGGAGCGGTGTATTCACCGCTCCTATACCGCTCCTTCCCATTGATTTGAATGGGACACCGCGGTAATACCGCGGCAATACCGCTGCAAAGCGCCGATACGGCAGCGCTCTGCGGGGGGTCTTAAACCCTTTTTCGGCCGCTCGCGGGGGGTAAAACCACACCGCGAGCGGTCGAATACCGCGGCTTAAACGACGGTAAAGCAGCGCTAAATATAGCGCTGCTTTACCGTAACTGCGGCTCCCGCCCCAGTGTGAAAGGGGCCTTAGGCCTTAGGCCCCTTTCACACTGGGGTAGTTTGCAGGCGCTATTGCGCTAAAAATAGCGCCTGCAAACCGACCCGAAACAACTGTTGCTGTGTCTTCAGTGTGAAAGCCCGAGGGCTTTCACACTGAAGCGGTGCGCTTGCAGGACGCTGAAAAATGTCGTGCAAACCGTATCTTTGGGTCGCTGTAGGAGCGGTATATTTACCGCTCCTATAGCGCCCGTTCCCATTGAAAACAATGGGGCAGCGCTCCGAACCCGCCCGCAAAACGCCGCTGCACCGGTGGTTTGCGGGCGGTATTAACCCTTTTTCGGCCACTCACGGGGGGTAAAACAACGGTAAAGCGGCTCTAAATATAGCGCCGCTTTACCGCCAGCGCCCCCAACGCCCCAGTGTGAAACTAGCCTTAGGGTATGTCCACATGAGCGTGTACATACATGGCTTTTAAAAAAAAAAAAATTATTTGGTGTAGATGTTTGAGTAGAACAGATTTACAGATACAAAGTCTGCGTATTATAACACTATATGGAGGAAACAATTGTAGACAAACATACAAGTTAACTGATTCTATAAACTGTTTAAACCATCATGTCCTAAAGGGAACAACCCTATGGAAAACTCTGTGGTAATTATTGGAAATTATAGCAGTCAGTATATATATATAGTATATATGAGGGGGGTATAACCAAGATTGTAACAGCCTGAGACCATAAAGGATGAGCCGAAACCCCCCCTGGTTTGGTTCACACCAGAACTTGTGAACAGGCAAAAAATTTGGACGAACACACAAACACCCTTAAAGTCTGATGCCCCGTACACATGGTCGGAAATTCCGACCACAAAATCCGTTGGATTTTTTCTGACGGATTTTGTCCGACACTGGTGTTGCATACACACGGTCGGACAAAGTTTTCGGAAAATCCGATCATTCTGAACGTGGTGACCTTTGTTGCGTACGACGGAACTACGTAGAGGCTAGAAGACAATAGCTTTGGTCTTGTAATGTGATCTGAGCATGAGTGGCACTTTGTCCATCGGAATTCGCTACACATGGGGCGTGTCCGGAAGTAGAAAGGAACGGACGTGTTCCTGAAGCGCTCCTCAGCCCCGTCCACAATCCTTCGCCATCCGACAGGCAGAAAACTCGGGTGAGCTTTTAAAATCTCCCCATCTACTGCTGGGTCACTGCCACATCAATCCTGGGGGAAATTGGACACTTTGTCCGGCTGATTGGGCCTATCCCCGGATCGAGATCAGCTCCACTCAGCGGAGGCCCGTCGCCATCTTGCGGCCTGTAAGACCTCCGTCATCCCCACGCTCGAGTTCCGCAATCGGCGGAACGGGAGGGTACAAATCCACCCTCACCAGGGCAGACTACTCCCGGGAGGGATCCGAGCTGTGCGGAGACAACACCCGCGATCACCCAGCAGGACAGGCCGCGGCTCCGGCCTAGTCTCAGAAGCGGCGGCCATCTTGCTACACCCGCCCGAGGTCTGCAATCTTTCTCTGGGTCCCCCAGGCCGGCATAGACACCCCACAAACACCACAACCTATCATCCTGCCACTCACCACCCGTGCCACCCACGGATCCTTCTCCTCAAGGGCCAACAGAAATAATATTACCTCAGAACTAATATATGGCGGTCATCTTACTCCTCCCAGCACTATAACATTACTGAACCCAGGCTTCCCAGACCGGCTCTCCCTTTATGTAACCACCTGAGCTCATCCACCTACCCCTAGCTACCTTTATCACCCATTGACAATTACTCACAACAACCTGTAGGAAGAACACCAGCCTGGTGTATAGCGGCCATCTTAGACTCTCCTTCTACAACCTCTACGACCGGTAGGCCGGCCGGAGAATAAGATGGACACCTAAACTGCATGCTCGTCAGCCAGGGGACATAACCTATCGACGCAGGCCCCACACACTACTCCACTCACAGCCATCCTTGTTCCGGACGGCATGGAGAACAAACTACTTCAGTCCAGGAAGAGGTACACGGACCGGGTACCTCAGAAACTGACCGAATTTGCCTACAAACCCGCGGAGCGGGTCACAGCGATCCAAAATGGCGCCGGCTCGATCGCACAACGCGAGGCATACACTGACCTCCCGGATGAAATCCCAGAAGAACATCCTCCACCAGGTACCTCCACAGACCCCCCAGACACCCAGGATGTTGACCCCCTGCTTGGCAGCCCTGCAAAAGCTAAAATGCGGCTTGACACACCGCCACAGCGGCCGCTGCACTCACAAATTGAGGCCCAGGCTCTGAAGCCTTTCCTCTCTGACCAGGCCCTGCAATCCTCCATGGCATCATTTCCCACCTCAGGCCAGCCTGTCATGGATACGACACTGAAAGACATGCTACTCTCCCTCCAAACCTCCCTCATGACTGATCTTTCCACTATGTTTTCAACAATCACCTCTGATATCCGCACTTTAGACACCAGAGTAACCAACACTGAGAGAGGCATATCTGACTGCACCCATACGGTGAACGACATCATTGACACTTATGATGAGATTAAAGAAGAACAGTCATGGATGCGCGCCAAACTGGCCGATTTAGAAGATAGGTCCCGCAGGAACAACATTAAATTAAGGGGGGTCCCCGAGAATATACCCCCTGCGGACTTGTCCCGCTATGCGAAAGACCTAATGCATATAATTGTACCTGAAGCATCTCCGCGAGATGTCATCATAGACAGGATTCACAGGATTGCTAAACCACCTCACCTGGCAGCCTCAGTCCCCAGAGATATCCTCATGAGGGTTCACTTTTATCATATCAAAGAGAAGCTACTGATGGGGATCAAAGGCAAAACACCACTACCAGCGCCCTATACTGGGATACAACTCTTCCCAGATCTTTCCAAATATACCCTCCAAATGAGACGTCTACTAAACCCTGTCACGAAAGGCCTACAGAACCACAAGCTACAGTATAAATGGAGATATCCAGCCACACTCCTCATCACCCGCAATGGGCAAACTCACACTGTTAGTGATCTAGACAAAGGCCTCCGACTTCTCCACACCTGGGGCATCCTTCCTGATCCTCCTGCACCTCCCTCTCAAGCCAGAGGACCTCACTCGTCCCACAAGCATCCGGCCCACCCCAATGTCTGACTGGACCAACGCCGCACAACTGAAGTGGCCGACATCGTAACGTTTTGCAAGTTCCCCTGCGAGCTGACGACCTGTTACCCCTGTTTGCATTCTCCAGCCTTACTGACTCTCTGCACCCCCCAACGGAGGCTACTGTGGTGCTATGCACCCCCTCTGCAATTTTTATTTTTGTTGTTTTTTTTTTCTCTCTTAGGCATGTTTTAGCCTTGTTCTATGCAAGTGTGCTTTCGGAGCGACGCTTCGACCTCAAACTGGTAATATACCAAGTTAAATCTTACACTGACTTTTTCTGTTTCTCCACCTCAAGTACCTTAATCTACTGCCAATAACCCCATTTAGATCGCATTGTATTGCTTTATCCGCAGTTGTACATCCTACCCCTTCCTCAGATCCTTGGACTCCCAAGCATCTACGACTCAACGCCAGAAGAATCCAGAATAATCTCCAAGCAACTAACTGTAAGTGTTACTTGATACACTCCTCACATACCACGACCACAATGCCGCTCAACATACTATCGCTCAATGTCAACGGACTGAATCACCCTGCCAAACGTCACTCACTGTGGAGAACTGCCACAGCTCTCCACAGTGATATCATTTGCATTCAGGAATCCCACCTGCTGCCAGGAGACACTCATCTCTGCAAACACCAACTATACCCTCACACCTTTCATGCTTCCCACTCCACCAAATCTAAAGGAGTTATGATAACAATAAAAAACACGGTTGACTTTCAAATGCTGCAGTGTATCCCAGATCCTGAGGGTCGCTATATAATCCTTGTATGCACCATCAACAGAGTGCCCTACACTCTCATTAACCTATATGCCCCGAACTCCCATCAAATGAAGTTCCTGCACAAGGTCCTACGCATTGCCAAACCTGTTCAGAAGGGACATTTGTTAATGTGCGGAGACTTCAATCTGGCCCCTGACCTCCACTTGGACTCTACCTCAGCTGCGAAACGACAACCCTCACCATTGAAAAAATTTCTAACTATCCAAGATCTCTACGATGTTTGGCGGTGCCATCACGGCTCCGAACGAGACTTTACCTTTTTTTCCCCCAGACATCGCTCATACTCTCGAATAGACCTATTTCTATCGGATAAATGGATTTTGCAAAAAATTTCTGACTCTACTATCCACGCCACAACATGGTCGGACCACGCTCCCATTACCATTGAAGACTCTACTCTTCAAGGTAACGCACGTCTCTGGCGAGTGAACAACTACATTATTCAACATGACAACTATGTGCCAGATATATCAAAGCATATTACTGATTTTTTCTCGCTGAACAAGGGAACAGTGTCCGACCCTGGAGTGGTGTGGAGCGCGCATAAGGCCTTCATGAGAGGAATGTTGATTAAAATGAGTTCATACCATAAAAAGAAAAGGACGCAGCGTCTAGACGAATTAGTAGCTCAAATATCAAAGCTTGAGACAAAACACAAATCTGACCCCCAAGACTCAATAGCGAACCAACTATTATCCCTACGACAAGAACTTAGATCCCTACTGCTCTACTCTTATGAGTTCCTCCACAAAAAATTTAAAGCGACATCTTACTCCACCTCCAACAAAGCAGGGAAGAAATTGGCTCAACGTCTCAAAGCTAGACGCGACAAGACAAAGATCTCACAACTTCTTCACCCCCACACGAACATCCCCCTTACCAACCCACAGGATATAGCTGACGCTTTCAGTGACTACTATGGTGACCTCTACAACCTGAACAGAGACCCCCTCACCCCACAACCCTCACAACATGACATTGAACTGTTCCTCCAAAAATTGAATCTACCCACCTTGACCACAGAACAATTACAGACTCTCAATGCCCCATTTACGGAACGGGAAATTAAACTGACTATTGACTCCCTACCAACTGGCAAGGCACCAGGCCCAGACGGATTATCAGGGGAATATTATAAGAAATATTCCCCGCTTCTGATTCAACACCTTACTGAAATCTTCAATGTCGCTGCCTCCTTTTCTGCTTTCAATAAAGAATACCTGAATGCTCTTGTAATTACGATACCTAAGCCAGGAAAGGAGTCCAATGTCCCCCAAAATTTTTGCCCGATCTCGCTGTTGAATCTCGACATCAAAATTTACGCTAAAACTATTGCAACGAGACTACTAATGATTATGCCCACTCTTATTCACCAGGACGAGACGGGATTTACTAAAGGTAGACAGGCATCAGATGCCACTAGAAGGATGCTGAACCTCATCCACTACGCTGAATCCACTGGAACGCCTTCTCTGCTCCTATCTCTGGACGCAGAGAAGGCGTTCGATAGAGTCCACTGGTCATACCTCCAGTCTGTTCTACAGAAATTTGGTTTTAAGGGCACCATCCTAAACGCCATTATGGCACTTTACTCCAACCCCACAGCACAAGTATTCTGTGAAGGTATGCTTTCCCGCCCTTTCCCCATCACGAATGGCACTCGCCAGGGCTGTCCACTGTCCCCCCTTATTTTTAATTTAATCATGGAACCCCTGGCAGAACATGTCCGCACCCATCCTGCAATTTCAGGAATCCACATTGGACCAACGACACACAAAATCAGCCTATTCGCTGATGATGTCATCCTTATCCTCACCAACCCAACTTCCTCCCTGGCTGAGGTACAAAAACTACTAACCTGGTTTAGCTCGGTGTCATACTACAAACTGAACACAAATAAATCATTTATACTTGACATCAACATTGACGCTACCACAAGGAATCTTTTACAACTACAATACTCTTTCACATGGGCTGACGCAGATATCGCCTACTTAGGAATCAAATTACCCAGATCCCTTAGACACGTATACCCCAGTAATTTTCTACCTTTATTACACACTGTCCGAGCAACGTCACAAACTATAGCGAAACATGAACTATCTTGGTCAGGTAGACTCGCAGCCTACAAAATGATTTGCCTTCCCCAGATTCTTTACTATTTCAGAACGCTCCCCATCCCACTCCCCAAATCCTTCTTCAGGTCTCTTCAAACACTTTACAACCAATTTCTCTGGAAAGGCAAGAAACCCAGATGTGCCCACCTAAAATTAATCAAACACAAACTGATGGGAGGAGTAGGGTCCATTAACTTTGAAGACTACTATCTGGCCGCCATCCTAGCCCAACTACCCAGCTGGTTCCAGTCCAACGTGCATCCCCTATGGGCACAGATAGAAAATTCCTCGCTCCCTGGATCCACTCTGAAATCTTGGCTACTCTCTACTCCATTAGGGGCCACAATCCCGTCGTACCTCTCTCCAACTATGAAGGCCTCGGCCCTAGCCTGGAAAAAAATGGTCACACACAATTCACCAGACTCTTCCTCTCCTCAATTCAACATACCTCTTGACTCTTTGTTGTACCTAACCCCAGATCTCCCAGTTGCACTCTGGACCCTCAAGGGGATCCGAACCTTACAAGACCTTGTCAATGATAACACCCTTAAATCCTTCCCCCAACTACAAACCGACTATGACCTCCCTCACTCGGAGCACTTTACCTACCTTCGCATACATCACTCCCTGCGCAAGCTCCCTCTTCCCCTCTATACTGTACAGCCCAAATCTTGGGACTACCTCTCAAACCCGGCCTCTACCACCAAGGGCATCTCCCATTTCTACAATCTCTTCCACCAAAAAAACTGCTTCGCCAAACTGTCCCCACATCTCAGATGGGAAACTGATCTAGCATGCACATTCTCAGACACACAATGGCAACTCGCATTCCAGACGATTTACAAATCCACGAAATGTGCCGCCCTTTGGGAACTCACACAAAAAATATCATTAAGGTGGTACCTTACACCTTCCAGGATATCTTCCTTTGACCCTAGTAACCCCTCCACTTGCTGGAGGTGCCACTCGACTGATGGGAATATGCTCCACATATTCTGGCTCTGCCCAGATGTTAGAAAGTACTGGGCGGAAGTATTCCAACTTCTCAACAAAATCGTCAAAATCCCAATCCCCCAATCACCTGCTCTGGCAATCTTGAACCTGACTATCGACGATCTCCCATACCCCATCAGATATGTCACCACACACATACTCCTAGCAGCCAGGCTCAACCTCACTAGACACTGGAAATCTTCCTCATCCTTGACACTCTCACAAGTCTTAAATATAGTAGCCCTACACTACAGTTATGAACTTATGACAGCAGCCAGTGATGGCTGTTACACCAAGACCAATACCCACTGGCAACCCTGGATTAACTGGACTTCACCTACGCCTACAACTGTGACTAATGATTAAAGACACCCACATACATCCGGACTCTCCACTTCTTGACTGAGCAATACTACAGCACCATGGAGAATATACAATACAATACCTATGCTACTAATCCACAGCAAACACTGTTCACACTATATATGTTATACTAGTGACTCCTCTCCTCTCCTGTGGCACTAATGTTCCCATTTGGGGTGCCACTTGAAAGGTCAGGTTTCTTTCCATGTTTACCACGTTTTTCTTGTTTAATACTTAAAATGCAGGGTATTTACAAAGTTTGAGTACATACTCATTATGGTTATGCTGAATTTCATGTAATTTCTACGTCGCTAATCGACGTACAATGCCAATTGTACAATGTATGCTTCTTGAAAACAATAAACTTTTTGAAAGGAATTCGCTACACACGATTGGAAAAAGTCCTATCGGACTTTGTTGTCGGAAAATTTGAGAGCAGGATCTCAAAAGTCCGACGGAGCCCACACACGGTTGGATTTTCCGACAACATGGTCCGATAGGACATTTTCCGTCGGAAATATCTGACCGTGTGTACGGGGCATAAGGGACACAAACATGAAAAATCTAAATTTTTTATTTTAAAGGCTTATATGCAAGTTATTGCCATAAAGTGTTTGGGGACATGGGTCCTGCCACAGGGAACATGTATCAATGCAAAAAATAGTTTTAAAAATGGAAGTTTTTTTGGGAGCAGTGATTTTAATAATGCTTAAAGTGAAACAATAAAAATGAAATATTCCTTTAAATATCATGCCTGGAGGGTGTCTATGGTATGCCTGTAAAGTGGCACAGTTTTTTCCATGTTTAGAACAATACAACAGCAAAATTACATTTCTAAAAGGGTAAAAAGGTAATTTAAAACTGATCGCTGCTATAATGAATTGTCGGGACTTGGCAATATGACTTGACTTTGGAGTCACCCCCAAAGCACCTTGTCCCCATGTTGATGGGGACAAGGGGCTCATCCCCAAAACCTTTGCCCATTGGTTGTGGGAGTCTGTGGGCGGGGGGCTTATTAGACCCCCAGATCCCAGCCCCCCTATGTGGATCGGTAATAGGTACATTGAACCCCTACCAATTCACAAAAAAAGTGTCAACAATTTTAAAAAAGACAAGAGACACTTTGTAATAAAAAAAAAAAAGAATAATAAAAATGCCATAAATCTATCCCCTATTTTGTAGACGCTATAACTTTTTCACAAACCAATCAATATGCGCTTATTGCGATTATTTTTGGTAAAAAAAAAAAATGTAGAAGAATACATATCGGCCTAAACTGAGAAGAAGGATGCATTAAGGTGAAAAAACATGAAGCCTTACAACCCCTTTAATTGAACAAGCTGAAGTTAGAAGCCGATTGGCTACCATGCACAGCTGTACCACATTTTAATAAAACTGTATAGTTATGAGATGATAACACTAGCCCGTGTCTTTAAGCCTTAGCTTCTGCAAACTTCTATATGGAGAAAATATAAATTTTGGGATTCTGGTCCCCAACCAGAACCACCACAAGGGAGGGAGCTGGCAGACTATCACGGTACGTTATAGAATCAAATGAATATATGAACAGATATGTATAAAAAATATACAAAATTTTTATTAATACAAAAACAAATCAAGTGATAAAAGCAGGTACAGGTAATGGGCTATTTCAACTAGTTTTGCTATGCAATAGCTTCTTCAGGAAATACAACCTATAAATCTGAAAAGAGAATTTTTACAATTTTTAGACATGTCATATCGTTGCATCAACATTCAGCAACTGTATATTAAAGCATTACAAAATGGGGGAGGGGGGGGTTATATGGAGGAGTTGCCACACCGTGAAAACAAGGCTTGTAATGGCATAGGACCATAAAAGCATGTGGGGATATGCTAGTGATGCAAGATGATCTGATGGAGATGAGAGGAGTGCTCAATGAAAACAGTGGTAAAATTCTGGAGATCTTCTGATCTTTGAATGTTTGTGTTTGATTGACAAATATGGCTATATTGTCTATTTTCACTCATAGCTGATCTAAGAACAGTTTTGATTACATAGTTAGTCAGGTTAAAAAAATACATAAGTCCATCTAATTCAACCAATAGAGAAAAACAAAAAAAAACACAAAACAAATAGAAAAACCTCCATATACACAATCCAATACCCATAGTTGATCAAGAGAAAGGCGAACAAAAAAAATTAAAGCATGATTGAACTTGCTCCATTGCGGGAAAAAAATAATTTCTGATCCCCCAGGAGGCAATCAGTTATTCCTTGGATCACCTACCCTTGGTGTTATTACCTATAAATGTTAGTATCCAGTTATATTGTGTGCATTTAGGAATGCATTCAACTTGCATTTAATATAATGAGCTGGCCAGAACTAGTTCTTATGGGAGTCCATTCAATATTTTCACAGCTCTTACTGTGAAAAAACCTTTCCATGTGTGGAGTTTAAATCTCTTTATTTTTCTCCAGATATACAGAGTGCCCCCTTGTCCTCTGTAATAACCTGAAAGTGAATAACTCAACATCAAATTCACTATATTTACCTCTTCTCAAGAGAGCATAAATTCAATTGAGCTAATCTTTCCTCATAACTGAGATCCTCCATCATTATTAGATTGGTTAGCCTTCTCTGCACTTTCTCCGGTTTTCTGATATCATTTTGTGAACAGGTACCCAAAACTGAACTGCATATTTCAAATGAGGTCTTACTAATACTTTGTACAGGGGCAAAATTATGTCTCTCACTCTTTTAACCACTTTCAGACTGGTCCAATTTGCAGCCAAAGGACCAGGCCCCTTTTTGCGATTCGGCACTGCGTCGCTTTAACTGACAATTGCGCGGTCGTGCGACGTGGCTCCCAAACAAAATTGACGTCCTTTTTTTCCCACAAATAGAGCTTTCTTTTAGTGGTATTTGATCGCCCCTGCGGTTTTAATTTTTTGCGCTATAAACAAAAATAGAGCGACAATTTTGAAAAAAATGCATTATTTTTTACTTTTTGCTATAATAAATATCCCCAAAAAATATATAAAAAAAATTTTTTTTTCCCCAGTTTAGGCCGATACGTATTCTTCTACATATTTTTGGTAAAAAAAATCGCAATAAGCGATTATTGATCAGTTTGCGCAGAAGTTATAGCGTTTACAAGATAGGGGATAGTTTTATAGCTTTTTTATTAATAATTTTGTTTTTATTAGTAATAGCGGCGATCAGCGATTTTTTTTGTGACTGCGACATTATGGCGGACACATCAGACATTTTTGACACATTTTTGGGACCATTGTCATTTTTACAGCAATTAATGCTATTTAAATGCATTGATTCCTGTAAAAATGACACTGGCAGTGAAGGGGTTAACCACAAGGGGGCAGTGTAAGGGTTAAGTATGCCTAGGGGTGTGTTTCTTACTGTGGGGGGGGGCGTGGCTGTCAGCTAGTGAATGCTGATCTCTGCTCCAATCACAGGGAGCAGAGATCGGCGTCACTAGTTGCTAGGCAGAACGGGGAGATGCTGTTTATCTCGGCATCTCCCCGTTCAGCCGTCCCGTGAGGCGATCGCAGATGTCCCCGCGGCGATCGAATCCACGGGGACCGCGATCGGACTCACGGGGGTCCAGACCGGCGCGGGAGCACGCCGCTCCCGGCGCGCTCCCGATGGCACGGACAGGCAGAAAGGAGGGACTTATATATACGCCCTCCTGCCTGTACGTGCCATTCTGCCGACGTATATCGTCGTGCGCCGGTCGGCAAGTGGTTAATAAAGTATTTTGCTAGCTTTAATTTTCATTTTGAAAACCCACAAAGAATCAAATAGTTAGGAAAAGCACAAGGATAACTGTGGCAGAGATTCATAAAAATCAAAGTTCACAATAAATTCCAGAAATTGCAATACACATTTTTGTTTTTTTCTGTTCTAGCAGCTTTGAAATGTCAGACACCAAATGCAATATCTTCATTAGAAATGTATTCATACATTTCTGTCACTTTTAGCAAAAGCTTTCAATGTTTTTCTTTTAAAACTTAAATCAGAGAAGGTGGCCGAATGATGTCAAGCAGGGTCATTATTTTATCCATTACTTTAGAACGAATGTCCAGTTCTTGATTAAAGTGATCAAGATATTTAAACATTGCCCTTTTGGTTTCTTCTTGCACTAAAAGGCAAGTACAGTTTTCTTTTCTCCTGGCAATGTTCATGGAAAATCAGACCCTTTTTTGATTGGAATGTTAATTTCCCTAGATGTATCAATAGTTTCTGTGAGCTTATCCTTAGAGCCGGTTCACACAGGGGCGACCTGGGATCTGACTTCAAGTGACCCCAAGTCGCCCGGTTGAGTAAATCAATGGAAGTGAATGGATTCATCTTAATGTACACTACTGAAGTCACTCCGACTTCAGAAAAGGTTCCTGTACGACTTCAATCCAACTTCTAGGCGACTTGTACCCATTGATTTCAATGGAAGTCGCCTCCAAGTCGGATCTCCATCTATATTAAAGCGACTTTAGCGACAATGTCTCCTCTCAATAATAAAAACCGGCATGAGTCCCCCTCCAAGGGAAAACCAGGCCCTTAGGTCTGGTATGGATTTTAAGGGGAACCCCTACACCGAAAAAACGGCATGGGGGTCCCCCCAAAACCCATACCAGACCCTTATCTGAGCATGCAGCCCGGACGGTCAGGAAAGGGGGTGAGGATGACCGAGCGCCCCCCTCCTGGACCGTACCAGGCCGCATGCCCTCAACATGGGGGGTGGGTGCTTTGAGGAAGGGGGCGCCCTGCGTGACCCCGCCTCTTATGACGTCAAAGTCCTAGCAAATTTAAAATATGCCATGTTGTTCCCCCTCGAGAGCTGATTATTCTGTGATTGGCAAGTACCAAAGTCGTGTTGCAAGTCGTGTTGCAAGTCGCCCCAAGTCGTGTTGAAGTCGCCCCAAGTCGCGCTGTGATTCATACTCAAGTCATGTCCAAGTTGCTTCCCAAAGTCACGCTGGAAGTTGTGTTGCCCCTGTGTGAACCGGCTCTAACTGAACAAATTTAAAGTGGTTATAAAGTCTCATAAAAACAACTCCCATATAAGTGCTCTTATGTGCCAATAATAATGGAAGTGTGTGTTTGTTTTTGCAATATGGTCTCTAAGTATCTTTTGTGAGCAGTGCTTCTGTGCAGTCCTTTCTCACTCCCAAGCAGAGGGACTCCAGTGGGAGGGGCTTATATTCCTTTGCCGAGGCATGTAAATACGTCATCAGTGGAATCTTTACACTCAGACCTTGTTCCTGCACAGAGCTGTTTGTAGCTGTGCTGGTCACATGTCCAAGAAAAAAAAAATAGTGAATCAAATTAAACAAAAAACACCCATATATGTTTCAATTGTCCTGCATTTATAAATGTGAAATTCAAAGTTTATAACTTGTTAATAAAAGGTTGTGGGTCCAGCCTCCCCCCCCCACGAAAAAATTTAAAGTCAGCAGCTACAAATACTGCAGCTGCTGACTTTTAACTTCAAATCATTTTTTTTGAAAAATTTTCAGACAAAACAATACTGAATATGCATAACAATCCATGGTACAGTAATAATAAACGAAAATCAAAATATCCATTACTACTTCAACATTCGCATGGACCAAGATAGTAACAGGTACCTAGCCACTACCTAAATTAGCTGTCTGCTCAGCGTGGACGTAAGGTGCAGAAATATCAGGAAGTAATGATGTGGAGCTCCAAGATTGTAAGTCAGAGCCATAGCAAGTGGATGGCTGTCCCTCAAAGACCCACGCACCTCACCCCGTTGGGATCAGTACTGTGGAGGTGCGTGTAGTCCCCGGGGTGTCCCCACCCTAAAACTTCTGTGGAGTAGCAGACCTTATCCTGATGCCGTCCATGGTGCTCATGACTCCCAGTGTACGGACGGGTAAAGTCGTCCACAGCCCTTGTATCGAAAGCACATTACCTGGGCTCTGAGAAGCATGCCCGCGAATATCGCAACGGTACTCCAGATTCCAATGAGAAACTGGAAAAACTAGACAGGCAGTCGGGAGCAGATTGTCCCCAGCAGGAGAGGAAGAAAAAAAGGTGAGAAAAGGGGAAAGAGAAGACAAGGGGTAGGTTTAATGCAGGTCAGGAGTTCTCACTGATTCCTATTACATTCCAGGATGGAGAGGAATATTACAGTGTGTGGCCCAGGGTTCCCAAATGTAATAAAATTTTTCCATTTTGTCATGTAGTTTAGCCACAATCTGTTCTTGTGCCATGATCCAGGAGACCTTTCTCCTGAATCCCTGGAGGGAGGCTCTGGGTTTCTTCCAGGCTTTAGCGATTGTAACTTTGACCCCCAACAAAATGAAAAAAACCAACACCTGAGAATGTTTAGGAAGCGCCACAATATTGCCATTCAATAATGCTATATTGGGGTTAGGAGATATCGTTACCTTCGTGATGGTACTAATTGTGCTGAATACTTTCTGCCAGAAGGATCTGATGCGTGGACAAGTCCACCACGTGTGGATCATCGTACCTTCCAAATCACAACCTCTAAAGCATAGTGGGGAGGATCCTGGAAAGATAGCCGCCAGTCTAAAGCCCCATACACACGATCGGATTTTTGCATGGATTCTGTCCAATCGGACAATGTTGTTGAAAAATCAGACCGTGTGTATGCACCATCGGACAGTGTACGTCGGATTGTCCGACGGACAAAGTCCTATCTCCTGCTGGATAGATTTGCCGACAACACGGTCCGATCACACCAAATCCGATCGTGTGTACGGTTGTCCGACCGGACAAAGTGCTACGCATGCTCAGATCACATTACAAGACCAAAGCTATTGGCTACTAGCCTCTACGTAGTCCCGTCGTAGGCAACAAACGTCACCACGTTCAGAATGATCGGATTTTCCGACAACTTTGTCTGACCGTGTGTACGCAAAACCAACATCAGACAAAGTATGACGGACATGGTCCGACGGACCTGGTCCTCGGATAATCCGCGCGTGTGTATGGGGCTTAACAGGGACATAGTACCATCTAGTCATTACCTTAATGCTGGCTTCAATAAGGGAAATGTTAAGGATGCCTTTGTATGCACGTGTAGACGCACGGTACCAGTCTTGTAAAGTCCAGGTATTGTCTGTGTCCTCCTCCCAGGCCCGAGCGTAGGTTGGTTTGTCTGAATGTGACATAAGGGCATTATAGATCAAAGATATCCCTCCCCTCTGAACCTCTGTGTTGGAGCACCAATTTTCATAGGGAGTTATTGTAGGGGGATCTCGTGTATTCGGCCAAATGGAATGTAGATAGTGGGAGATTTGAGAGAACCTGAATATTTCAGAATCTGGCATGTCAAGTTTCTTTTTAAAGTGTGAAAGTGTTATCGGGCCCTTGGAGGAGAGAAAATGACCAATCCTATAAAGGCCTTTGTCTGTCCACCATTGAAAAGATTTGATTGACATTCCTGGTGTAAAGTCCATGTTATGGAATAGATGGGCTAATGGTTTCATGGGTGAGATCAGAATTTGTCGAGAGAAGAGCTTGGAGCTCAAGGTCATGGAGTGAGATAGGGTGGGTGACAAAATGGCTGGCCTGCGTTTTGGGTTGCACAATAGAAGATAGTCAATGGTATTCAGAGGGATAGCGTAACGCTCCATCGAGAGCCATTCAGGCTTCGGTCCCTTCGAGAAGACCACCGAAATTTGAGCCAGTTGCGCAGCTTGGTAGTATCCCCACAAATTAGGTAGGCCTAGACCCCCTTGAGTTTTCATGCGATAAAGAATGCTAGAGGGACATCTATACCCTTTGCGGCCCCATATAAATCGGACAATCTCTGACTGAAATTTGCTTAGCACTTGTTTCTTTATTGGGATCGGGAGTGAGCGAAATAAGTACAAAAGACGGGGGAGAAGGGTCATCTTTACTGCGTGAATTCTGCCCAGCCAGGATAGACCACATTTTGCCCACTTATCCAAATCACCACTGCATTTTAGTATCATAGGAGGGTAGTTTGCTCTGAAAAGACCTGTTATATCTGGCGTAATTTTTATCCCTAAGTATGAGATATCTGAAGTAGCCCAGGAAAAGTCAAAGTTGTTAGAGAGTTGATTGAGCAGTCCCGGGGGTACAGTTATGTTTAAAGCCATCGATTTTGACATGTTGACCCGCAGGCCCGAAACTGCACTAAAATTTTGCAAAATTTTATAAATCATAGGGGTAGTTATAAGAGGGGAGGTGACATAGAGGAGGAGGTTGTCAGCGTATAGTGCACATTTGTGGTCCTGATCTCCACACATCACCCCACCCCCACCCCAGGGTTCACCCGTAATGCCACTGCCAGAGTCTCTATAGCCACTGCGAAGAGGAGAGGGGAAAGGGGGCAGCCCTGTCTGGTCCCCCTCCCTATTGGAAAAGATTCTGAAAATCTACCCAAGAGACGTACCTGCGCTGTTGGAGTCGAATAAAGGGATTGAATTAGATTCAGAAAGTAAGGACCAAAGCCCCATCTCCGTAAGACGTCAGTTAAGTAAGCCCAGTCTACAGAATCAAAGGCCTTATGTAAATCTATAGACAGGAGAAGAAGTGAAATGATATCTATTGTCCTGCGAATCTGATCCGGACCCTGTCTCCCAGGAATGAAGCCCACCTGATCCTTGTGTATATATGCTGAAATGAAGCTCCCCATTCTCTTTGCTAGGGTCTTGGTCATTATTTTAATATCGTTGTTTATAAGAGATATAGGGCAGTAGTTGCCCAATTCGCTAGTGTCTTTATCCGGCTTCGGGATAACGGAAATATAGGCAGAGTTGAGATCGGGCCCCAAAGGGGCTCCCTCCCTGAGATAGTTAAAAAGTCTGGCCATATGAGGGGCCAGGTGGGGTCCAAACTTCTTGTAATAGCCTGTTGAGAAGCCATCAGGGCCAGGGGCGGAGCCAGTTTTAAGGGAGTGGATGGTGTCTAATATTTCTTCTGAAGAGAATGGGCTGTCCATGAGGTCACTATGGTCCTTACATAGGGTGGGCAAAGGAATGTTATCAAAAAATTCGCCCCGTAGTCGTTGAGGTGGGGGCTTGAGAGGTTTGTATAAATCTGAATAGAAGTGAGAAAACGCTTCCATTATTTTGGTTGGGTTCTGAATCAGATCCCCTGAAGAGGTCTTTATTTTAGGAAAGGCTAGGTATCATTGTTTAGGACTGAGTTTCGCTGCCAGTCTTGAACCCATCCGATCAGTTTGGGAATAGAATTTAGCACCAGTCCATCTCAGATGTCTTTCAGCTGCTGTCGTTAGGGATAGGTTAAGGAGAGTACGGGCCTTGTCAAGGTTCGTCAGTGACTCAGGAGAAGGGTTCGTTTTGTGTGCCTTTGCTAGTGATTTGTATTCTGCAGTAAGTTTAAGCAGGTCAACTTTGTGTTCAGCTTTAAGTCTCGAGGTTATTTGAATGATGTGTCCCCTGATAAACGATTTATGCGCTGCCCAGACTGTGGCAGGGGTGATCTCGCTTGTCTGATTCAAATGGAAATACTCTTTAATGGCCTTTTCCAGAACCTTACACTGGATTGGGTCACTGAGGAGGGATTCCTGCAGACGCCAGCGAGGGGGTCCTCTCGGGCCTCCCGCCCTCTTAGCCTCCACAGTAACTATAGCATGATCAGACAATGAGGAGTCTATGATTTTAGACCTAAATATGAGTGGAATAGTATGGGAACGCGTGAAGATGTGGTCTATCCTGGCAAAAGAGTTATGTGGGGCCGAGAAGTGAGTATAGTCTTTTGTGTGTGGATTGACTTCCCTCCAGACATCAATCAACCCTTCGTCATGAAGGAGGGTGGCTATTTTAGTACTTTGTTTCGATGGACGCTTTGAGAACGGTCTCCCAACAGCTGATTTGTCTAAAGTGAAGTCAAAGGCTGTGTTAGAGTCACCTCCTATAAAGACAGTCCCTTTCAGGTGTGCTCGTAAAGTGCGTAGCATGGATTCGAAGAATGACTTCTGACCTTTATTAGTGGAATAGTATGAGATAAAAGTGTATAGCGCACCATCTATGTGTCCAGATACTAACACGAATCGACCATTAGACATGTGCGATTCGTTTCGTACGAATTCGTAATTCGTACGAATTTTTCGAAATTCGTACGAATTTACGAATCTGTAGTACGAATTTTTTTTTTTTACGAATTCCGTACGGAATACGAAATTTTTTTTACGAATCGTTAGTAAAGTTACGAATCGTTACGAATCGTTACGAATCGTTAACGCGGCTAATGAATTGTTGGTTCTCATAACACAGAGAACAATTCGAATCCAACTACAAATATCGAATTTCAATTTCAAGTTACGAATCGTTACGAATCGTTATGAATAGTTACGAATCGTTACGAATCGTTATGAATAGTTACGAATCGTTAGTAAATCCAACTACCAATATCGAATTTCAACTAATTTGAACGAAATTATTATAGCAGATATAACGAATGAATTCGAATGACAAAGTGTCATTTTTGCAGAAAAAAAAAAAGCGTAGGGGTCCCCCCAAATTCAATAACCAGGCCCTTCAGGTCTGGTATGGATATTAAGGGGGACCCCAGCCAAAAAAAAATAAAAAAAATGGCGTGGGGTCCCCCCCAAATATCCATACCAGACCCTTCAGGTCTGGGATGGATTTTAAGGGGAACCCCGGCCAAAAAAAAAAAAAAAATGGCGTGGGGTCCCCCTCAAAATCCATACCAGACCCTTTATCCGAGCACGCAACCTGGCAGGCCGCAGGAAAGGAGGGGGGGACGAGAGCGGCCCCCCCTCCCGCCTGAACCGTACCAGGCCACATGCCCTCAACATTGGGAGGGTGCTTTGGGGTCCCCCCAAAGCACCTTGTCCCCATGTTGATGAGGACAAGGGCCTCATCCCCACAACCCTGGCCGGTGGTTGTGGGGGTCTGCGGGCGGGGGGCTTATCGGAATCTGGAAGCCCCCTTTAACAAGGGGACCCCCAGATCCCGGCCCCCCCCCCTGTGTGAAATGGTAAGGGGGTACAAAAGTACCCCTACCATTTCACCAAAAAAGTGGCAAAAATGGTAAAAATGACAGGAGACGGTCTTTGACAATTCCTTTATTAAAATCTTCTTTCTTCTGCTCTTCCTTCTTCCTTTCTTCATCTTCTTCTTCCGGCATCTTCTTCCATCGTCTTCTTCCTTCGATTCGCTTCTTCTTCCTCCGGTCTTCTCGTCCTTCTCGTCCGGCGTCGTCCTTCTCGTCCGGCATCGTCGTCTCTTCTCGCAGGCCGCTCCTCGCAATGGGAGGCTCCCGCTCTGTGAGGCTCCGCTCCGGGTGACAGGTCTTTTATAACGAAGGCACCTGGTGACCCCGCCCCCTCTGACGCACGGGGACGTCATGTGGAATTCCCTATGGCTTTCCCCATGACGTCAGAGGGGGGGCGGGGTCACCGGGTGCCTTCGTTATACAAGACCTGTCACCCGGAGCGAAGCCTCACAGAGCGGGAGCCTCCCATTGCGAGGAGCGGCCTGCGAGAAGAGACGACGATGCCGGACGAGAAGGACGACGCCGGACGAGAAGGACGAGAAGACCGGAGGAAGAAGAAGCGAATCGAAGGAAGAAGAAGATGGAAGAAGATGACGGAAGGAGAAGATGAAGAAAGGAAGACCAGAAGAAAGACGAAAGAAGATTTTAATAAAGGAATTGTCAAAGACCGTCTCCTGTCATTTTTACCATTTTTGCCACTTTTTTGGTGAAATGGTAGGGGTACTTTTGTACCCCCTTACCATTTCACACAGGGGGGGGGGCCGGGATCTGGGGGTCCCCTTGTTAAAGGGGGCTTCCAGATTCCGATAAGCCCCCCGCCCGCAGACCCCCACAACCACCGGCCAGGGTTGTGGGGATGAGGCCCTTGTCCTCATCAACATGGGGACAAGGTGCTTTGGGGGGGACCCCAAAGCACCCTCCCAATGTTGAGGGCATGTGGCCTGGTACGGTTCAGGCGGGAGGGGGGGCCGCTCTCGTCCCCCCCTCCTTTCCTGCGGCCTGCCAGGTTGCGTGCTCGGATAAAGGGTCTGGTATGGATTTTGAGGGGGACCCCACGCCATTTTTTTTTTTTTTTTTTGGCCGGGGTTCCCCTTAAAATCCATCCCAGACCTGAAGGGTCTGGTATGGATATTTGGGGGGGACCCCACGCCATTTTTTTTATTTTTTTTTTGGCTGGGGTCCCCCTTAATATCCATACCAGACCTGAAGGGCCTGGTTATTGAATTTGGGGGGACCCCTACGCTTTTTTTTTTTCTGCAAAAATGACACTTTGTCATTCGAATTCATTCGTTATATCTGCTATAATAATTTCGTTCAAATTAGTTGAAATTCGATATTGGTAGTTGGATTTACTAACGATTCGTAACTATTCATAACGATTCGTAACGATTCGTAACTATTCATAACGATTCGTAACGATTCGTAACTTGAAATTGAAATTCGATATTTGTAGTTGGATTCGAATTGTTCTCTGTGTTATGAGAACCAACAATTCATTAGCCGCGTTAACGATTCGTAACGATTCGTAACGATTCGTAACGATTCGTAACTTTACTAACGATTCGTAAAAAAAATTACGATTCGTCCGAATTTCGTATTTCGTACGAATTCGAACGGAATTTCGTACACGAATTACGAATTACGAATTTTTTTATATACGAAACGGGACGAAACGAAACGAAACGAATTTTTTGGCAGTTCCCATGTCTATCGACCATGGGGATCTACAATAGTCTCCGGCTGGGACATATTAATATGTTTAGCCAAACAAATAGCTACTCCCTTTGTTTTGTTTTCAGCCGAAGCTAGAAAGAATTGGGGATAATGTTGATGGAGGAATGTGGGTTTGTAGTTCGACGGGAAGTGCGTCTCCTGCAATAGCAGGATATCTGCGTGCATGGAGTGATAGGATTGTAGGAGTTTCCTACGCTTGACAGGGGAGTTGAGTCCCTGTGTGTTGTGTGAAATAATTTTGAGATTGAGGAGAGGATTACTTGTATTTGTCATGGTTCAGAGGGGAGAGAGCTACCCAGAAGATCTGTATCTTACCTTTGTTAAATGAAGAAAACTCTTGTAGAAGCTCAGAGGATGGATAATACCCCTCACTCAGGCCTGGGATAGGAATCCAGAGACAATCTTGAGAATCATGAGAACCTACAATAGAGTGCAAGAGGGATTTGGGAAGGGGAGAAGAGAGAGAAATGAAAGGAAATAAGAGAGATAAGCATTGATAAATTTGTACCAAAATAAAAAGAAACACGAAGTGATAATGGTATAAATGAACTTTGGGGTCCCCCGACCCCACCCCACCCCAAAGGTAGGAAGGAAAAATCATTCCTACCTTTACAATCAAACGGACTGGATTATCCGAAGTACAGGGACTCCGGAGAGAGTCCAAGGTTACTCAAGGTACTCCTCGGCTCAATGGGAGGCGCACTGGATCCACCACAGCCCCAGTGCCTCATAACATGCTAATTAAAGACCTCGTGTGGGTCTATTATGATCATAAGACAGAGCTTCCTGATGACAGAAAAGAAAACATTAATAGCTTAAATAAACATTGTAACTAGTTTGCCCCAGAACACGCTGTTACCCCAGAAGCCCAACCTCAAAGGTCGAGAGATCGGGGAAACCCGCGCCCCAGGACCGGGAGAGAACCAATAACAACCCCCCATCCTGGGGGTATACTTTCCCTGAAGTGGGAGCATAGACCTCGTCCCCCCCAGGGCCCCCAAAAATAATAGAACAATTCCTATAGATCAGGCAATCGAACACCCATAAAATGGGAAAAAAAATATAAATATAAAATAAATAAAAATAAATAAATAAGTAACCAAAATGTGCCTGCCATGTACAGGCTGGGATGCTGAATCTAATAATGTAGGAGGGGAGGGGAGTGAACATGAATAGAGAGCTCTAACCATAAACTAAACAAGTATGATGCTCCCCCAAGTGCATCAAGGGAGAGCTTCTTTCGATCGCTTGGAGTTCTGTTTCAGCCAAGAGGGTTGCAGCGGGCTAGCTGGAGGAGGTCTTTTCGTGGAGGCAGTGTTCCCTCTGTTTGTGTGCGAAGATGGAGGATCCTGTGGGAGCAGGCCAAGCTGTAGCAGGAGCCGTTCTCCTTCTGCGAAAGTAGAGAAGCTGCAGCTTCTGTTCTTGTATGAAAAGTTTAGACGCAGGGGGAAGGACCACCTGTAATGGATTTCATTGTCCATCAGCAGTTGAAACAGTGGCTTCAGGGCTCTTCGTTTCTGAACAGTGTAAGGGGACAGATCCGTAAAGATCTGGATTTTGTGTCCCTGCAGCGTCAGGTTATTAGAATTTCTGGCCTTCCTCATCACCTCCTCCTTTACCGCGTAAAAATGAGGCTTCACTATAATGTTCCGTGGGAGGCCATCTGTGCGGGGGGGGCTGCAGAGCTCTGTGGGCCCTGTCGAGCTCGAGGCGATGTTCTGGAATCCCAGGGATGAGATCAGAGATGAGGGTTTTAATGGCCGTATGCACCTCTTTCACAGATTCAGGGAGCCCCCTGACCCGAAAATTATAGCGTCTCGATCTATTTTCGAGGTCATCGATCTTCGCATAGGCAGTTTCAAGCTGATCCTGCACATCCTGGAGCCTAGCAGAATTTTGATTGATCCTAGCAACTGCTTGGTCAGCTTTCAGTTCAATGGAATCTACTCTCATCCCAATTTGTTGTAAGTCAGCGTGGATAGAAGAGGTTATTTGTGCTGCATTCAGAGCCAGACTTTTGGATAGCATTTGAGCAAAAGCTTCCATCATAGAGGGAAAGTCAGTTAGGGTGGGGGATGCCTCATGAGCCTCACTGACAGAAAGTAACAGGCCTGTGTGGGGATCCATCATGGGGGTGGATGGGAGGCCAGAGTGCAGGCTGAGTAAAAGGGATTCCGTGGATGCTGGTGAGGATGCTTGGGGCAGAGGTGAGGGTACAGTACCTGGAGAGGGCGGAGGGGCCAGGTCTTGATCCGCAATAGAGTCCTCAGGGCCTTCTGTTATGTGTGGGCCTCGTGGGGCAGCCTCCATTTTAGCATAGCTCGGCCTGTGTACAGCGGCCGTCATGGGGATTGTGTGGTGCCGCCGATCGTTACCCGCGGACATCGGGTGAATCCCGGGGGTTTCCCCTGTGCGATCGTGCCGGTGGATGCTTGTTGGGACCGCTCTGTCAGCTCCAGAGGTCCGTGATGGGCTGTGGTGGAGCGGAGCTTCAGACGACCGTGGCCATCTTGGAAATGCTGCGCATGCGCACTCGAGCTGCTGACTTTTAATATAATATTATTATTATACAGGTTTTATATAGTGCCAATAGTTTGCGCAGCACTTTACAACATGATATATGGACACCTACCTGTCCAGGCAGCCTGTGATGTCGGCACTCCAGCCGATCTCCGGGTCGGCTGTCGGGTGCAGCCGCTGCCAATCCTGGTAAGGGAACCCGACAGTGAAGCCTTTCAGTTTACACCCGGTTCCCTACTGCAAATGCACGAAGCACGCTGCACTTTCTAATTGGTCTGGCAGTGGGGGAAGGAGGAGGGGGCCGAACTTCCAAGAGACCAGTAGGGAACGGTACCTGTCAAAAACAGGTTCATGTTTATGTTTATGTTCTCACTAAACAAATCGATGATTGTATACACACACATATGCGCATACTTATACACACATGCAGTACTTGCATGCACACAAATACATACAGTACATGCATTAGGGATGAGCCCGATGTTCGAGTCGAACGTAAGTATAATGGCGAACAATTTGGGGGGTTTGCGGCAAATTCGAAAGACGTGGAACACCCTTTAAAAGTCTATGGGAGAAATCAAAAGTGCTAATTTGAAAGGCTTATATGCATGGAATTGTCATAAAAAGTGTTTGGGGACCTGGGTCCTGCCCCAGGGGACATGTATCAATGCAAAAAAAAAGTTTTAAAAACTGAAGTTTTTTCAGGAGCAATGATTTTAATAATGTTTAAAGTGAAACAATAAAAGTGAAATATTCATTCAAATTTCGTACATATATAATAGTATGCCTGTAAAGTAGCGCATGTTTCCCGTGTTTAGAACAGTCCGAGAGCAAAATGACATTTCTAAAGGAAAAAAGTAATTTAAAAGTACTTGCGGCTACAATGAATTGTCGGTCACGGCAATACACATGAAAGTTCATGGATAAAAACGAGGAACCCCCCAAACCAAAATGTAAAAAAATGCACGGGGGTCCCCCCAAAAAAGGGGAACCCCGCGCCAAAATAAAAAAAAATGCACGGGGTCCCCCTTCAGGTCTGGTATGGATTTTAAAAAAAAGAAAAGGCGTGGGATCCCCATACCAAACCTTTATCCGAGCACGCAACCTGGCAGGCCGCAGGAAAAGAGGGGGGATGAGAGAGCGCCCCCCCTCCTGATCCATACCAGCCCACATGCCCTCAACATGGGGAGGGTACCTTGTCCCCATGTTGATGGGGAGAAGGGCCTCATCCCCACAACCCTTGACTGGTGGTTGTGGGGGTCTGCGGGCGGGGGGCCTTTTTTCTTTTGCGGTCTGTCGGAGCGAGAGAAGACGAAGAAGACTTTGTGGGACAGTTTTATTCTCTTTATTTTTTAATAAAGGACTTGTTTTTTTAATAAAGGACTTGTGTTTTTTTTTACCATTTTCACAATTTTTTTTGTGAAATGGTAGGGGTAAATTTGTACCCCGTTACCATTTCACACAGGGGTAGGCCAGGATCTGGGGGTCCCCTTGTTAAAGGGGGCTTCCAGATTCCGATAAGTACCCCAGCCGCAGACCCCCATGTGGCCTGGTACGGTTCAGGAGGGGGGGGCGCTCTCTCGTCCCCCTTCTTTTACTGCAGCCTGCTAGGTTGTGTGCTCAGATAAGTGTCTGGTATGGATTTTTGGGGACCCCACGCCATTTGTTTTTTTAAATTTTGGCGCGGGGTTCCCCTTAATATTCATACCAGACCTGAAAGGCCTCCCATGCTGTTTTTATCAATGAACTTTTATGTGTATTGCTGGGACCGACAATTCATAATAGCCGCGAGTACTTTTAAATTACTTTTTTTCCTTTAGAAATTTAATTTTGCTCTCGGACTGTTCTAAACACGGGAAACATGCGCCACTTTACAGGCATGCTATAGACACCCCCCAGGTACGAAATGTAAAGGAATATTTCACTTTTATTGTTTCACTTTAAGCATTATTGAAATCACTAGTCCCGAAAAAACGTCCGTTTTTAAAAAAAAATTTGCATTGATACATGTCCCCTGGGGCAGGACCCAGATCCCCAAACACTTTTTTAGACAATAACTTGCATATAAGCCTTTAAAATTAGCACTTTTGATTTTTCATGTTCGTGTCCCATAGACTTTAACGGTGTTCGCGTGTTCAAACTCAATTTTTGCCTGTTCGCATGTTCTGCTGCGAACCAAACCGGGGCGGTGTTCGGCTAATCCCTAACATCAGGGGCGGACTGACAACTCATGGGGCCCCCGGGCAATAGGAGATTATGGGGCCCCCTTTGTCCCCACCCACACACAAGCCACACCCTCCCAAAGCCCCACATATATATTGCACTGCTACATTACATGCATGGTCACAGAATTTCTCTACTGTATGTTCAAAATAAATGTTTAAAGAGTTAAGAAAATAAAGAAAAATAAACTCACATTAACCATGTACATGTACTGCGGGGGTCCATCTCCTGTGAGCAGAATCATGTACAGGTACTTGATTCTGCACTTGTGGGTCTGCGTGCTGTTTGACTCACTGCCACTGTGATTGGACACACTGAGAGCTAATCAGCAGGTCCGGCGGACCCGATGTCTGCCAGGCCCCAATGATCGTTTCCAACAGAGGCAGAATGGTGGTCTGCAGATGTAAACAAGTCCCCTTACATCAGGGTCCCCAGAGAACCTCCTCTTACATCAGGGTCCCCAGAGAGCCCCCCTTACATCAGGGTCCCCAGAGAGCCCCCCCTTACATCAGGGTCCCCATAGAGCCCCCCTTACATCAGGGTCCCCATAGAGCCCCCCTTACATCAGGGTCCCCAGAGAGCCCCCCCCCCTTACATCAGGGTCCCCAGAGAGCATCCCCTTACATCAGGGTCCCCAGAGAGCCCCCATACATCAGGGTCCCCAGAGAAACCCCCATACATCAGGGTCCCCAGAGAACCTCCCCATACATCAGGGTCCCCAGAGAACCTCCCCATACATCAGGGTCCCCAGAGAACTCCCCTTACATCAGGGTCCCCAGAGAGCCTTCCCATACAACAAGGTCCCCAGAGGGCCCCCCCCCCTTACATCAGTTTTCCCAGAGGCCTCCCTTACATCAGGGTCCCAAGAGAGCCTCCCCATACATCAGGGTCCCCAGAGAGCCCCCCATACATAAGGGTCCCTGTATTTAGGTTTAATTCTATTAGGGAAATATTCTTAATTCCTTTATAGGCTGTGGAAAAGGATGTCTGCCACTGCTCAAGATCCCAATGGATTTGGAGGTCATTCTCCCATGCGGTCATATAAGGGGTTTTGCCTACTTGTTGGGCAAGAGACTGATAGATAACTGAAATTCCACCCCTCTGATCTTTGGTTTGTCCAGACCATATCTCATATGGAGTGAATCTATGTGGGATGGGTTTCCCTTTCCATAGTTTGTGGAGAAAGTGTTGTATTTGGAAAAACCTGAAGAGTTCCCCACTCGGGATGTCCATTTGTTGTTTACAGAATTTTAAGGTTATTGGGCCTAAAGCTGTAAAGAAATGCCCAATCCGATACAACCCCTTGTCCAACCACCACTTGAAGGATTTTATGTCTTGACCTGGGGGGAAGATGTGGACGACAGTCGGAGGTCAAGGAAGGTTGGGTTTTCAATTTATCCCAGAGGGACAGGGATTGTGAAGGGAAGGGAGCCATGGAAGGGAGCCATAGCAAGTAGTCGAGAGTATAGATGGGGACCGCCTGTCTTTCTATATGGATCCAGTCTGGCTTTTCCGTTCTGACATAAACTGTTGAGAGTTGGGCTAGTCTCACCGCCTGGAAGTACCAAAGTATTCTTGGTAGCCCTAAGCCACCCTGTGTGCGCTGTCTGCATAAAGTATTTTTTGATAATCTATGTCCTTTTCTACCCCAAATAAACTCATTGACTTTCCCTTGGAGGGATTGCAGATGGTCCCTTCTTAGGTTTATTGGAATGGCCCGAAATAAATAAAGCAGTCTGGGGAGGAGTGTCATTTTTATTGAATGGATCTTGCCAATCCAGGAGAGGTCTTTGCTGGCCCATGTCTTTAGGGCCGACTCAAGTCTCTTGTATGTGGGTGGGAAGTTTGCAGGGTACAGTTGGTCAATTTTAGAGGTGAGGTGAATCCCTAGATAATCTATGGACGAGGCGTTCCATCTAAAGTTAAATGAGCTTTTCAGAGTTTCCACTGTGGAGGGTTTCAGGGATATGTTGAGGGCCTGAGATTTGTCGTAATTAACCCTGAGACCCGAAACCCTGGCAAAGTCATTCAGGAGTTTGCAGAGGTTAGGGAGAGATGTGATAGGTGAAGTAACGAATGATAGCATGTCATCTGCGAAGAGACCACATTTGCGTGTTTGGGGACCACAAGAAATACCATGGATGTTGGGGTTGGACTAAATCACTATTGCTAACGTCTCAATAGCGATGGCAAAAATTAAAGGGGATAGGGGACAACCCTGTCTGGTGCCACGCTCTATGTGGAAGGGTTTAGAGTGATGCCCATTGAGGCGGATTAGCGCTGATGGTTTGGAGAAAATGGAGTGTAGAGTTCCCAAAAAGCGATTACCAAAACCCCACCGCTCCATTAGAGTGAAAAGATAAGGCCATACGACGGTGTCGAAGGCCTTATGGAAGTATACAGAAAGCAGCATTCCTTCCTGTTTGGGGCTCCCATCTCAACCGGTTTGTAGGAGGAAGACTAGATCGATGGCTCTTCTGATTTGGTCCGGCCCCTGTCTGCCTGGAATGGACCCTACTTGGTCCTTATGGACGTAATGGTAAATGAAAGAGGATAAGCGGTTGGTCATGATCTTTGTCAAGATCTTGAGGTTGTTATTTATGAGGGAGATTGGTCTATAATTTTCTGAGTGGTGAAATTTGCTGAGTGGTGACATTATCTGCTGTGATTCTGGGGATTAGTCTAGCGTGTGCGTGCTGTTAGTACAGCATTGCAGTATCACATTAAACCACCTTTACCCTTCTGGCCTGTTGTCATCTAAGTCAGCCAGCCAGGCATTTGCAGGAGCTAGCGTGTGTGTGTGTGTGTGCTGTGTGAGTAGAGCACAGCACACAATAAACCACCTCGGCCTCTATCTGCCCTAAGGCCCTGTTGTTGTCATCTAAGGCAGCCAGGCATTTGCAGGAGCTAGCGTGTGTGTGTGTGTGTGTGTGTGTGCTGTGTGAGTAGAGCACAGCACACAATAAACCACCTCAGCCTCTATCTGCCCTAAGGCCCTGTTGCTTTCATCTAAGGCAGCCAGGCATTTGCAGGAGCTAGCGTGTGTGTGTGTGCTGTGTGAGTAGAGCAGAGCACACAATAAACCACCTCAGCCTCTATCTGCCCTAAGGCCCTGTTGTTGTCATCTAAGGCAGCCAGGCATTTGCAGGAGCTAGCGTGTGTGTGCTGTGTGAGTAGAGCACAGCACACAATAAACCACCTCAGCCTCTATCTGCCCTAAGGCCTGTTGTTGTCATCTAAGGAAGCCAGCCAGGCATTTGCAGGAGTTAGCGTGTGTGTGTGTGTGTGCTGTGTGAGTAGAGCACAGCACACAATAAACCACCTCAGCCTCTATCTGCCCTAAGGCCCTGTTGTTGTCATCTAAGGCAGCCAGGCATTTGCAGGAGCTAGTGTGTGTGTGCTGTGTGAGTAGAGCACAGCACACAATAAACCACCTCGGCCTCTATCTGACCTAAGGCCCTGTTGTTGTCATCTAAGGCAGCCAGGCATTTGCAGGAGCTAGCGTGTGTGTGTGTGTGTGTGTGTGTGTGTGCTGTGTGAGTAGAGCACAGCACACAATAAACCACCTCAGCCTCTATCTGCCTTAAGGCTCTGTTGTTGTCATCTAAGGAAGCCAGCCAGGCATTTGCAGGAGTTAGCGTGTGTGTGTGTGTGCTGTGTGAGTAGAGCACAGCACACAATAAACCACCTCAGCCTCTATCTGCCCTAAGGCCCTGTTGTTGTCATCTAAGGCAGCCAGCCAGGCATTTGCAGGAGCTAGCGTGTGTGTGTGTGCTGTGTGAGTAGAGCACAGCACACAATAAACCACCTCAGCCTCTATCTGCCCTAAGGCCCTGTTGTTGTCATCTAAGGCAGCCAGCCAGGCATTTGCAGGAGCTAGCGTGTGTGTGCTGTGTGAGTAGAGCACAGCACACAATAAACCACCTCAGCCTCTATCTGCCCTAAGGCCCTGTTGTTGTCATCTAAGGCAGCCAGCCAGGCATTTGCAGGAGCTAGCGTGTGTGCTGTGTGAGTAGAGCACAGCACACAATAAACCACATCAGCCTCTATCTGCCCTAAGGCCCTGTTGTTGTCATCTAAGGCAGCCAGACATTTGCAGGAGCTAGCGTGTGTGTGCTGTGTGAGTAGAGCACAGCACACAATAAGCTACCTCAGCCTCGATCTGCCCTAAGGCCCTGTTGTTGTCATCTAAGGCAGCCAGCCAGGCATTTGCAGGAGCTAGCCTGTGTGTGTGTGCTGTGTGAGTAGAGCACAGCACACAATAAACCACCTCAGCCTCTATCTGCCCTAAGGCCCTGTTGTTGTCATCTTAGGCAGCCAGGCATTTGCAGGAGCTAGCGTGTGTGTGCTGTGTGAGAAGAGCACAGCACACAATAAACCACCTCAGCCTCTATCTGCCCTAAGGCCCTGTTGTTGTCATCTAAGTCAGCCAGCCAGGCATTTGCAGGAGGTAGCGTGTGTGTGTGTGCTATGTGAGTAGAGCACAGCACACAATAAACCACCTCAGCCTCTATCTGCCCTAAGACTCTGTTGTTGTCATCTAAGGCAGCCAGCCAGGCATTTGCAGGAGTTAGCGTGTGTGTGTGCTGTGTGAGTAGAGCACAGCACACAATAAACCACCTCAGCCTCTATCTGCCCTAAGGCCCTGTTGTTGTCATCTAAGTCAGCCAGCCAGGCATTTGCAGGAGCTAGCATGTGTGTGTGTGTGTGCTGTGTGAGTAGAGCACAGCACACAATAAACCACCTCAGCCTCTATCTGCCCTAAGGCCCTGTTGTTGTCATCTAAGGCAGCCAGGCATTTGCAGGAGCTAGTGTATGTGTGTGTGTGTGTGCTGTGTGAGTAGAGCACAGCACACAATAAACCACCTCAGCCTCTATCTGCCTAAGGCCCTGTTGTTGTCATCTAAGGCAGCCAACCAGGCATTTGCAGGAGCTAGCGTGTGTGTGTGTGCTGTGTGAGTAGAGCAGAGCACACAATAAACCACCTCAGCCTCTATCTGCCCTAAGGCCCTGTTGTTGTCATCTAAGGCAGCCAGGCATTTGCAGGACCTAGCGTGTGTGTGCTGTGTGAGTAGAGCACAGCACACAATAAACCACCTCAGCCTCTATCTGCCCTAAGGCTCTGTTGTTGTCATCTAAGGAAGCCAGCCAGGCATTTGCAGGAGTAAAGCCCCATACACACGGTCGGACAATCCACGGACCAGGTCGGTCGGATCCTGTCCGTCATACTTTGTCTGATGTTGGTTTTGCGTACACACGGTCGGACAAAGTTGTCGGAAAATCCGATCATTCTGAACGTGGTGACGTTTGTTGCCTACGACGGGACTACGTAGAGGCTAGTAGCCAATAGCTTTGGTCTTGTAATGTGATCTGAGCATGCGCAGCACTTTGTCCGGTCGGACAACCGTACACACGATCGGATTTGGTGTGATCGGACCGTGTTGTCGGCAAATCTTTCCAGCAGGAGATAAGACTTTGTCCGTCGGACAATCCGACGTACACTGTCCGATGGTGCATACACACGGTCTGATTTTTCAACAACATTGTCCGATCGGAAAGAATCCATGAAAAAGTCCGACCGTGTGTATGGGGCTTTAGCGTGTGTGTGTGTGTGTGCTGTGTGAGTAGAGCACAGCACACAATAAACCACCTCAGCCTCTATCTGCCCTAAGGCTCTGTTGTTGTCATCTAAGGCAGCCAGCCAGGCATTTGCAGGAGTTAGCGTGTGTGTGTGTGCTGTGTGAGTAGAGCACAGCACACAATAAACCACCTCAGCCTCTATCTGCCCTAAGGCCCTGTTGTTGTCATCTAAGGCAGCCAGCCAGGCATTTGCAGGAGCTAGCGTGTGTGTGTGTGCTGTGTGAGTAGAGCACAGCACACAATAAACCACCTCAGCCTCTATCTGCCCTAAGGCCCTGTTGTTGTCATCTAAGGCAGCCAGGCATTTGCAGGAGCTAGCGTGTGTGTGCTGTGTGAGTAGAGCACAGCACACAATAAACCACCTCAGCCTCTATCTGCCCTAAGGCTCTGTTGTTGTCATCTAAGGAAGCCAGCCAGGCATTTGCAGGAGTTAGCGTGTGTGTGTGTGTGTGCTGTGTGAGTAGAGTACAGCACACAATAAACCACCTCAGCCTCTATCTGCCCTAAGGCCCTGTTGTTGTCATCTAAGGCAGCCAGACAGGCATTTGCAGGAGCTAGCGTGTGTGTGTGTGCTGTGTGAGTAGAGCACAGCACACAATAAACCACCTCAGCCTCTATCTGCCCTAAGGCCCTGTTGTTGTCATCTAAGGCAGCCAGCCAGGCATTTGCAGGAGCTAGCATGTGTGTGTGTGCTGTGTGAGTAGAGCACAGCACACAATAAACCACCTCAGCCTCTATCTGCCCTAAGGCCCTGTTGTTGTCATCTTAGGCAGCCAGGCATTTGCAGGAGCTAGCGTGTGTGTGCTGTGTGAGAAGAGCACAGCACACAATAAACCACCTCAGCCTCTATCTGCCCTAAGGCCCTGTTGTTGTCATCTAAGGCAGCCAGCCAGGCATTTGCAGGAGGTAGTGTGTGTGTGTGTGCTATGTGAGTAGAGCACAGCACATAATAAACCACCTCAGCCTCTATCTGCCCTAAGGCTCTGTTGTTGTCATCTAAGGCAGCCAGCCAGGCATTTGCAGGAGTTAGCGTGTGTGTGTGTGCTGTGTGAGTAGAGCACAGCACACAATAAACCACCTCAGCCTCTATCTGCCCTAAGGCCCTGTTGTTGTCATCTAAGGCAGCCAGCCAGGCATTTGCAGGAGCTAGCGTGTGTGTGTGCTGTGTGAGTAGAGCACAGCACACAATAATCCACCTCAGCCTCTATCTGCCCTAAGGCCCTGTTGTTGTCATCTAAGGCAGCCAGCCAGGCATTTGCAGGAGCTAGCGTGTGTGTGTGTGTGCTGTGTGAGTAGAGCAAAGCACACAATAAACCACCTCAGCCTCTATCTGCCCTAAGGCCCTGTTGTTGTCATCTAAGGCAGCCAGCCAGGCATTTGCAGGAGCTAGCGTGTGTGTGTGTGCTGTGTGAGTAGAGCAAAGCACACAATAAACCACCTCAGCCTCTATCTGCCCTAAGGCCCTGTTGTTGTCATCTAAGGCAGCCAGGCATTTGCAGGAGCTAGTGTGTTTGTGCTGTGTGAGTAGAGCACAGCACACAATAAGCCACCTCAGCCTCTATCTGCCCTAAGGCCCTGTTGTTGTCATCTAAGGCAGCCAGCCAGGCATTTGCAGGAGCTAGTGCGTGTGTGTGTGCTGTGTGAGTAGAGCACAGCACACAATAAACCAACTCAACCTCTATATGCCCTAAGGCCCTGTTCTTGTCATCTAAGGCAGCCAGACAGGCATTTACAGGAGCTAGCGTGTGTGTGTGTGCTGTGTGAGTAGAGCACAGCACACAATAAACCACCTCAGCCTCTATCTGCCCTAAGGCCCTGTTGTTGTCATCTAAGGCAGCCAGCCAGGCATTTGCAGGAGCTAGCGTGTGTGTGTGTGCTGTGTGAGTAGAACACAGCACACAATAAACCACCTCAGCCTCTATCTGCCCTAAGGCTCTGTTGTTGTCATCTAAGGCAGCCAGCCAGGCATTTGCAGGAGTTTGTGTGTGCTGTGTGAGTAGAGCACAGCACACAATAAACCACCTCAGCCTCTATCTGCCCTAAGGCCCTGTTGTTGTCATCTAAGGCAGCTATCTGCAGGAGTTAGTGTGTGTGCTGTGTGACTCCAGCCCAATATACACTACCCACTACAATGTCTGGAAGACCAACAAGGAGAGGCAGACAGTCCCGAGGCAAGAAAACAGGGAAAGTAGGCTCTGTGTCTAGAGACAACAGTGCTGGTCGTGGACGTGGTGCACGTCATCAGCACGTGGCCATGGGATACGCTTGTCCTTCTTTTTGGCAGCTGGACATGTTGAGCCGCATCATGCCGAAGGCTTGGTAGAGTGGATGACCAAGCCCTCCTCATCCTCCTCATCCTCTCTCAACCAGGCTCAGGGTACTGGCAACGCAGCTGCCAACGCGTACTCAATGGCATCATCAGGCACCCCTTCCCTAGACCCACCATGTCCTCCTGAGGAGTCCCCCTAACTGTTTGAGCACAGTGTTGGGTACATGCTCCAGGAGGATGCCCAGCGTTTTGAAAGCTCGGATGATGATACCCAGCTAGAGGAAGGCAGTAGTGTGAGCGCAGAGAGAGGGGATGCTCAAGGACAGCAATCTGGCAGTCATGTTCCACCAGCTGCAGCCTACTGCCAGGTTTGCTCCAGTGGTGAAGAGGGAGGGGATGATGAGGTCACTGACTCCACGTGGGTGCCTGATAGGAGAGAGGAGGAGGCGGCACATGTCCAACGAGGCAGGATGCCCTCCGGGTGCCAGCTTGAGGCCAGCACACCAACTGAATCACACCGCAGAGCTCCGCCTGTGCAGGGCGCTGCCTCTGCACGTTATTACAAAAGTTCTTTGGTGTGGGCCTTTTTTGAGACGAGTGCATCAGATCGCACCACTGCTATTTGCAACATATGTCTCAAGCGTATCTCACGTGGCCAAAACATCAGCCGCTTGGGCACCACAAGCATGACATATGTCGACCTGCCATGCAGCTCGTTGGCAAGACCCACACCAAAGAACAAAGCGGACCTCTCCTTGCTCCTTATCAGCTGGGATCTCCAACTCCACTTTACCTTCAGTCCTCTCTGAAAGCTGCACTGAGAGGAATGAAGGTGTAGAATAAGGTGTGTCACAGCCAAGTACTTGCAGGCACTCTGTTAGCAGTACACCGAAGTCCGATTCTACCAGGCAAATTTCCCTGCCCCAGCTGCTGGACCGTCGAAAGAAGTTTACTCCCAGCCATCCACATGCCCAGTGGTTGAATGCTAGCTTGGCTAAATTGGTAGCACTTTAACTGCTGCCTTTTCAGTTGGTAGACTCGGCCCCTTTCCGTGAGTTTGTTCAATGTGCGGTTCCTCAGTGGCAGGTTCCCAAACGCCACTTTTTCTCACAGAAGGCGATTCCGGCTCTCTACCGGCATGTGAAAGGCAACGTCCATGCCTCGCTGGACAGGGCGGTCAGCGGTAAGGTGCATATTACCGCTGACTCATGGTCCAGCAGGCATGGACAGGAACGTTACCTGTCTTTCACGGCCCATTGGGTCACTCTTTTCGCAGCTGGGAAAGATGCAGGACAAGGTGCAGTAGTGTTGGAGGTTGTTCCGCCACCACGCCTCCAAAATGCTACTGCTGGTTGTGACACACCTCTCTCCTCCACCCCCTCCTCTTCTTTTTCCTCCATGGCCTCTTTGAGTGCTCTGTCCTCTGAACCAGCGGTGCTCCGTAGGCGTCCAAGGGGCTACGCAAGTACGCAGGCAAAAAGATGCCATGCCATGCTTGCGCTGGTGTGTTTGGGGGACAGGAGCCACACTGGGGCAGAGGTTCTGTCAGCTCTGCAGGGGCAGGCCGAGAGGTGGTTAACACCACGCCAGCTTAAGCCAGGAATGGTGGTTTGTGACAATGGCACCAACCTCCTCTCCGCCCTGCGACAGGGACAGCTGACCCATGTGCCCTGTATGGCTCACGTCCTTAACCTGGTGGTGCAGCGGTTCTTGGGCAGGTACCCAGGCTTACAGGATGTCCTGAGGCAGGCCAGGAAAGTCTGTGTGCATTTCCGCCAATCATATAATGCCAGTGCTCGGCTGACTGAGCTGCAAAAGGAGCTGAACCTGCCCAAGAACCGCCTTATATGTGACATGCCCACCAGGTGGAACTCAATGTTGGCCATGCTGCAGTGACTGCACATGCAGCAGAGGGCCATCAATGAGTACCTGTGCGACTACGGCACCAGGACAGGGTCAGGGGAGCTCAGATTTTTTTCCCACACCAGTGGAGCATGATCAGGGATGCATGCACTGTCCTGTCACTATTTGAGGAGGCCACGAGGATGGTGAGCAGTGACAGTGCATGCATCAGTGACACTGTACCTCTTGTCCACCTGTTGGAGCATACTCTGCGTGGAATAATGGACAGGGCACTTGAGGCAGAACAGAGGCAGGAAGAGGAGGACTTCCTTGCCTCTCAAGGCCCCCTTTATCCAGACAGTGTTCCTTCTCTCCCACCCATCACACAGGAAGAGGATGAGGAGGAGGAGGAGGAGGATTGTGTCAGCATGGAGGTGGAGCCTGGCACTCAGCATCAGCAGCAGCAGTCTTTTAGGGATGATTTACAGTCCCAACAAACCAGTGAACTTGTACGTGGCTGGGAGGAGGTGGCTGCGGATCATGTCGTCCTCAGTGACCCAGAAGACTCAGGACCGAATGCCTCAGCTAACCTACTTTGCAGGGCCTCCCTGATCCTGCAAAGCCTGCGGAAGGATCCTTGTATTCTTCGGATCAAGGAGAGGGACCATTACTGGCTGGCCACTCTCCTTGATCCACGGTAAAAGGGTAAGGTTGCGGACCTTATCTTTCCGTCGCAGAGGGAGCAGAGGATGAGACATCTCTGGGAGGCCTTGCAGAAAGGTCTGTGCAACGCGTTCCCAGAGACTGGGAGGTTACAAACTCCTGGTCCTGGACGACGAGTTGCTGAGGCTTCGGTCAGTAGCAGAAGAAGCAGTGGGGAAGGTGGATGTCTGACCGATGCGTTCAGACAATTTTTTAGTCCGCAGCCCAAAGGGATGATCGGTTCCAGCAACCATCGCCAGCGTCTGATATACATGGTGCTTTAATACCTAGGGGCAAGGTCAGACTTGGACACCTTTCCCACCGAAAATCCTCTGGCTTACTGGGTCTTGAGGATGGATCACTGGCCAGAGCTTGCACAGTATGCAATTGAGCTACTGGCCTGTCCTGCATCCAGCGTTCTTTCGGAACGCACATTCAGTGCTGCTGGAGGCTTTGTCACTGATCACAGGGTGCGCCTGTCCACCGACTCGGTTGATCGACTGACCTTCAAAAAAGATCAGTCTTGGATCACCACCAGCTACCAGGCACCGGAAGCTGATATAACTGAATCATTTACAATGTCACATCCCTTCAAGACTGCCTATGCTGATGCTGAGTGACTGTCCTGTTATGTTGACTGACTATCCTCTTCCTCCTCAATGATCCATTCCTGATGATAGCTTGGAAGAACATTTTTGTTTCTGTGTGCCACCACCAGTGGCTAAGGCCCAATTTTTCAGCCCCTGTTTAACAGGGGCGTGTAATTAAAATTTGTATGCAATGCTTTGCAACAGGTCTGACTGCTGTGCTCCAAGTACAGTATCTGTGAGGGGTTGCAGTGATGTGGCACCAGCACCAGTGCCTAAGGCCCAATTTTTCAGCCCCTTTTAACAGGGGTGTGTGATTAAAAATTTTTAAGCAATGCTTCGCAACAGGTCTGACTTCTGTGCTCCAAGTACAGTATCTGTGACGGGTTGCAGTGTTGTGGCACCAGCACCAGGGCCTAAGGCCCAATTTTTCAGCCCCTGTTTAACAGGGGCGTGTAATTACAAATCTTGATCTAATAGTTCACAGCAGGGCCCATTCCTGCGCCCACCAAGAGTAACTGTGAGGGCTTACAGTGTTGTGGCAACACCGTCCACCACCACCAAAGGCCCAATTTTTCTTCCCTGTTCAACAGGTGCATGCAATTACAATTCTTGATCTAATAATTCACAGCAGGGCCCATTCCTGTGCCCACCAAGAGTAACTGTGAGGGCTTACAGTGTTGTGGCGACACCGTCCACCACCAAAGGCCCAATTTTTCTGGCCCTGTTCAACAGGTGCATGCAATTACAAATAATTTTGATCTAATAATTCTCAGCAGGGCCCATTCCTGTGCCCACCAAGAGTAACTGTGAGGGCTTACAGTGTTGTGGCAACACCAACATCTAATGGCGCAACTTTCTGCAGAGTATATACGGCAGGCCCCTACTTTCAAACATCCAACTTACAAACGACTCCTAATTGCAAACAGAAGGAGAAAACAGGAAGTGAGAGGAAATCTACCCCTAGGAAGGGAAATTCTATCCTGTTAGATTTAATTTGGGAAGAAGGTATCTCCTCTCTACTGATGCTTTATCACCAATCCTTGTTTCAATAAAAACCCCACTTTTCCAAAAACATTTGTCATTGGGACGGAAAGTGAGGTGAAATGTTCTGAACAGGTTCACAGACAGCAAAACAAATGTTACAGGGGTGATAACCCTTCCCTATGTTCTCCAAAAAGCTTAAAAATAGATTTTTTTGGATGGAGCTACACTTAAAAATGTACCTGTTCAAAATTACAAACATATTCTACTTAAGATAAGAACAAACCTACAGTCCCTGTCTTGTTTGCACCGCCTGTATACTGCTGTTCAGAGTATATATGGTTGTAGGTATAGGGTTTTATTTTGGGTGCGGGGTTCCCCTTAATATCCATACAAGACCCAAAGGAGCTGGTAATGGGCTAGGGTGGTGGGGGGTGATGGGGTAGCCATGCCATTATTCTCAAAGATTTTCATCCATATTGCCAGGACAAGACATGACATTAAAGCCGCAAGCAGCTTTCATTTTTTGCAGGGACAGTTCTAAACACGGGAAACACATGCTACTTCACAGGCATACTTTAGACAACCCCCAGGTACCATATTTAAAGGAATATTTCACTTTTTTTTTCACTTTATGCATCATTAAAATGACTGCTCTCGAAAAAACGTCAGTTTTTAAAACTTCTTTTTACATTGATACATGTCCCCTGGGGCAGGACCCGGGTCCCCAAACCTCTTTTATGACATTAACATGCATATTGGCCATTATAATTAGCACTTTAGATTTCCAACGTTCGCGTCCATTGTAACTAATAGGGTTCGAATATTTGCGCAAACTTTTGGTCCGTTCGCAGGTTCTGGTGCGAACCGAACCCAGGGGTGTTCGGCTCATCCCTAGTAAGAGATTTTGGAGTAGATGTTACCTTCAATAGAATCTTTGACTAGGATAAATCTACCCTCATTGTCTCTGTAGTAAGAGATATGTGAGAACTTACTACTCTTTGAGAACAGTATCGCTACTCCTTTGGTTTTATTTGCAGCATTGGCAAGATAGAATGTTGGGAAGTGTGAATGAAGGAATGTGGGGTTGTATCAGATCGGGAAATGTGTCTCTTGGACTAAGACAATGTCTATCTTCAGGGATCGGTAGTTTTCAAAAGCTATTCTGCGTTTTCTAGGGGAGTTCAAACCCTGAGCATTATATGTGGCCACTCTAAGATCGTTGCCAGTCGTGTTTACCACAGACATTTGGTCAGAGGGGTGGAATACTGCTAAGGCTACCGCCAATTACCATCATAAGGTTTCTCCTAATTGGCCTCGGACGTAGAAAAAGTTGTGTACGGAGCGTCGTTGTTGTCTGGAGCTCAGGAATACCTGTCAGACGGCTCGAAAAAGGGAAAGAGGGGAATAGAGAAAGAACAAAACATAGTACAACGTCCTCTAGGAGGACGAACAATGTCTGACGGGGGAAAGTCCCGCCAAACACCAACAGTTTGGCTTTGGCAGCCTCTATAAGAGGGCCGAAGACCCATACCACAGAGGGGGGAAATCCTCATCTGTGGGATGAGTGGAGGCGCAAGGGTGTCACCCCTGACCCTTGCTTATAAACTAAATTCAGTTGAAAAGAACTAAAACGGCGTAAAGTCTACTTGTCAAAGTAAGTAAAACCAGACCACAATTCAACAGTAAAAGTTCCCTAGAATCAGAATGCCGCCCCAAAGGGGAATTCTAGCATAGGCACACGTCGACCACCCAACCCCTCCCAAGCCTGGGGGAGGAAGGCTGGGGGGGGAATTCCCCCGGGTGAAGGAATACTGTTAATGGTAGTGGAGTCTTCTTGGCCGGAACCCTCGACAGGGTACTGCCAAGTATCACTGAAAACGATCAAAAATTAAACGATCAAAAATTTTGAGCTTGCTTCTTCAGGGGGAGGTCCCAGGACGATGCAAGACGATCTTATAGGGAGGGCTTAGTCATTAAACTTGGGAGATCTGGAAAGACCTTAATTGTGCATCCATATTAGTAGACTTAAATCTGAGGCCCAGGCCGTGTGTCTCTGGCAAGGGAGGTGAAAGGTTGAAATCCAAATGGGCTTGTAGTGAATGGACAACTTGGAGTAAACATAGGTGGCCTAAAGGTTGGCAACAGGTGAAAAGTTAGGAGCTCTAAGCTCCCTCAACAGTGGGGATAACTATCCCGGGTTGGGATGCCCTGATGAGGGCGGTGTAATGGAAAGGGTTAGCGAAAACGTCTTATGGGGGTTCTGGATTCCTTGGACTTCTTTGTCTTGCCTCTAATCCAGAGAGGGGAAACTGGGCTTGTGTCTCTTGGTGGAACCTCCAGGTGCCGAGGAAAAGTCCATGGGTGCTTCCTGGGAAATCAGTTTATGGTGGAGGAAAAGTTTCTCCCCTTCTGGGAGGGAGGAGAATGAGTATGTTTTCCATTGAATGATTAATTTCACCCCGAAGAGGAAGGTCCAGCGATATTTGATATCTTGTTGGGACAGCACCGTTAATATCGGTTTGAGGGATCTTCGCTTTTGGATGGTCGAGGGGGCCAAATCCGCAAAAATTTGTATTTGGTGTCCTCGGCAAGCAACTTGCTGTCTGAGGCGGGCTTGTCTCATAACTTCCTCTTTTACAGCGTAAAAGTGAGGCTTAACTATGATATCTCTCGGGGAGCCATCCTTCCTGGGGGGCCCGAGGGCTCTGTGGGCCCTGTCCAACTCTAGGCGGCGAGGAGTGTTAGGAATTAGATCCTTGATGAGATCCTGTATAACCAGAGGGATATCCGTGATGTTTTGCGGGAGACCTCGGACTCGGAAATTCTATGTCCTGGACCTGTTCTCGAGGTCGTCCATCCTGGCAAGGGCAGTTTCTAATTGGTCCTGGAGGACCTGTATGTGGACCGCGTTCTGGTTGGTGTGAGCCACAGTATTGTCCAGTTTGGTTTCAATAGCTTCCATTCTGGTACTGAGGTTAGCAAAATCAGATTTTATGTCTCTGGTGATCTGGGCTGCTGTATTAGCCAGACCCCTCTTTAATAGGGCAGCAAATGTATGGAACATGTCTCCCTGTGGTGAGGACTGGTCCTGATCCAGCATACTGGGGGACAAAGTTGCCTGTGGGAGTGGAGGAGCAGGCCTTGCAGGGGACAGATTGTAATCCTCCATCACTCTGCTCAGCAGGGATTAGGTGGAGGTTGAGGAAGGAGCTGGCAGGCATTGTGGGGTTCCCTGGGCCACCTGGGAGTAAGTAGCATGGCAGGGGCAATCACTTGCCTGAACTCGTGCTGTCTGTCCAGGTAGGCCGCGTGTGGCTGGGCTGAGGAAATTCCGGCAGCCATCTGTGTACACCCTCCGCGGCCTACAAGGTCGAATTCCGGCCCCAGATCGCATCTTGCAGCGGTTCCTGGCATACAGGAACCGCTGGGGTCCTGGCAGTGTCCCCCCTCAAGGCAGGTTAGCGGGATCCAGGTCTGGGGGGCCCTGTGTCCGCTGTGGCACTCGTTGGGAAGGGGTGATGTGGAGCTCCAGGCTCAAGCAGCCATGTCGGAGCTCCCGCGCATGCGCACTCCCTCATCTCTCTTTCTTTGAGACAAATTGCATCATCAACCTTTTTGCAACATTTCGGCTGCCAGTGGAAGATTGGTGTGCGGACATAACTCAGACCGGGGGACCCTTCCATAGAGGTGACGACCAGATCATTCGCTGAAACCAACCGAGGAAAAGGCCCTGGCTGGGTAATAACCACAGGCATCAAATTTCTTTCAGCTGGTAAGCGCACACTTCACTTGGTGGTGGGATTTACTCAGCAAAGTCACTTCAACTGTGGATTTCATCACTAGCTGTCACAAAATAATTTACAGATTTTGGACACTGTTTTGATTTGATTTCTTTGGACATTTATGTAATACCACTGAATTTTTTCACAGGAATTTTTTTCACAGGAATCTGTTGTTTTAGTTTCAGAATTTCAGATACATATTTTTGGTCACAATATACTCTCACTGAGTATACCTATGGTTTATTTTGTAGCGCAACCTTTTTCGATTTTTGTTGTATTTTGTGTGTTGCTGCTATTCATTCTATTTACTGTCCAGTGCAGTTTTTTCTTTGCTATATATATATATATATATATATATATACACACAGTATCTCACAAAAGTGAGTACACCCCTCACATTTTTGTAAATATTTGATTATATATTTTCATGTGACAACACTAGGGGTGCAACGGGTTTCAAAAAACTCACTGATCGGTTCGTTCCACGTCATCTCCCCCACTGTAATATCCACATCATCTCCCCCACTGTAATATTGTCTGGGTACAGCTGGGTATCACTGAGTATGGCTGGGTATTACCGAGTATTGCAGAGTATGGCTGGGTATTACTGAGTATTGCAGAGTATGGCTGGGTATTGCAGAGTATGGCTGGGTATCCCTGAGTATTGCAGAGTATGGCTAGGTATGGCAGAGTATGGCTGGGTATGGTTAAGTATGGCTGAGTATGGCTGGGTATGGCAGGGTATGGCTGGGTATGGCTGGGTATGGCAGGGTAGGGCTGGGTATTGCAGGGTATGGCTGGGTATTGCAGGGTATGGCAGGGTACGGCAGAGTATTGCAAGGTACTGCAGAGTATTGCTGGGTATTGCAGAGTATAGCTGGGTATTAAAGAGTATGGCTGGGTATTGCAGAGTATTGACAGGGTATGGCAGAGTATTGGCAGGGTATGGCAGAGTATTGGTAGGGTATGGCAGAGTATTGGCAGGGTATGGCTGGGTATTGCAGAGTATGGCTGGGTATGGCAGAGTATGGGCAGAGTATTGCAGGGTATTGGCAGATTATGGCAGGGTATTGGCAAAGTATGGCAGGGTATTGGCAGAGTATGGCAGGCAGATTATGGAGGGATGGCTGAGCATAGATCCATGGATGTGACTGCAATTGTCACAGAGCAGCGCTGTGGGCACTACAGATCTAGCCCACAGCACTGCTGCCATCCAATCTATCCCCTCCACTGCACAGATCAGTACACAGAGTGGAGAGGAACCGGCGTCATTACATGACGCCAGTTTCTTTACAAGTGATCATTCCGTCATTTAACGGAGCGATCACGTGGTAAACGGCCACCGGGTGTACCAAGATGGCCGCAGCTCCGGAGCTAGGCCGAAGCTGCAGACTTTCCTAAGGCCGAGGCAGAGGAGTGCTCCGCGGATCGAGTGGTGTGTCGATCCTAACAGATTGACCTGTTCGAATCACGGATCGTCACGATCCGTTGCACCTCTAGACAACACCGAAGAAAAAAATGTCCAATTTGGGCCCAAAGTGTCAATATTTTGTGTAGCCACCATTATTTTCCAGCACTGCCTTAACCCTCTTGGGCATGGAGTTCACCAGAGATTCACAGGTTGCCACTGGAGTCCTCGTCCACTCCTCCATGATGACATCACAGAGCTGGTGGATTTTAGAGACCTTACACTCCTCCACCGTTTGTTTGAGGATGCCCCACAGATGCTCAATAGGGTTTAGGTCAGGAGACATGCTTGGCCAGTCGCATCACCTTTTCCCTCAGCTTCTTTAGCAAGGGAGTGCTCGTCTTGGAAGTGTGTTTGGGGGTGTTATTATGTTGGAATACTGCCCTGTGGCCCTGTCTCTGAAGGGAGAGGATCATTCTCTGCTTCAGTATGTCACAGTACATGTTGGCATTCATGATTCCCTCAATGAACTGTAGCTCCCCAGTGCTGACAGCACTCATGCAGCCCCAGACCATGACACTCTCACCACAATGCTTGACTGCACGCAAGACACACTTGCCTTTGTACTCCTCACATGGTTGCCGCCACACAGGCTTGACACCATCTGAACCAAATAAGTTTATCTTGGTCTCATCAAACCACAGCACATGGTTCCAGTAATCCATGTCCTTAGTCTGCTTGTCTTCAGCAAACTGTTTGCAGGCTTTCTTGTGTATCATCTTTTAGAAGAGGCTTCCTTCTAGGACAACACAGACATTCAGACCAATTTGATGGAGTGTGCGGCGTATGGTCTGAGCACTGACAGGCTGACCCCCCCACCCTTCAACCTCTGCAGCAATGCTGGCAGCACTCATATGTCTATTTCCCAAAGACAACCTCTGGATATGACATTAGCATGTGCACTCAACTTCTTTGGTCGACCATGGCAAGTTCTGTTCTGAGTGGAATCTATCCTGTTAAACCGCTGTATGGTCTTGGCCACTGTGCAGCTCAGTTTCAGGGTCTTGGAAATTTTCTTATTGCCTAGGCCATCTTTATGTAGAGCAACAATTCTTTTTTTCAGATCCTCAGAGTTCTTTGCCATGAGGTGCCATGTTGAACTTCCAGTTACCAATATGAGAGAGTGAGAGTGATAACACCAAATTTAACACAACTGCTCCCCATTCACACCTGAGATCTTGTAACACTAACGAGTCACATGACACTGTGGAGGGAAAATGGCTGATTGGGCCCAATTTGTACATTTTCACTTGACTGTGTTGTCAAGATATAATAAAATATTTACAAAAAATGTGAGGGGTGTATGCACTTTTGTGAGATACTGTGTGTGTATGTGTGTATGTGTATATATATAATTTGACATGAATTTTACTTCAGTACCCCTGCTTTAGAGGCTGTCTGTCTGCCTTTATGAAATCGCTCAATTGTAGGGCCAATGATGCTAAGTAACTGTCACCTCCTAGTGAGGTTACAATTAAATCAGGAAAGACATACAAAGTGAGAAGCATCTAATGCCGCGTACACACGACCGGACTTTTCGACTGGCTAGGTCCAACGGTCTTCCCGACGGACTTTCGGTGGAGTTCCGACGGACTTTCCGAATGAACAGACTTGGCCACACACAATCACACCAAAGTCTGACGGATAGGACCAGACTAGAATAAGGAAGTTCATAGCCAGTAGCCAATAGCTGCCCTAGCGTAGTTTTTTGTCCATCGGACTAGCATACACACAAACGGATTTCTTGATAGGAACTGAGTTCCACGGAAAAATTTGAAACATGTTCTATTTCTAAAGTCCATCAGATTTTTGGACAGCAAAGGTCCAATGGAGCCCACACATGATTGAATTGTCCGACGGATTCGTTCCGTCGGACCTTTACTGTTGAAAAGTCTGGTCTTGTGTACGTGGCATAAGACTCCATTCACACTTCTCCTTTCCTAAATAAATAAGGCCCTGTTCACATCTAGAGATTTGGGATCGTGGGTGGAATCAACGCAATTTTGCCTATGGTTTCAAATCACACTGCAATGTTGGCAAAATGCACCATGTAGTTTACCTTGATTTCCACGTGATAAATCATTGAATAACTGCACCACATAAGGTGCTAACAAAAATGAATGGCATACAAGCATGCGTTTTGCCATGATTTTAGTGTGATTTGGAATTGCAGGCAGAATTAGGGTGATACTGCCCACAATTCAAAAACGGAAAGTGTGAACGCAGCTTAATTGTTAATGGTACAACAAACACGTTTACCAGGCGCTCATTTTGCCACACATGAAAAGCCCAAAAAACTTTGCGGAAGTAATTAATTTAGTGCTTTGAAAATATATTTAAATTAAATATATATATATATATATATATATATATATATATATATTTATATTTTTTTTTTTATTGTTTAATTGCCATAATAATAATAAACTCTGGGAGACACTGCCGCTTAAAGCGGAGCTCCAGTCTCTGAAGTGAAAATTAAAAGTCAGCAGCTAAAGAAAACTGTAGCTGCTGACTTTTAATAAACAGCCACTGACCTGTTCCACGATCCAGCGGTGTGCTCACCCCAGTCGTGTTGTTCCTGTGTCCTCCCTCACCAGCATCTTCACTATGGGCACCTGGCTGTGACAGCTTGCAGCTCCAACTTCAGGTGCTTACTGCGCATGCACGAGCAGTGCTGCGCTCTGTGACTAGTCCTGAAGTTTCCTGGGACCTGTCATGTGTCCCAGAAGACTTCAGGAGGGAGAGGGAAGGAGAATTTCTGCTTCTGATCACCTAAGGCAATTAAAGCGGAAGTGGGAGCGGGTACCCCATTTTGACAGGTACCCGCTCCCACTTCCTCCGCAAAAGCTCTATTTCACAAACAGGAGCTGGAGAGGAGGCGTTAACACTGAACTTTCCCTTTTGGGTGGAGATCTGCTTTAAACAAAGAAGATGGGAGGAGCAGTTTCCAGGGAATAGGAACTCGATCAAGGCAAGGAGAAGAATGGCTTTGCAGACTACGAAATAGTCAGGGAGGGTGGGGGAGAGAGGGAGATGCAGTCACGCTGAAGACACAGCAGAAAGATGGAGGGCTGTAAACTGACCACGCTATCATGTATCATCAACCATGATTATGATTAGCTTGGTCAATTTACAGAGAGGAAGGCAGGAACAGGCAGGATCATCCAGGTATTGTACAACATGGAAAGTGATAAATGACACTTCAAAATCAGTGTGCTTTATAATTAAAGGGACAGGAGCTTTTTTTTTTTTTTTTTTTTTTTTTTTTTTTAGTTTTTTAGGGTTACAACCACTTAAACACTTTAAAGTCTGGTGTTTCATTGCACATTGTTCAAGACTAATTCTGACTATTTACAAATATTTTGTGTCTGGTCAACCTCTTGTAACACATTTTATCATAATGCAGAAAAAAACATTTGAGAAGATCCTCTTGTGTCTGTACTTTCTTTTGTATAGGAAAGGCGAAGAGATGCTAACTTCGAGGGCTACTCCAATAGTACCCTGAAGCATCAACTAATGGTGGAGGGGGACTATTCCGGTACCCAAATATAACAACAAAATTTATAAAAAATATATATAACATTTATTAGACATATAAAAGGAAAAATACAGAGATACACAACAAAAACATTACAGTACTTTTTGAGTTGAGCTTATATAAAAAATATATTGTAGGGTTTACAAATTTATAGAAATAAGGGGGAGGAGGGGGAAAAGGAGGGGACTGCTGGAAAGGAAAGGGAAAGGGAAGAAGAGGGAATGGGGTCAGAAGGGATGAGGGAGCCACAGTGAGTCCAAGAGTGGACAAGGACGAATTACAAAGTAAAACCAAAAGATAGTAGTAGAGGCACCCAGAAATTCTGAACAACCACCAAGATGATCCAGAAGTTAAAGAGGATTAATGGTGGACAAATCAATGTGATAACATACCCCATATGTTAGAAAAGTTTAGAATCAACCTGGATCACTGGCACTCTCTGTGAGTAATAACTAACAGATACTGATCGCCAAAAATGCAGTCAGTCATTTTACTAATCAAGATCTACAAATAAGAACGAAATGTATTGTAATATGGTTGTAAGCCAATAAGTTATTTTAGTATAATTCAAAGTGTGAGTACCCCATGAACCTCCATTAATTGCATGTTAGTGGTAGGGGGATCAGGTCAATCCAAGAACGGAGTGACCCATAATCACCACATCCCACACAGAATGAATATGGGGTTCCAGAAGAGGAATTAAAAATAAAGCAAATGGCAATAAAGATTATGTAAATGTATATTCAAATTATTACCTTCGTATAGCAGAGAGGCCATCCAGTCCTGGTCGTTTGCCGCTCTAGAGTGACGTGCAAATGCGCGCCTTTTAAGCCCCCAACCCGGAAGTGTATGCGGACGTCCAAATGACGCCATTTGGGATGCACTCACACACAGGGGTGGAGTGCGATCATACACTAAGCACCTAGCATATGATGCGCACGCACCAACCAGCGGTGCGCGCGCATCATCCCCCACACAGGAAGTGATGAAACTAGCGTCACAGATGGAAACAGGAGGGGGACAAGGAAAAGAGTGCTCCCGCTTTAAATAGACGCAGGCGCACCTACACCTAAACACCCGGAAGGGGATTTTCATGGTCCGATCCTAACATTGCGCGCGCGTCAGTCAAAAGACTGCGCGCGCACATTTCCCTTCAAAAGTGACAACGATAACATCATCAGAGGGATTTTTCTTTTGTGTTGTACAGCATCTCAAGGTTTAGGATTAACATTTAAAAACATGTCTTTACTGCATAAACAGTTTAAAAATTAGCACTCCATCTTGTTTGGAACAGTCTTTACACTGTTATGCTACAATCTGCAGTAATTCCCATCAATGTGGTAAGACAGAAAAGAACTCTGTCCCAAAAAAATTTCACACATGAAGAAATGTTTCCAATGGAGTGAACCCCAGAAAGGTTCAGAGAATGATTTGCACAAGGCACAAATAGAGACTTGGGATTCATTTGTTTTATTTTTGCCTGAACACCGCTAAGAATACAAAGATTATGACAGAGTTTCATGTCCAATCCATTTCTATTCAGTTGTTTCAGGATCTGGATGGAAGTGTGAGTGGTGAGCTCTTGGACTTTGGGCTACAACAAGCAGCTCACAGCAACGGGACACAAGCGATTTTAGGCTCGGGAGGGAGGCAGCGCTGGGAATCAAACCAGCATGACAGGCAAATGGAAGGACCGTGGAAACAAACAGACTTCTTTGTCCCAGCCGCGGGACAAGGAAGCCAAGATGGCGCCGGACCCTCAGCTCCAGCACACAAGGAGGCAGCGGCTCAGTAGCAGGAAGAGAGTGTCAGAGCTAGGCTCCCAGCCCTCCCTTCTCAGTGCTCAGGTTGCTCAACTGTCAGTTAATTACCAGCACTCATCATTTCACATTGGCTCACCTGGTGATCATTTCCTGCTCATCAGTCCAGCCTACAGCTAGCTGCTTTTGGCTATTTAAACTGCCTGATTCATTCCTTTCGTTTCTTCGCCTTGGTCAAACATATCTAGAGACTCTCTGCTGTGTTTCTGTTAAAGACTTGCCTGGCTGAGGTCTATTCTGGTTCCTGATCCTGCCTGCTTCCCCCGACTATGCTGATCTCTGGCTTCCTGATTTACTGGCTTGTTCTGACTACCCGCTTTGGCTACCTAACCCCCGGCATTGTTTTGACTACGTTTACAATTTGTACCATTTTTTACCATTTTATTAAAAGATGTTATTTTTACTGCATTTTCTGTCTCTGTCTGATTCATGGTTCCTGACAGTAGGTGAAGGCCATGAATTCAGAAGATGCAGGCAATCCACCTAATGGTAAAAAAAAATGTCAGATTGAATGAGCAGGACCACCGCATGGATCAGTTTGCCATAGCCTTACAGACGCTCCTGATTCACGCTGCTTACTTGGATCCTTCCACTGTAGCTGTTCCAGTAAAACCTGTGTTGCAGGCCATCCCTGCTGCTGCTCCAGTTTCTGTGAAGGCACCCGCCTTGAATATTATCTCTGTAAGAGGTATGTCTGGTTCCGCTGCACTTCCCCAGCGATTTGGGGGCGATCCAGTTCAATGCACAGGGTTTCTCAACCAGGTTGGGATATACTTTGAGATGCTGCCCCAGGCGTTCCCTATGAACAGAAGAAAAGTAAGATGCATATGGGAGACCCATTGTCCTTAGTTACCCTGAGTTTGTGGCTTCCTTTTAAAAGGGTATTTTACATTCCCACATGATGCAGCAAAAGGAGGCAGCTGTTAGAATCTTTGATAAAGCAAGATCAATAGTGAACATCTTCAAGTCTTCCATTGCAACACTAAAGGTATTGGAGCAGTGTGACCTTACTCTTTTAAATGACGGCCCCACACACTGGACAAGTAATACTAATAGTAATACTACTAATACATTCAACATGATGGAAAGTAATGGTGCGGATCAAAAAACTCACGGATTGGATCGTTCCTCGGATCAGAGTCACGGATCGTATCATTTTTTGGATCAGCAAATAATAATTGAATTTGCAAAAACCTGTGAAAATGCCACCACCATTTAGTCCCCACTGTAATATCCACGTCATCTCCCCCACTGTAATATCCACGTCATCTCCCCCACTGTAATATCCACGTCATCTCCCCCACTGTAATATCCACGTCATCTCCCCCACTGTAATGAAAATCTCCCCCACTGTAATATTGGCTGAGTATGGCTGGGTATCACCGAGTATGGCTGGGTAATGCAGAGTATGGCTGGGTATCACTGAGTATTGCAGAGTATGGCTGGGTATGGCTGAGTATGGCTGGGTATGGCAGAGTATGGCTGAGTATGGCTGAGTATGGCTGAGTATGGCTGGGTATGGCAGGGTATCATTGAGTATTTCAGAGTATGGCTGGGTATGGCTGAGTATGGCTGGGTATGGCAGAGTATGGCTGGGTATGGCAGGGTATCATTGCGTTTTGCAGAGTATGGCTGGGTATGGCTGAGTATGGCTGGGTATGGCTGAGTATGGCTGGGTATGGCAGAGTATGGCTGAGTATGGCTGAGTATGGCAGAGTGTGCAGAGTATGGCAGGGTATGGCAGGGTATGGCAGAGTATGACTGGGTATGGCAGAGTATGGCAGGGTATGGCAGGGTATGGCAGGGTATGGCAGAGTATGACTGGCAATGGCAGGGTATGGCTGGGTATGGCAGGGTGTGGCTGGGTATTGCAGGGTATGGCTGGGTATTGCAGGGTATGGCTGGGTATTGCAGGGTATGGCAGGGTATGGCAGAGTATTGCAAGGTACGGCAGAGTATTGCAAGGTACGGCAGAGTATTGCTGAGTATTGCAGAGTATGGCTGGGTATGGCAGAGTATTGGCAGGGTATGGCAGAGTATGGCTGAGTATTGCAGAGTATGGCTGGGTAGTGCAGAGTATGGCTGGGTATGGCAGAGTATGGGCAGAGTTTTGCAGGGTATTGGCAGAGTGTGGCAGGCAGAGTATGGAGGGATGGCTGAGCATGGATGGATAGATCCATGGATGTGACTGCAATTGTCATAGAGCAGCTCTGTGGGCACTACAGATCCAGCCCACATCGCTGCTGCCATCCGATCTCTCCCCTCCACTGTACAGATCAGCACACAGTGGGGAGAGAGGAACCATGACATGGCACCGGTTTGTTTACAAGTGATCGCTCTGTCATTTGACGGAGCGATCGGGTGGTAAATGGCCGCCGGGTGTACCAAGATGGCCAGAGCTAGGCCAAAGCCGTGGCCTTTTCTTAAGGCCGAGGCAGCGGAGCGCTCCGTGGATCTCGTGGTGTGCCGTTCCGAACAGGTTGACCCGTTCGGATCATGGATCGGTGATGATCCGTTGCACCCCTAATCGAAAGACTCCTCAAACTAAAAGAGTTGGTCTGCCAAATTGCAAATAACATGGGATGGGATTGCATGACCTACTGCTGCCTTTTGTAGAGTGGAACATATTAAAACTAGGGTTGAGCGAACCCGAACTGTAAAGTTCGGGTCTGTACCGGACTTTTGGGTGTCCGGGACCCAGACCCGAACCCGAACTATTGGCTGTAAGTTCGGGTCCGGTGTTCGGCGATGTATTGGTGCCTTTTTACCGGGGAGGGGCAGCCAATCGACGCTAGTTTCACTAGTGTGCCCTTAGAAGCCATCACAGCCATGCCTACTAATGGCATGGCTGTGATTGGGCAGTGCAGCATGTGACCCAGCCTCTATATATAGTCCAGACACACAGCACACAGCGTCATTCTGCTATAGACAGGTTCCTGTGCTGCTGAGAGAGAGGATTTTAGGAGTTAGTGTGATAAAGTCAGTCAGTCAGTCAGTCCACATTCCTTTAATTTTCTTCTAATTAGTTAGATCAGTGAGCGACCTAGATAGCTAGAGTAGAGTAGGGAGTTTCTTTATTAAGCAAAAGAAAGAGGAAGAGAGAATTATTGAAGAGATTCCTAAATCAATTGTACCCTGGCTGGGGTGCAGTGCACAGTCTTTTAACAGTGCCATGAGGCCAGTGCCAGACAAAATATAAAAGTTTTACCTGCAAGCTCAGTGCACCATTAGGACCAACACTGCATATAGTAAGAGATACACCATAGTCTGTGTGTATTCTGCTATTGGAAAAACATTGCAAAAAAATTTAATTTTGCTGTTTTTTTTTTTTCCCCAATAGCATTTTCTGCGTGTTCATACACGCTTTAGATACTGTCCGTGTATTCTGATATTGGAAAAACATTGCAAAAAAATTTAATTTTGCTGTGTTTTTTTTTTCCCAATAGCATTTTCTGCGTGTTCATACATACACGCTGTAGACACTATCCGTGTATTCTGATATTGGAAAAACATTGCAAAAAAATGTAATTTTGCTGTGTTTTTTTTTCCCAATAGCATTTTCTGCGTGTTCATACATACACGCTGTAAACACTATCCGTGTATTCTTTTTTTTTTTTTCAATATTTTTTATTGAGTTTCAAGGTTTAACAATGCAATAATCAAAGCAATATACGTAGAATTGAACGTTGAAGTAAATTGATCATATAACAGCAACTATAGAACTTGTACACACAGTGTTTGAAAAAAGAGAAAGGATTTTGTCTAGTCACCAAGCAATTTCAAAGTCATGTAAATTACAGCGTACAGTAAAGTATTAGATAATTTTATATTTATCCGTCCAACCTTTCCATTGTTTATCAAAGAGTGTACATGTTGATGAGTTAATGGCTAGCAATCGTTCAAAAATCAAATTCCTGTTAACCAGTGCAATCACTTCAGATGTGTTTGCGGCTAGGGTATTTTTCCAATTGCGGAGAATTAGATTGCGAGTTGCTAACAATATGTGAGTAGCGACTGTTCTACTATCAGGTGGGAATATTTCTATTCCAATATTGAGGATAGCTAGTGCTGGATTAGGCGTGATTAGTACACCCGTGGTTGATGAAATCAGTCGAAAGGTATCGTTCCATAGGCCAGTAATACTCGGGCATTCCCATAGTGTATGTATTAGATTGCCAATTTGTCCACATTTTCTCCAACACAAAGCAGACGTATTGGGGAAGAACGTGGCTAATCTATATGGTGTATAGTGCCACCTGTTGGTAATTTTTAGTGTCATTTCCCAATGGCTTGTACAGTGTGAATATTTTTTTATTGCCGTGAAGGCTCGTGTCCATTGTTCATCCGAGAATATAGTATTTAGGTCTTTTTCCCATTTCTTAATGGCCGAAGTTTTATTAAATGTGCGTTTGTCGTGGATCAGGTCGTAGAATAACGATATACCCTTAGTGGAGTTCGGCATTCTCTTATAGAAACGCCAAGCAATATCGGGTACCATGAATTTACTTAATGGACGTGTCTTTAAGAAGTGGGAAATTCGTAAACAGGAAAACATTAAGTTATTGGGTATCTTATAGGTGGATATTATTTGTTCTGCTGATTTGGGGGTTTCTGCCATAAAGAGGTCTTGAATATGAGTTATTCCACTGTTTATGAGGTTTGAGGTCGATAGTAGGGGAATTTTATCCTGCAAGAGTGTTAGGGGAAGGTCGTATCTTATTTTGTGTGTGTCTTCTGTGTCCAGACGTAGGAGAAATCTCCATGCTTGTATAGAGGCTTGGGTGGGGGGGGGGGGGGTAGGTCACTTATGTCCCATGGATCCCAGATGTCACTGATCAGGAATGTTGTGGGGTTGCCAGTGGGGATTGTGGAATGTTCTATTTCCACCCAAAGTGGGCTGTCTTCATCTTGGAACCAATGTTTAAGTTGATCTAATCTAGTAGCCCATAAGTAATCATTGAGATTAACTAATCCTGCACCCCCTACACTCTTGTGTGCTATGAGATTGGTATGTGGACATCTAGCCCTTTTACCTCCCCAGGTGAACTTCCAAAAATGTTTTGACAAGGTGCGAATGTAAGTTTGAGGTATGGAGAGAGGGAGAGATCTGAATACGTAAAGGATCTGCGGAAGGACGGACATTTTGAATGCCGCTATTCTGCCCAACCACGACAGCTCTGTTTTGGCGAAATTAGTGAGTTGATGTTCTAGTTTGAGCAGAAGTGGTTTAAAATTGGCTTCAATCAGGGATGATGTTGTACTGGTTAAGGATATGCCCAAATACGGAATGCCTTTAGTCGACCAGGAGTATGGTAGGGATGATTGTAGTCTGTTTTTGATGGTTGGAGAAACACCTAGATCTAATATCATGGATTTGTTAAAGTTAACCTTGTAATATGAAATATCTCCAAAGTTTTTTAAAATATCATGTGCTCGTGGAAGGGAGGTGAGGAGATTTGTTAGTAGTAGTATCACATCGTCTGCGAATAGGTTGATGACATGTTTGCTGGTACCAAAGAAGAAGCCTGTAACATTGGTGCAGGATCGGATGGTTTCAGCTAGCGGTTCAATCACAAGATTAAATATCGTCAAGGATAGAGGGCATCCCTGTCGGGTGCCGTTGGATATGTTGAACGTTTTGGAAAGGAACCCTGACGTGTGTACTTGAGCTGAGGGACAGGAATACAATGCCAGTATAGCAGCCAAGATTGGACCTCTAAAACCAAATTTGGTCAATACCATTTGCATGTAGGTCAAGTGTACCCTATCGAACGCCTTCTCTGCGTCTATAGATAGCAGCAGAGAAGGCGTTCGAGTTTTAACAGCATGATGGATAACATTAACAATGCGTCTGGTAGCATCAGAGGTCTGTCTCCCCCTCACAAATCCCATCTGGTCTCGCTTGATAAGAAAAGGAATTATATCGGTCAGTCGTTTAGCTAATATCTTTGCATATATTTTGATGTCTGAGTTGAGAAGGGATATAGGTCTGAAATTGGCGGGGGTAGTGGGTTCTTTTCCCGGTTTGGGTAAGGTGACAATGTGGGCTCTCAGCATCTCCTGAGGGAATGAAGAAGAGTCTTTTGCTTGGTTGAATACTGTTTGCATGTGTGAGGATATGATATGTTTAAACGTTTTGTAATATTCGTTGATAAAGCCGTCAGGTCCCGGTGATTTACCATTGGAAAGGGTTAGTGTGATTTTTTCTATTTCGTGTACCGTAAAAGGTGCGTTTAATTGTACGAGATGTTCCTCCGTCAATGTAGGTAGGTTGATTGATTGTAGAAATTGTTGTATTCTAGATACGTCAGGTTGAGTTGTGGAGGCATCGGTGTTTAGGTTGTAAAGTGCACTGTAGTAGTCTGCAAATTGATTTGCAATTTCCTGTGGATTAGTGATTTTGTGGTGTAGAGTGTTGTGGGTTAGATTAGGCTATTCTGTTCTTGATACGCACTGTTTTGATTCTATTAGCTAGGTACTTCCCTGCCCTATTCGCATTAGCATATGAAGTTAGACGTAGTTTCCTAAGGTGTCTGTCATACTGTTGGGCTAGATGTTCTCTGAGAGATTCTCTAAGCTTGGAAAGGGTGTGTGACAAGCTGGTTGACGATGTATTTTTGTTTTGGCCTTCTGTTTTGTGTATTTCCGCCAATAGGTTGTGTAGTTTAGTGGAATATCGTCTTTTTTCCTGTGCTCCTAATTGTATGAGTATGCCTCTCATGTAAGCCTTGTGGGCATTCCATAGTGTGAATGGGTCTATCATAGGTGTGTTGTTGATATGAAAAAAAGTCACGGAGATGCTGAGAGATCATAGAGAATGTGTGAGGTTCATGTAGTAGTCTAGCATTGCATCGCCAGATGGGAGGTGAGGAGGAGACACCCTTTTCAGCAATGTGTATAGAAATAGCCGCGTGATCAGACCACGTTATATCATGTATCTGCGTGGAGGTAACATGTTGCAGGAGTCGTTGATCCACAAGGAACATATCAATGCGTGAATACGAGTTATGTCTTGTAGAAAAGAATGTGTAGTCTCTTTCGTTGGCATGGAGGCATCGCCATGCATCATATAGTTCACTGCGTCTATAGATAGCAGCAGAGAAGGCGTTCGAGTTTTAACAGCATGATGGATAACATTAACAATGCGTCTGGTAGCATCAGAGGTCTGTCTCCCCCTCACAAATCCCATCTGGTCTCGCTTGATAAGAAAAGGAATTATATCGGTCAGTCGTTTAGCTAATATCTTTGCATATATTTTGATGTCTGAGTTGAGAAGGGATATAGGTCTGAAATTGGCGGGGGTAGTGGGTTCTTTTCCCGGTTTGGGTAAGGTGACAATGTGGGCTCTCAGCATCTCCTGAGGGAATGAAGAAGAGTCTTTTGCTTGGTTGAATACTGTTTGCATGTGTGAGGATATGATATGTTTAAATGTTTTGTAATATTCGTTGATAAAGCCGTCAGGTCCCGGTGATTTACCATTGGAAAGGGTTAGTGTGATTTTTTCTATTTCGTGTACCGTAAAAGGTGCGTTTAATTGTACGAGATGTTCCTCCGTCAATGTAGGAAGGTTGATTGATTGTAGAAATTGTTGTATTCTAGATACATCAGGTTGAGTTGTGGAGGCATCAGTGTTTAGGTTGTAAAGTGCACTGTAGTAGTCTGCAAATTGATTTGCAATTTCCTGTGGATTAGTGATTTTGTGGTGTAGAGTGTTGTGGGTTAGATTAGGCTATTCTGTTCTTGATACGCACTGTTTTGATTCTATTAGCTAGGTACTTCCCTGCCCTATTCGCATTAGCATATGAAGTTAGACGTAGTTTCCTAAGGTGTCTGTCATACTGTTGGGCTAGATGTTCTCTGAGAGATTCTCTAAGCTTGGAAAGGGTGTGTGACAAGCTGGTTGACGATGTATTTTTGTTTTGGCCTTCTGTTTTGTGTATTTCCGCCAATAGGTTGTGTAGTTTAGTGGAATATCGTCTTTTTTCCTGTGCTCCTAATTGTATGAGTATGCCTCTCATGTAAGCCTTGTGGGCATTCCATAGTGTGAATGGGTCTATCATAGGTGTGTTGTTGATATGAAAAAAGTCACGGAGATGCTGAGAGATCATAGAGAATGTGTGAGGTTCATGTAGTAGTCTAGCATTGCATCGCCAGATGGGAGGTGAGGAGGAGACACCCTTTTCAGCAATGTGTATAGAAATAGCCGCGTGATCAGACCACGTTATATCATGTATCTGCGTGGAGGTAACATGTTGCAGGAGTCGTTGATCCACAAGGAACATATCAATGCGTGAATACGAGTTATGTCTTGTAGAAAAGAATGTGTAGTCTCTTTCGTTGGCATGGAGGCATCGCCATGCATCATATAGTTCCTGCGTGTGTAGGAATGTCTGGAGTGTTGAAGGTCTCTTGGTATTGACTGTGGTGGTGTCCAAGAGTGGGTCTACTATCAGGTTGAAGTCTCCTCCAATAATCAGGCTTCCATAGAGCATGGACTTGACCTTTTTGAGTACTTTCTGTAAAAATCGTATTTGGTGGGCGTTTGGAGTATATACTGTGACTATCGTGTATGGTTTGGCGTTGATATCGCCGGTGACTATAAGGAATCTGCCTCCTTCATCTATATGTGAGTCTCTGAGTTGGAATGATAGTGAGTTTTTCATAGCCAGCATCACTCCACCTGTCTTGCTGGAAGGGGTACTTGCCAGAAAGATATTAGGGAAAGCTCTATGAGTACAATGCGGTATTTTTTGCGTTTGAAAGTGGGTCTCCTGTACACATAGAATATCTGCATTTTGTGCCAGGGCTTCTTTCCACAATGAGAATCTCTTTGCCGGATGATTAAGGCCCCTCGCGTTAATAGATAGACATTTAATAGTCATTTAAAGTATTAGAAGGTGTGTCGTTTGAGAGAGCGTAGCTGGTACTCACTGTCACCTTGTGCGATTCGTGGAGGATTTCCCGAGTGAGGTGCGAAGTGAACAGAGGCGTATCTTCTTCTTCAGGTTGCAGTCCCAAACACTGGTGACATCTGTGTGTGAAAGAGATAGAACAAAAAGAACAGAAAAAATAAACTGTATAAAACAAAAATACTGGTTCTATAAGAAAGGACCTGAAAATTGGTCCGCGTGCAGACATTGCTGCGTAACTGGAAGGGGTGATAGGAGACTATGTGGTAGACTCCTTTAGCCGGAGAAAATGAATTTGCTATGGTTGTTCACTTATGAGCTAACACCTGTGTGCTTCTTGGTAGCACGTTTATGAGAGACCACCTGCCATTCTGTGTGGAGCATCTGGGGTTGAGGGGTAGGTGCAGGATGTGTAACCTGATCAGGTAATATTCCCCATTGCCTCAGAATCGCCATTCCTTCGTCTAAGGTGGTGATGGACTTTGTGGTTCCATTGTGGGTGATGGTCAGGGTTGCCGGATATTTCCATTTATGGATAATCTTGTGGTTTCTGAGAGCCTTTGTGATCGTCGCAAGGTTGCGGCGTCTCTGCAGGGTGTGCCTGGAGAGGTCTGGCAGTAGGAGGACTTCTGCATATTGTGGAAGGTTCGAATCTTGTCTGCGTGCAGCTTGCAAAATTCGTTCTTTTATGTGGTAGAAGTGGACTCTCAAGAGTATGTCTCTCGGAGTACCTTCTGGGAGGAAGGACGGTTTGGGAATTCTGTGAATTCTGTCCACAATGAGGTCCTGCATTGTCAGTTCAGGGACTAGAGTTGAGAACAAGGTGTGGGCATACTGCAAAAGTTGTGTAGGTGGGACTGATTCAGGGACCCCACATAGCTTTATATTGTTCCTTCTACTTCTATCCTCGAGGTTGGCGACCTTGTCTTTTAACCAAGCAATGTCTTCTCCCTGGGCAGTGTGTGCGTCCACCATGGTATTATACGAGGAGGCATAAGTGTCCATCTGACTTTCCACTTGCTCTACTCTGACACCCATGGCCTGCACTTCCTTATGACACTGATTAATCCCTGCCACCATATCAGCTTGTAAAGAGGATCTGAGGGAGAGTAGCATTTCTTTGAGTACAGTGTCAGAGATAGGTCTGTCTGCTGTGGGGAATTCTGCAATAGGATCTGTCATAGGAGTAGCCTGTGAGGTGTTATAGGCCTGTGGCCTGCTTACCTCCATGTCAGCCTCATGCAGAGCGGTGGGGGATGACATCCTCGGTTTAGACTTAGCCGGACTTCTGGTGGATGGGCTTGAGGTGCCAGAGGAGGAGTCGCTGAGTGATCTGGCCTGTGTGTGTTTAGAGGCTCCATTGTGGTTAGCAGCGCTGATCGCGGCCCCGTCTCCCGGCTGTTGTATCTGAGGTAATCTGCCGCCGCCATTTTGTTGAGGCCCGCGGGATTTCTGAGCAAAGAAATCGGGCATTTTCGTTGGAATCGGCGGAGTTTTCCGCCGTTTTGTCATCCCGCCGGGGTTCCGCGGTGCAGCGGAGGTAAATGTGCCTGTGTCTTTGTGCGGTGTGCTCCGATGTCAGTCGGTTTCTCTGGCGGCCGAGCGGAGCTCCTGGATCAGACGTCCATCTTGGTGCTCGGTCGCCACGCCCCCCCCCCCCGTGTATTCTGATATTGGAAAAACATTGCAAAAAAAATTTAATTTTGCTGTGTTTTTTTTCCCAATAGCATTTTCTGCGTGTTCATACATACACGCTGTAGACACTATCCGTGTATTCTGATATTGGAAAAACATTGCAAAAAAATTTAATTTTGCAGTGTTTTTTTTTCCCAATAGCATTTTCTGCGTTTTCATAAATGCTTTAGATACTGTCCGTGTATTCTGATATTGGAAAAACATTGCAAAAAAATTTAATTTTGCTGTGTTTTTTTTCCCAATAGCATTTTCTGCGTGTTCATACATACACGCTGTAGACACTATCCGTGTATTCTGATATAGTGAGGCACGGAATGTAAGACTGCAGGGAATGGAATGCAGGGCCGGGCATGACAGTGGTGACTAAGGGCTACAATGGGTTAATGTTACACTTAGGAGGGATGAACAGGAAGGGGTTTGTCTGTGAGGTTAATTTTGGAAGGAAGGGGAGGGCTGATATAAAGGTGGGGGTTGGAGTCAGGTGGTCACTTTCAGAATTGTAACACACAGAGGAGGCAGTTTTTTTTTTTTTTTTTCCCACTGCTCCTCTACTCTCAGCAAAGCATGGCAGAGGTGGAAAAGATGCTGGATTCCTGGAGGAGGGCTGCGGCGGTGAAAGGAGCAGCTTGGCTTAAAAGGCAAGTCGGGACACTGACAGAGGAGGAGGGGGGGGGTCGCAGGTCAGTGGGCGGCAGCAGCACTTTTCGCATGGGCCTTCTCCTCGGCCACCGCGTGTCACCCGGAGGATAGATCTAACCCCCCAGCGAAGCGGGCGCAGCGGGAGGGAACAGGCCTGGGGCGGACTGGTCGATCACAACCGATCGCGGGGGGCGGGGCCACCGGCCAGACCGGCGCGGTTTCACCGCCTGGGACCCGCAGCAGCACCGGAGGAAGGGGGTCCTCAGCAAGGCCCAACATGGCGATCAGCATTGCGGGGAGTGGGGCCACTGGCCTGAATGGCGCGGTTTCTCCGCCTGGAACCCGCAGCAATACCAGGGGGAGGGGGTCACCGGCGGGGCCCAGCATGGCAAGGAACATCGCAGGGGGCGGGGCCACCGGCCGGAATGGCGCGGTTTCGCCGCTTGGAACCCGCAGCACCAGCAAGACGGATGCAGGGTCAGGACAGAGCACAACAAGCGCTTTGGGTGGGGGGGGTGTCGGCGGAGTGTGCGGCCCACTGGAGCAAGCAGCAGAAGCAAGGGGTCGGTGCGGACAGCGAGGGGACGGGGCTTGCCGGAGGGACGGTCGTCGGGTGGGGGGGCAGCCAGCGATCGAGCCGAGGAGCGTCTCCCAGGTCCGGTTTGGAGCACCGGTCTGGGGTGGATGGAGCAACAGCTGACAGCCGGGAGTCGTCGCCATCTGTGGACGCAGCTGCCGTGGTTCATTCACCCGGGGGGGCTGTCGGAATCGCCTAATCGGGAGGAACGATCTGAGGGTGAGATCTCGGACGAGGAGGAGCTGCAGGTGCCAGCAAGGGAGAGCAGCAGATCGGCTGTGGGAGGACCTTCTGGTCAGCCGGGTGAGCCTACAAGTTCATTGTCTATAACTAATGCATTACAGGATTTGTTGGGGCTGGTCAGGGTGAACACAATGGAGTCTGGGGTACAGGGTGCGAGTACACAGGGTAAGACGGGGGACCGGCCGATACCGGGGGTCAACCCCGGTGGGGCCGAGCCCGGGGCTCAAATGTCAGATTTATTGGAAGGTTTACGGGCGCTGGTTGGAAAATTTGGGGGTAATCAAGGTCAGTATGCGCAGGTGGCGCCATGGACAGCGGGGGGGTTAGTTCGCCCGAGAAAGGGCTGGAGGGCACCCGGGTGGTGGAGCCTGCTACGTTGTCAGAGGGGGGACAGGCTGTTGCTGAGGTGGTCCCGGACGGCGTGGTGGACAAAGGTGATAAGGAGACGGTGGCGCGGCGAAATGTGAGGTGTATGTGTGCTTTAACGGTCCGCAGGGAGCACACTTGAAACAGGAAGTGCGGGACAAGATTGTCAAGGGTGAGTATGTTGAAATTTTCTCCCTCCTCCTGCTGGAGAAGTTTAACTTGGACAGGGTGAAGCCGGATAGCTCCAAAAAGGATGATGAAGAGAAGCGCAGGTATCGCCTGATTCCGCGCACGTTTTCAAATTGGCTCCAGGCATTGGCCATTTTGGCCAGTGTCATCGGGGAAAAGAACCCCGAGCACTGCTCGGCATTGTTTTGCTACATGGACGCTATTGGGGAAGCACACAGAGTGTATGGGGGAGTGGCCTGGCTGCGTTACGACAAGCAATTTAGACAGCGCAAGGCAGTCAGGTCTGAATTGAGATGGGATCACAAGGACATTAGTCTCTGGATGAGGCTTAGGTCCTCGGCACGGGCCCCGCCTCAGTTTCTTCAGGGGGGGCCGGAGGTGCGCCGTCCTCAGGACTGCCGGCCGGAAAAAAGTGGGGAGTGTGTTGGCAGTTCAACGAGGGTGCTTGTAAGTACGGGGGTACGTGCAAGTTCAAGCATGAATGTTCAGGATGTGGCGGAGCCCACATGCTGTCCAGATGCTTTAAGAGAGGAAAGCGGACCGGCGACGCTAGCCACAAGAGGGAGGATGCCGATGATGGTGGAAAGGATGCTTCCTTTTCTAAGTAAGTATCCAGATAGGGCTGCGGCTCGTTTGCTGGCCCTGGGGTTTAGGGACGGTTTCCGGATTCCTTGTTCATTGACAGTGATACCGACAGTGGCGAGGAATTTGAAGTCTGCGTTATTACACCCGGGGGTGGTGGACGAGAAGCTGGGTAAGGAGGTGGCCATGGGGCGTATGGGGGGCCCATTCCCACACAAGCCATGGCCTGATTTGGTTGTCTCTCCATTGGGGGTGGTTCCCAAGAAGGAGACGGGCAAATTCCGCCTAATACATCACTTGTCCTTTCCAAAAGGGGGGTCGGTCAATGATTTTATTGAACCGGAAGCATGCACAGTGTCGTACATGTCCTTTGATGCGGCGGTGCGATGGGTGAAGAGATATGGGCAGGGGGCACTTATGGCAAAGGCAGATGTGGTATCGGCTTTCAGGTTGCTACCTGTGCACCCAGACAGTTTCAAGTTGTTGGGGTGTCACTGGCGGGATATTTTATGTGGACATGTGCCTGCCCATGGGTTGCTCTATATTGTGCGCTTTCTTTGAGACATTTAGTTCCTTTTTGGAATGGGTGGTGAGGGACGTGTCGGGCCTGGAGTCAGTCTTCCACTATTTGGATGACTTTCTGTGCATGGGCCCACCTGCCTCCGCTGTGTGTGCGATTATTCTGTCAACGTTGCAGCACATCGCAGGCAGGTTTGGGGTCCCTTTGGCGGCAGATAAAACGGAGGGCCCGACTGATGAGTTGAGTTTCTTAGGAATCGTCATTGATTCCAAAGCGATGGAGTGTCGTTTGCCCAGGGACAAGTTGGAGATCGGGGAGATATCGGGCAAAAGGTCCAGTTGCGGACGCTGCAGTCCTTGCTGGGCAAACTTAACTTGGCGTGTAGGATCATCCCTATGGGGAGGGTATTTTGCCGACGGCTGTTGGCAGCTACGGCAGGGGTAAAAGTTCCGACCCACTTCATTCGCTTGCGGCGGGAACATAGGGAGGATTTGCGGGTCTGGCATGACTTCCTATCAGGCTATAATGGGCGGGCTATGTGGATGTCTGGCCCGGTGAGCAATTCTGACATGGACTTGGCCACCGATGCAGCAGTCTCAATGGGTTACGGGGCATATTTTAAGGGCAGGTGGAGTGCGGAACCTTGGCCGCAGGCATGGGTGGCAGCAGGGCTGCTGGAAAACCTAGTGTTGCTTGAGCTGTTCCCAGTGGTCGTTGCTCTGGAATTGTGGGGGGAGGAATTTCGGAAAAAGTGCAGGTGGTCAACAAAATGTCGGCCTCCTCTCCTCCTGTCATCCGCTTGTTACAGCAATTGGTTTTTCGATGTTTACAGTTGAATATCTTTATTTATACTGTACATATACCTGGGGTTGAGAACTCACTGGCGGACGCCCTGTCTCGTTTTCAGTGGGAAAAGTTCAGGGAGTTGGCACCGGGAGCTGAGGAGACAGGGGCCCGTTGCCCGGCATGGATGTGGGAGCTGCCTTTGGAGTCGTCGCAGGATGGATCCGTCGGTCAGTAAGCGAGGCCACGTGGGGGGCGTACTCTAAGGTCTGGAAGGAATGGTGGGATCTGATGCGGGTATCGGGGGTAAGTGGTCAGGGCTCTGATACACGCCTGCTGGTTCTGTATTGGGTGTCCCGGGGCATGGAAAAGGGATTGTCTGCATCGGCGATTGATAAGAAATTGGCAGGTTTGGCATTTCTTTTCAAATTACAGGGGGAGCAAGATTGGTCTAAAGATTTTTGGGTCAGGCAGGCATTGAAGGGTTATCGCAGGCAACATAAGAGGAGGGACAGCAGGCGTCCGGTTACGTTCGCCAATCTGCAGGCGATATGTGCACAGTTGGGTTCGGTTTGTATCACCGAGTACGAGACTTTGTTGTTCAAGGCTGCGTTTTCCTTGGCCTTCTATGGGGCGTTTAGGGTCGGGGAACTGGTCAGCCCCGCTGGCGGGGGGATTGCTGCAGCAGGATGTGCAGTGGTCAAGGGATCAGGTGGGTATTTTGTTGCGGAGGTCCAAGACTGACCAGCAAGGCAGGGGCAAAGTGGTGTCCTTGTTTGCGTTGCCAGGTTCGAGTGTATACCCAGTGGCAGCGGTTGGGCAATTTGGAAGGGTAAGGGGCAGGGAGGCGGGCCCCTTTTTGGTTCATGCAGATGGGTCATACCTTTCTAGATTTCAATTTGTGGCAGTGTTTAGGAAATGTTTGGAGGCCATAGGCTTGAAGAAATGGGAGTTCGCATCTCACTCCTTCCGCATTGGGGCGGCCACGGAGGCTGCCAGGTGCGGGTTGGACGAGCAGGCAGTACGGAGGATTGGGAGATGGGAATCACGGAGATTTCGGATGTACATTAGGCCGCAGTTGGCATTGGAGTAGTGTTATAAAAAAGAAAAGGCATGGTGCTGGAATAAGGGTAAATGATGTCAGCTATTACAGGGGGGCCGTTCTTTGATGTGTTTACTGTTGTACGGATGCCAGTTATGTTGTTATTTTTCATTCCAGATGCAGGTTACCCATGCCTTGTCTGGATCTTAGGGCACTCTTATGTGTGTTGGGTGCCAGGAGAGGAGATGCAAGACCGAACGGCAGACAGCTGGGTATTTCCAGGCGGGAGGCTTATATCAGATGGTTGGGTTTCCCGGGTTTGACGTGGGAAAGAGTTAAGCTGGAGGTGGAGAGGTTTGCTCTCAGGGACAGGCCCCCGGATGTTCTGGTTATCCACGCGGGTGGGAATGATTTGGATTTACGCAAGGTCAGGGACATACTCGCGGACATAAAGGAGGACTTTATGCAGCTGCGGGCATATTTTCCGAATACCATATTGGTTTGGTCCGACATTGTGGCCAGGACAGTTTGGAGATGGACAAGGTCAGTGGAAAGAATTAACAAAACACGGATACGGATTAATAAGGTGATTGGAAGGTTTGTGGTCAGGAATGGTGGGATTGTCGTTAGGCATTGGGAGTTGGAGATCAACATTGGTCTCTATTTGAGGCGTGATGGTGTTCACCTTACTGACGTAGGAATTGATCTTTGGTCCATGGGTCTTCAAGAGGGGATACAAACAGCTCTTAGGGTGGGGTGGCCCTCAAGGTAGAGGTAGTCCCCCTTTCAGGCTGTGGCAGTGTTTTGGTGGTCTTTGACGGTGATGGTGTATCAGAGGTGATCGTAAATGGGTGGGGGGCTCATAGTGTATCTGCCCCTCCTGGGTATTCCTGACGGAAGGTTGTCTCCGAGAGTTCCCAGTTGGAGGCCTGGTAAAATGTGTAATGTGTACCGCAGTGACCTTGTTGCTTGGCAACAAGTTTGTTCACCGTCAGAGATCACCAGACTGGGTTGTACAGTTATATCTTGTGATGTTTATGTTTATGGTTAGATATATATATATATTTATATATATTTATATTTTGGTTGGAGTGTATTTAATTGGTTAATAAAGGCTGTCGTGGCCATTTTTCCTCCAAAAAGAAGGTGTGGTCTCATCCTTGATAAGGGGAGGTAAAAGGTTGGGGTACTATGGCCATGGTGGTAGAAGCATAAAAAGGGGACATTTAGGCTACACTGGTCATGGAAAAACATTGCAAAAAAATTTAATTTTGCAGTGTTTTTTTTTTTTCCCAATAGCATTTTCTGCGTGTTCATACATACACGCTGTAGACACTATCCATGTATTCTGATATTGGAAAAACATTGCAAAAAAAATTAATTTTGCAGTGTTTTTTTTTTTTTCCCAATAGCATTTTCTGCGTTTTCATAAACGCTTTAGATACTGTCCGTGTATTCTGATATTGGAAAAACATTGCAAAAAAATTTAATTTTGCTGTGTTTTTTTCCCAATAGCATTTTCTGCATTTTCATAAACGCTTTAGACACTGTCCGTGTATTCTGATATTGGAAAAACATTGCAAAAAATTTTTATTTTGCAGTGTTTTTTTTCTTCCCAATAGCATTTTCTGCGTTTTCATAAACGCTTTAGACACTGTACGTGTATTCTGCTATTGACAAAAACACCCATTTAGGGCGAGATCATAAATTTTGAAAATATGAGGAGATCATCAAAAAGGGGATGTGGCCCGGGTCATGGTGCTGCTGGTGGCGTTCCTGTTGCAGGGAGAGGACGTGGTCGAACTGTGCCAGCTACACGCACTAGTGAAACACCCTCCTCAGGTGCGAGTAGGCAACAGAGCCTGCAGCGGTATTTTGGCGCGCCTAATGAGGCTGTACGAATGTTGAGGCCAGGACAAGTACAGGCGATAGTTGATTGGGTTGCTGACAGTGCCTCCGGTTCCTTCACATTGTCTCCCACCCAGTCTCCTGATGAAAGTTCAGAGTTAGCACCTGCAGCCGATGTCCATCAGTCTTTCACCTCACCCCCTTGCAAATCAGCCAATCAGTCTGAGCCCCAAATCATGCAGCAGTCTCTTCTGCTTTTTGATGACTCTGTTAGCAGGGTTTCCCAGGGCCATCCACCTTGCCCTGCCCCAGAAGTGGAAGAGATTGTGTGCACCGATGCCCAACCACTTATGTTTCATGATGAGTACATGGGAGGACCATCGCAGCACGTCTCGGATGATGACGAAACACAGGTGCCAACTGCTGCTGCTTTCGCCATTGTGCAGACCAACAAGGAGGGCAGGGGTGAAGACTGGGTCGAAGAGAATGTGGAGGACGATGAGGTCCTTGACCCCACATGGAATCAACGTCATGCAGGTGACCAGTGTAGTTCAGAGGAAGAGGTGGTGGTCGCACAGAGCCACCAGCACAGCAGAAGAGGGAGCAGGGTGCAAAGGGGAGCGTCCGTCCCCTAGACAGTACATCTGCTACTGCCCAATGCAGCAAGAAACCAAGCACACCAAAGCCAGGTCCAAGGAGTTCCCTAGCGTGGCAGTTCTTCAGACAATGCGCTGATGACAAGACACGAGTGGTTTGCACGCTGTGCAATCAGAGCTTGAAGCGAGGCATAAACGTTCTCAACCTGAGCACAACCTGCATGACCAGGCATCTAAGTGCAAAGCACGAGATGCAGTGGAGTAGACACCGCAAAAACCAAGAAAGGTCTCTGGCTCCTCCTGCTGCAGTCTTGGCCTCTTCATCCACCTCTGTAGTGACAATGACACCTGCCAACCCGCAAACAGAGGATCTGCCAGCTACACTACCACCTGGGTCACCAACCATCTCCACAATGTCCCATGGAAGCTTTCAGCTCTCTATTTCCCAAACACTGGAGTGGAAGAGGAAGTACCACCCTAGCCACCTGCGATCCCTGGCCCTGAATGCCAGCATTTCAAAATTCCTCGCCTTTGAAATGCTGTCATTCCGTCTGGTGGAGACGCAGAGTTTTAAAAGGCTGATGTCATTGGCTGTCCCACAGTACGTCGTGCCCAGCCGCCACTACTTTTCCAGACGATCTATCCCTTCCCTGCACAACCAAGTGGGGGACAAAATCAGGTGTGCACTGCGCAATGACATCTGTGGCAAGGTCCACCTAACTACGGATGCGTGGACCAGTAAGCACGGTCAGGGACGTTATATCTCCCTAACAGCACACTGGGTAAATGAAGTGGCGGCTGGGCCTGAGGCGGATAGCAGTTTGGCGCATGTCCTTCCACCACCGAGGATTGCAGGGCACTTCAGTTTGCCTCCTGTTGCTAACTCCTCCTACTCCGCCTCCTCATCCTCTAGCGCCTCCTCATCCGGTCAGCTTAACACCTTCACCACCAACTTCAGCACAGCCAGGGCTAAACGACAGCAGGCAGTTTTAAAACTTTCCTGTTTGGGGGAAAAACCCCACACCGCGCAGGAGTTGTGGAGGGACATGGAACAACAGACCGATGAGTGGTTGGTGGCAGTGAGCCTCAAGCCCGGCCTGGTGGTGTGCGATAATGGGCGAAATCTCGTAGCAGCTCTGGGCCTTGCCGGTTTGACGCACATCCCTTGCCTGGCGCATGTGCTGAACTTGGTGGTCCAGAGGTTCCTTAAGAATTACCCCGATATGCCAGAGCTGCTGCAGAAAGTGCGGGCCGTCTGTGCGCACTTTCGGCGTTCTCACCCTGCTGCTGCTCGCCTGTCAGCGCTGCAGCGTAACTTCGGCCTTCCCGCTCACCGTCTCATATGTGACGTGCCCACAAGGTGGAACTCCACCTTGCACATGCTTGCCAGACTGTGCGAGCAGCAGCAGGCGATAGTGGAGTTTCAGCTGCAGCACGCACGCGTGAGTCGCTCTGCGGAACAGCACCACTTCACCGCCAATAACTGGGCCTCCATGCGAGACCTGTGTGCCTTGTTGCGCTGTTTCGAGTACTCCACCAACATGGCCAGTGCCGATGACGCCGTTCTCAGCGTTACTATCCCAGTTCTATGCCTCCTTGAAAAAACTCTTCAGGCGATGATGGAAGAGGATGTGGCACAGGATGAGGAGGAGGAGGAGGAAGAGGGTTAATTTCCAAGGCTTTCAGGGCAGTCATTTACAAGTGGCTACGAGGGTGGGTTCCTGCACCAACAAGTGCCAGGTACACAATTGTCTGGCAGCAAGGGCACAGTTCTGGAGGATGACGAGGCGGAGGATGAGGAGGAGATGGAGGAGTAGGAACCATGTTCACAGCAGGGTGGCACCCAGACCAGCTCATGTCCATCACTGGTGCGTGGCTGGGGGGATACAGAGGACACAGACGATACACCTCCCACAGAGGACAGCCTGGCACACATGAGCGATTACATGCTGCAGTGTCTCCGCAACGACCGCCGAGTTGCCCACATTTTAACTGGTGCTGATTATTGGGTGGCCACCCTGCTGGATCCCTGTTACAAGGACAACGTGCCGTCCTCAATTACCTCACTGGAGCGTGATCGTAAGATGCGCGAGTACAAGCGCACGCTGGTAGACACGCTGCTGGTGGCATTCCCACTTGGAAGCGGGGGTACAGTGGAAGCACAAGGCGAAGGCAGAGAAGGAGGAAGAGGTCGCCAATGCAGCCGGGGCACCGCCAGCACCTCGGAAGGCAGGGTTAGCATGGCCGGAATGTGGAAAAGCTTTGTCAGCACGCCACAACAACCAGCACCACCAGCTGAGATGGAACGTCTTATCAGGAGGCAGCATTTCACCAACATGGTGGAGCAGTATGTGTGCACACGCCTACACGTACTGCATGACGGGTCTGCCCCCTTCAACTTCTGGGTCTCCAAATTGGGCACATGGCTTGAGCTTGCCCTTTATGCCTTGGAGGTGCTGGCCTGCCCTGCCGCCAGTGTATTATCTGAACATGTATTTAGCACGGCAAGGGACGTTATCACAGACAAGCGCAGCCGCCTGTCCAGAGCCAATGTGGACAAGCTCACGTTCATTAAAATGAACCAGGCATGGATCCCACAGGACTTGGCCGCACCTTGTGCAGAATAGACACATATACCGGTGTTCTGACGAAAACTGTCTTGCTATCGGATAGTGTCCGGCCACTTACTGCGCAGGTGCAGTGCTTGCGCAGTACGGAGGACAAGGAGATTCACAAAATCTCCAAAGATGAACGTCGCCTGCGCAGTGAGTGCAGGTTCAAGCCCGACCATCCAAGTGGACATACGGTAGCACATAGTAACAGGGCCCCTCACGGGCTCGCTTGGCTAGGCTTCAACCTCGGATGATGTGGCTTGAACCTGGAGTCACCGCGCATCGTCTTCGGAGAGTTTCGAAATCCCCTTGTCCTACGTACTGAGCAAGCGCAGTACAGGGCAGACACTATGTGACGGGGGACAGAATTCAACACATCATTCACCACTAGCCTTACCCAGCCATTGTTGTATTTTTGAACCAGTGTTGGCTACCTCGTCCTCCTCCACCGCCGCTTCCACCTACACCGCCACATCCACCGCCACCTCAACCTCCTACTCCATTTGAATTTCGTCCTCCTAGGTCAAGATTATAATTTTTTCATTTTTTTTAATTTCCAAGTATATTATTTTCCCACTATCTTATCCATTAAATTTAATAATTTTTTCCAGAAAGTGCATATTCTGGGGTATTCCCACCATATGTGCGGCATCGTGCCGTTGAGTTTCTGAGGTTCTTAATGACTTCCTGTACCTCTTCTGCTGAGAAGGGGGCCTCCAGCATTTTATTTTTTATTTTTTTATGTTATTTTAAGTTATTTCCCTATCCACATTTGTTTGCAGATCACTTGCCATGCTCTTAACAACATTGTGTTGCCATTTGCAGCCCTCTAGCCCTTTCCATGACTTTTTTACACCCATATTAGTGTTCAAAAGTCCGGGTCCCCATTGACTTCAATGGGGTTCGGAGTTCGGGGTCAAGTTCGGGTCAAGTTCGGTCCCGAACCCGGACTTTTTTCTGAATTTCGGCCGAACCCGCCGAACCTGAACATCCAGGTGTCCGCTCAACTCTAATTAAAACCCTCCAGAGTGACACCATGTCCATGTCCCTGCCCTCTTTTATCTAATCAGCCACCTTGAGGACTTTAAACAGAACACTAGCTGCCAAGATCTTGCCACAATTGCACAGAAAATTAAAGAATGTGAACCAGAGAGCCCAGAGCAAAATTTATAAAATAATAGGCTCAGGGCGGGCATGACGGGGTTAACTGGGTGGTGGTAGAGGAGCTGCATGTGTGAAAGGTGTAGCTGGATTGGCTGAGAGGTGGTAGAGGGGAGGAGGATAGGACTTTTGCAGAGTGGGTGGTTCCTCCCCAGCTCAGTCTGCCAGGAGGAGCGAGCTTGATCGGCAGCATGGCCACTGTGGAGGATCTTTTCTCCAGATTGAGGGCTGAAGCAGCATCCAGGGGCACTGGATGTCTTGAAGGTAGGCTGGCAGCGGCGTTGGGTGAGACATCCCCAGCGGCCACAACAACCGGTCAAGAAACGGCGCTAGCGCAGCGCTCGCGGCCACAGGACCGTTTTTCCCCAGGCCCCCCTTCTCCCCTCCCTGGGACACACACAGGCAGACTGTCAGGTGCGGTAGAAACAGTTCAGGCCCGCCTGCGAAACGGCCGGCGGTGCCTGCAGCGGAGGGGGCGTCAGAAAGCGCCAGTCGGCCAGGGGATCGGGGGTAACAACGCCGGCAGACCTGCGGCGGTTGCTGGGCATAGAAAAAATGGCAGAGAGGCCCCTGCTCCAGGCCTTGAGTCGGCAGGGGTGGGGCTTAGGCAAGATGCAGATGGTGTCAGCGCTGCTGGGCTTTCCACACGTGCAGCAGGCAGCTTGCTTGGGATGGATGGACAGCAGGTGGCAGTGGCAAATGGCCAGCAGGTGGCAGTGGCTCATGGACAGCAGGTGGCAGTGGCTAATGGACAGCAGGGTGCAGCATGCGGAGGTCAGCAGGAGGCAACCGGCAGTGGCCTGGGGCGGCATTGTGGGCAGGAACGTGAAGGTTCGGATCCGGCGCTCTAAGGAGGAGCAGGGAGAACCGCGGATCCCCGGCATCCAGTGACGTATCCGCTGGAGGGCGGTCGGCGAGCGAGAAGGAGGTGGCCGGAAAGCGTTCGGAGGGCGAGTTGTCACAGTCTGAGGAGGATGTGCAGCAGGGACGCCCGGCGGCAGTGGTATCTGGGCCTTCGGCTGGTGGGACCCCATCCAGGCATCGCGGTAAGTCTGCACATGTTGTTTATTCTATGCCATGTAATGCTGTGGGGACTGTTGGGATGGGTCAAGTGCACGCGGGGCGGTCAGAAGTGCCCGTGCCTCCCCCTCTGGCAGCGTCGGTCTTAGACCGGGCAACGGCAGAGATGGGGTTGCATGGGTTCTTAGCGGGTTTAAAGGAACTGGTGCAACGTTTTGACCCTGGGACGGGTGGGTTTCAGGCCCCTGTGTCGGCCTGGGTGGCCCCGGAAAAGGGTGTTGGGGGACCGGGGGGGTGATAGGAGGGATCGGTGGCCAGGTGGTAGGGGACAAGGAGCCAGCGGCGACCTCTTTAGCGGGGGTGGCTGACAAGGAAATGGGTCAAAAACCAGCGGGGGAGGGTACCACTGATACATCTAAAAAACAAGATTTGGTGAGGTTGGCTGATGCAGCCAAATGTGAGGTGTATGTGTGCTTTGAGGATCCCCTAGGGGCTTATCTAAAGCAGGAAGTTAGAGAGAAGATCTGGAAAGGAGACTACGTGGAGATTTTCGCCATGCTACAGCTGGAGAGGTTCAATTTGGATAGGGTGAGGCAAGAGGACCACAAAAAGGAGGATGAAGAAAAGAGGAGTTATAGGCTGGTCCCTAGGACATTTACGAATTGGCTACAGGCATTTGCTATATTGGCTAGTGTGATAGGGGAGAAGAATCCGGAACATTGCTCGGGGAACATCATGGCTACGTTATGATGAGCAGTTTAGAAGGCGGAGGGTGATCAGTTTATGGATGCACCTTATGACCTCAGCTAAGCCGGCCAGTCAGTTTTTTCAAGGGGGGGACGGTGGGTCCACTAACTCCGGACAATCAGCCACAAGAAAAAAGGTGTTGTTTTGGCAATTTAATGAGGGATCCTGCAAGTTTGGAGGGTCGTGCAAGTACAAGCACGAATGCTCTGGCTGTGGCAGAGGACATCCTATGTCCCGCTGCTTCAAGCAGGGAAAAGGTAAGGCAGTTGATGCTGCAGGAAAAGGGGACAATGCCGGTGAAGGTGGAAATGATGCAACCTTTCCTCGATAGGTACCCGGATAGGGACATGGCGAGTTTGCTGGCTCAGGGGTTTTCCGAGGGGTTTAGGATCCCCGCGCAGCTGGCTACCACTCCCCCGTTAGCAAGAAACCTTCGGTCAGCATTGCAACACGTGGGGGTGGTATCTGACAAACTACACAAGGAAGTGGCGCTGGGACGGATGGGGGGCCCCTTCCCCAGTCTTCCCATGCCTGACTTGGTGGTGTCACCCTTAGGGGTGGTGCCCAAAAAGGAGCCTAATAAATTTAGGCTTATTCATCATTTATCGTTCCCAAAGGGGGCCTCGGTTAATGATGCCATTGACCCTGAGATTTGTGCAGTTTCATATACATCATTTGATGCTGCAGTGTTCTGGGTAAGGAAATACAGAAAGGGAGCGTTGATGGCAAAGGCTGACATAGAGTCGGCCTTCCGGCTACTGCCAGTGCACCCTGACAGCTTTCGGCTGCTGGGATGTCATTGGCAGGATGAGTTTTATGTGGTGCTTGCCAATGTGCTGTTCCATATCCTGCGCTCTATTTGAAAAATTCAGTTCATTTCTGGAATGGGTGGTCCAGGACGCCGCGGGACTGAGTTCAATCATACACTATTTGGATTATTTCCTCTGCGTGGGCCTGCCAGCGTCGGAAATCTGCAGGGTCCTGTTGGCTACGTTGGAACATATCGCTGAGAAATTTGGGGTTCCCTTGGCCCCAGATAAGACGGAGGGCCCGACGACTGTGTTGAGTTTCTTGGGCATTGTTTTGGATTCAGAGAAGATGGAATGCAGGCTGCCAGAGGAGAAATTGACTGCTTGGCAGGCAGATATCCGGAGATTATGGGATTACGCAAGGTGCAGCTTAGGCCGTTGCAATCGCTCTTGGGTAAGTTGAACTTTGCGTGTCGCATCTTGCCAATGGGGAGGGTGTTTTGCAGATGGCTGTCAGCAAGTACCACGGGGGTCACATCCCCCAAGCACTACGTGCCCTTAGTAAATGCTCATAGGGAGGACCTGGCAACATGGCACACGTTCCTGGCTAATTTCAACGGCAGGGCGCTGTGGATGTCGGGCCCTGTTAGCAACTTTGACTTGGAATTATACACCGATGCAGCTGGGGCAGCGGGTTTCGGTGCCTTTTTCCAAGGAAAATGGAGTGTGGGGCCATGGCCGGAATCCTGGAAGGAGGCAGGCCTCGTGAAGAACATGTTACTGTTGGAACTGTTTCCGGTGGTACTGGCAGTGGAATTGTGGGGGGAAGCTTTCCGGAATTTAAAAGTTAGGTTCCACAGGGATAATTTGGGGGTGGTCCAGGTGATCAACAGGGTATCGGCGGCATCGCCGCCAGTAGTTAGATTACTTAGGCACCTCGTGTTACGCTGTATGCAGTTGAACATGTTTATCTACGCTGTGCACCTCCCGGGAGTGGAGAATGTCATCGCTGATGCTCTGTCTCGCTTTCAGTGGGACAAGTTTCGGGAGTTGGCACCGGGGGCGGAACAGCACGGGGTCCCGTGTCCAGAGTGGCTTTGGAGGATTGTCTTGGACGAGTAACAGGTTGGATAAGACGGTCGGTGAGCGGCACGCCGTGGGCAGCGTATAACAGGGTGTGGGTTGAATGGGAAGCCTTGGTACAACAAGTCACAGATGAACGGGAAGAGCAGGACTTCCGTTTATTAGTGTTGTACTTTGTGTCCAGGAATTTGGAGGCTAGGGTGTCAGCTGGGGGCTTAGACAAGAAGTTGGCTGGGTTGGCATTTTGGTTTAATTTAAAGGGCCTGCCGGACATGACGAAAGACTTTTGGGTGAGGCAGGCGATGAAGGGCTATAGGCGTTCTCAGCCTAACAGGGACTCGAGGTGCCCCGGTTTCGTTTGAGCTCCTGGGTAAGTTGGTTGGGTAGTTATGGGTTATGTATTCATCAGCATTCGAGGTTACATTGTTTAAGGCAGTGTTTGCCTTGGCATTTTTTGGGGCATTCAGGATTGGCGAGTTGGTTAGCCCCTCCAGGAAAGCACATGGGGGGTTAGGATTTGAGGACGTGGTGTGTGAAGGGGATAGTGTGTCCATAATGCTGCGAAAATCAAAAACAGATCAGCGGGGCAAAGGTAGGCTGGGGCAGGTGTTCTAGCTGCCAGGTTCGCCCTTGTGCCCTATAATGTTAGTTTGCGAGTTCTTATCAGTGCGCCCGGCAGTCGGGGGATCTCTACTGATACACCAGGATGGGTGGGCTCTATCGCGCTTCCAATTTGTGGCAGTTTTAAAAAATGTTTGGAGGCTTTGGGTTTGGGGGGCAAAAGGTTTTCCTCTCACTCGTTTCGCATAGGGGCGGCCACGGAAGCAGTTAGATGAGGATTGGATGAAGATGCTGTTAAGCGAATCGGGAGGTGGGAATCTAGGAGGTGTAAATTCTATGTTCGTCCCCACCTGTTGATTGTGTAAGGTGGGGTTCAGGAGGGACAGTTGGGAGTGTGTACTTTGTTTGTTGGCAAATGGTTGATGGTTTGGGTTGTTTTCTTCTCATCCTTTCTTATAGGAAGAACACAGGGACTGGTCTGAATAGTAGGCCATTCCTATGTTTGTTGGGGAGCTAGGAGAGGTGATGCTCGAATGGATGGAAGGCAACTCGGGTTCTCGAGGCAGGAGGCTTATATATGGTGGTTGGGGGTGCCAGGCATGTTGTGGGGCAGGGCGGTGTCCGAGATACATAGGTTTGCGCGCTGGGACAGACCTCCGGACGTGTTAGTATTACATGTGGGAGGTAATGACTTGGGCCGCAGGACTATGTTGGTCAAGGACATAAAGTTTGACTATTGGCAGCTCCGCCTTGCCTTGGAGGGGGTGTGCAGGGCCGTCTTTTTGCATGGGCATGATGGGCACTGGGGGGCCCCACCTGCCCATCGTCCCCAAAAAGCCCAGGATCTCCTACTTCTCATGCCCCCAGTGTAAACATCCAGTGATTGGTGGGCAAGCAGGGGCGTGCAGACGCAGTGATAGTGGAGCTGTCAAATCTAAGCACTGATGTCGGGGATGGGTGGGGCCCCACATCCTCTGATCAGAGTGTCTCTATATGTGCCACTATATTTTAGGACGTTGTAATAGACTGTCCTCTAGTTTTAGCTGGCTTTATACTTTCATTTATCACATTTTGCATGCGTTTAAATTTTTAATTGCATGATTTTTTCTGTTGGTTCACATAAGACACTGTATCACAACACGGTTTATGAGGACACAGCGTAGATCCGTGAGAGGTGATCATACACTGGATATTCACACTGTACGTGGTAGTTTGTTTTATCACTTTCTACTTCTGATTTACACCTTATGAGATTAGGATCCATCTTATTGTTGGACCATCTCATCAATATAAGTTGTTAAATCCCTCTTTTGTTCACTCACAAGTGATTTTCATTATAAGATATACCTGTCATGCATTGCCGCCCATAGGGTTCCAGCTACCTGTGTCACTTTATGCAAAACAGGGACATTTATCTTTTTATTCATGTATCCTTCGATTCATTTATTCACAGAAGCGCTGCACGTTATAATTTTTATGTGGAGGTAATGACTTGGGCCGCAGGACTATGTTGGTCAAGGACATAAAGTTTGACTTTTGGCAGCTCCGCCTTGCCTTGGAGGGGGTGTGCAGGGCCGTCTTTTTGCATGGGCACGATGGGCACTGGGGGGCCCCACCTGCCCATCGTCCCCAAAAAGCCCAGGGTCTCCTACTTCTCATGCCCCCAATGTAAACATCCAGTGATTGGTGGGCAAGCAGGGGCGTGCAGCCGCAGTGAGAGTGGAGCTGTCAAATCTAAGCACTGATGTCGGGGATGGGTGGGGCCCCACATCCTCTGATCAGAGTGTCTCTCTCTCCCAGCTCAGCCCCCCTACTCCTGGCTACAAGTTGAAAATGTAAGGTAAGAGCAGGGCTGGGACAAAGGCTAGACAGGTTCAGTGGAGGCAGAGTTTACATGTGAGAAGAAGGGGGGGGGGATGGGTCACATGGTAGCCAGTCTAGAGCACATCTGGCTGTTCTTCCTTTAACACCTCCAGGCTGGAGGCTCCAGTCCAATCCCTTCACAGCACAAGTGATTGCAGAGCACTTTAGAGCTGCCCTGTGATTTCGCTCACTGATCTCTCCTACTGACTAGCTGCTGACTTTTAATAAGTACACTTACCCTCCCAGGGCGCCTGCGATGTCGGTCGCGGAGTCCGAGATGTCCCTCGGCGATCCGGTTCCAGCACCGCCATCCTCAGTAAGGGAAACGAGCAGCGAGCGCTGCCCGTTTCCTAATGCGCATGCACGAGTCGAATTTGTGAATGGGGAACGCGATGTGTTGTGGGACATAGTTCCCATAACACACCGCGCCCCATTCACTAGAAGGCGGCACTCGGAGCAGAAGACAGAAGATCACCGCGGAGCAAGAAGAGGCAGATTAGGACGATCTGCCTAGCAACAGCCATTTCTGGTAAGTAAAAAAAAATATATATATTTTTTTTTTTTCATTTTAAATTTGTACTAACATTTTTATCTAGTTTTGTTTTTCAGGGTGGCCCACCACTTTAAGCCTTCATTGGCTGTTACAGGTCTGAGCCATTGGGCTGGTTCACTGTGCCATTGTCAAACCTTTATCTGCAGCATCTCTCTGAGAACATTGTTCAGGTGGCCCTCATACACAATCCCCTATGCAATATTCCATCCTATGGCTGCGCTATTCAATGTATGTGTCAGGAGAGGGTTCCATGTATGTGTCAGGAGAGGGATCCGTGTATGTGTCAGGAGAGAGATCCATGTATGTGTCAGGAGAGGGATCCGTGTATGTGTCAAGAGAGGGATACGTGTATGTGTCAGGAGAGGGATCCGTGTATGTGTCAGGAGAGGGATCCATGTATGTGTCAGGAGAGGGATCCATGTATGTGTCAGGAGAGGAATCAGTAGTGTAGGGGTCTGGTAGGTCAGTTTAGTGGTCAGCATGGATGGGCACTGGTGAGCCAAGCAGCAACCAGCAAGTGAACCTAACTGTCCTTTGCTCCCCTCCTGTAAAACTCCCCCTTCCTGTCCCACTGCAACCCTCCTGTTTCGCTGCTCCCCTCCTGTCCCACTGCTCCCCTCCTGTCTCGCTGCTCCCCTTGTCCCTCTGCACCCCTCCTGTCCCGCTGCTGCCCTCCTGTCCCGCTGCTGCCCTCCTGTCTCGCTGCTCCCCTCCTGTCTCGCTGCTCCCCTCCTATCTCGCTGCTCCCCTCCTGTCTCGCTGCTCCCCTCCTGTCTCGCTGTTCCCCTCCTGTCTCGCTGCTCCCCTCCTGTCTCGCTGCTCCCCTCCTGTCTCGCTGCTCCCCTCCTGTCTCGCTGCTCCCCTCCTGTATCACTGCCTCCTCCTATCCCGCTGCCCCCCTCCTGTCCAGCTGCCCCCCTCCTGTGACACTGCTCCCCTCCTGCCCCACTGCTCCCCTTTTGTAACGCTGCCAACCTCCAGTTTCACTGCCCCCCTCTTGTAACACTGCCCCCCCTTCCTGTCCCTCTTCCCACCTCCTGTGATGCACTGTCATCCTGTCCCCCAGTTATTCCAGAGACCAATGAGCCGCAGTTGACTGGCAGGGAAGCCCCACCCCCCATATGTCTTGTGTTTTCACCCTAGCAGTGGATAGTCTGCTCAGGGTGTCGGTGGTAAAGTCTGTATGAGGAGTGCAGAAATGGGGGGGGGTCCACCTGCATGAGGAATCCAGGGATCCGGTGACTCCAATGATGGGGAGGATCTGTCTGTCTGCACACATTACAATCTGCATAGGGTCACATGACTGCTATTACTTGCACTGTGGCACTCACATATACGTACACACTCATACACACGCACACATATTCTCACAAACATAAACACACATGCCCACACATAGATACATAGGATGTCCCAATCATGCCTTAGAGTGCCAAGACTGGGACACTCCTCTCCTGCACATACTACCCACTGCCATGCACTCCTCTCCTGCATATACTACCCACCGTCATGCACTCCACACCCCTCTCCTGTACATACTACCCACTGCCATACACTCCACACCCCTCTCCTGTACATACTACCCACTGCCATACACTCCACACCCCTCTCCTGTACATACTACTCACCGCCGTATACCTTGCTCTATACAGTCACAATTTAACATTACCAAATTCTGCATTGCTGGGCACAGGTGAGGCTGCATTGCTGGGTACAGGTGAGGCTGCATAGATTGTCACTGCTGAGGCTGCATAGATTGTCACTGGTGAGGCTGCATAGATTGTCACTGGTGAGGCTGCATAGATTGTCACTGGTGAGGCTGCATAGATGGGCACAGCTGAGCCCTGCATTCCATTCTCCTGTATATACTACCCACTGCCGTACACTCCGCTCTATATAATCACAATTTAACATTACCACATTCTGCATTGCTGGGCACTGGCGAGGCTTGCTATGCTGGGCACTGGCGAGGCTTGCTATGCTGGGCACTGGCGAGGCTTGCTATGCTGGGCACTGGCGAGGCTTGCTATGCTGGGCACTGGCGAGGCTTGCTATGCTGGGCACTGGCGAGGATTGCTATGCTGGGCACTGGTGAGGATTGCTATGCTGGGCACTGGTGAGGCTGCATAGATGGGCACAGCTGAGCCCCACATTCTTTATGTAGTGCACTCCTGAACTCTTTTCTCTGTCTTATCTTCATAGCATTTGGTAGTCACATCTCAAAAAATTCTAAGCAGTATCTTTTTTTTATCTTTATTTATGGATGAAATGTGGGAAATAACATTCATATCATACAATCATTCCATAAACACATACACTACATATATTATTTGAGGAAAATATGCTCGAGGAAAAATGTCCCCGGATTTCATTTTAAAAATCTGGTCACCTTAATTTAGTGACTAAGTGCACAACATGGACAGACAGACAGACAAACAGCTATTACTTCAGAAAAACAAAAAGGTATGCACTCTGACTGCAACAAAGTTTGTTAAAAAAAAAAAAAAAAAAAATCCCTGCAATGTACATAGATAAGATGATATAAAATGCATCCATAGATCTTCTCTTGTCTTTCTACCAGTCACAGACACTGACATTTCCTATATAGTTTGTGCAGCAGTGGGAATGGGAAAATAGGAGCGATTCAGTCTTGGTCCAACTTGCCTCAGTGAGGTCTGGACGAGGACGGTGAGGAGGAGGCCTGCAATGCACAGTGCTCTGGATGGTCTGAGGATAGTAAGAAGGCGCCTGTGATGCTACACAGTGCTTTGGATGTTGTCTGTATTATTGCACAGTGCTCTGAACAATGGCTATAGTGCTATGCATTGCTCTGGATTCCGGTTGTCAGAGGAGGCCTGTAATGCTGCACAGTGCTGGATGGTGGTCTCAGGTCTGAGGGATGGCCTGTAATGCTGCACAGTGCTGGATGGTGCACAGTGCAGCACGTCCATGAGATCAGCAGGACCCAGTGAGCTTTCCAGGAGATCATCAGGGAGAAGACAGCCAGGTGGCTGGTGAGCGTTACAGTCTGGGATGAATGTGGGGAGATTAGCCAGGAGATCTAGTGAAAGGAGCATCTGCAGCCAGGTGGGCTGGCAGTGCTTGAAGAGGTTGTGCTGGGATCAGTAAACACAGAAGAATAGCTGGGACTTTTTCTGCAAACCAAAGGGGGCCCATGGTCCCTGCCTGCAGGGCAGGACTTAGGGTGGTGGGGGCCCCTGGGCTTGAGTCATTTTCGGGCCCTACCATCTATACATTACCACCGTATTTATCGGCGTATAACACACGCCGGCATATAACACACATCCCAAGTTTAGGAGGGAATTTTAAGGAAAAAAAAAAAAACTTACATTTAAATGCCCATCAATGCAGCATTATCAGTGTCCATCTGCAGCCTTTTCAGTGTAGCCTTGTCATTTTGCAGCCTTGCCCCAGTGTTATTTGCAGCCTTGAAGTTTAAAAATGGCGCCGCAGTCCCGAGCGGAGCCGAGTGTACTCGGCTCGACTCACAGTCACAGACATCCCAACCAGCAAAAACTAATTTCAGGGAGGTGACGCAACGCGACAAGACCCCCCCCCCCCCCCACATGACACGTTAGTATATGTGTGAACATTTTCTGTATGTGTGTGTGTATAATGTCACTCATATGCGGCCTATGTCACACATATACACCGTATATCACTCACATACAGCCTATGTAGGCTGTGTGTGTGAGTGATGTGAGTTGTATATATGTAAGACACACTACAGGAGATGGTCAGAGACTGCAGACATGATACGAGAGATGGTCAGAGACTGCAGGCATGATACGAGAGATGGTCAGAGACTGCAGGCATGATACGAGAGATGGTCAGAGACTGCAGGCATGATACGAGAGATGGTCAGAGACTGCAGGCATGATACGAGAGATGGTCAGAGACTGCAGGCATGATACGAGAGATGGTCAGAGACTGCAGGCATGATACGAGAGATGGTCAGAGACTGCATTTATGGTTGAACTCAGTGTACAAGTATATAGTATTGCAGGGCTGTGCCACTCTGCAAGATAAAGTAAGTAATCCTATAATAAAGTACAACAAGTGACAAGGGAGCAGCACATTTAATTTCCAAAATATTTTTTTTCTTACAAACAGTGATCTGGTCAGGATTAGTGGAGGACAGTAAACAGTTAATGGGTCTGAAAATTCTAGCCTGAATCAGAAGTAAATCCTTCACAAAAACATCAAACTATGCAGCACACACAGAGCTCTGGCTAAATAGCTGAGCTGAAATGGTTAACAGCCAGCCTTGTGTGACCCTCACTGGACACAGAATGCAGGTGGGCTGCAGGGTCTTCCATAGATCTCATCAGTGCAGTGTGCAGCTATAAAAAAAAAAAAAAAAAGAAAGATTACAGAGTGAGGGGGAGGCTGATCAGTAACATTGCACTGCCTGAAGACATACATTTCTGGAAGACGCTGTCCAGCCAGCATTACTGTGCAGTGCTCCCCACCATCTTCTTTCCATTCAGCCAGAATGATGTGTGTGCTCAGTGCTGCAGGAATTTGTTGTGATCATACCTTCCTCTGTCCTCCTCGGGCTTCAGGTACTGTCTATCTCCCTCCTGGTGCCCCCATTCAGCACCTGTGTAGTCAAATGTGGCGGGCTGGAGAGGGGGAGGGTTACACTCTCCACACTTGCTCCTCCAGCCCTCGCTGTTAGACATTCCTCAGCCCCGCCTCCTGTTCACAGCACAGCCCCTGCCACCGCTCCTCTCTCTCTCTCTCAGCAGCTGACAGGGGCCCTCTGAGTGACAGGCTCATCTAATCTATGTATCTCGGTGGGGCTGGTGGGGCTGGCGGGGCCCCCTATTGGGCGGGGCCCATGGGCTTGAGCCCAGTCAAGCCCAATGGTAAGTCCGGCCCTGCCTGCCTGTAATGGGCAATTGCTGGTGCTGACAAAGTGCCATGTCAGATCACATCCAAACAGTATTCCAGCTGGATCTCTGATTTGTTCTGCAAGCAAGCCAAAAAAAAAGATAAACTGCAGAAAGCAAACTCTCCCACTTTAAAGCATTCAAAGATGCTGAAGTTATAATTTATGTTAGTGGAATGACTGGTACTTACTTCAGTGAAAGCTACCTGCAATCCCTATATGTCACCATTGCTAGGCAGGTCATACATTATACATGTTTTTTGTTCAACCAGTGGATTGAGCAAAAAAAAATGTGCCAATTCCCTCAGGCACATATTTGAGGTAGATGAGGGTATCCCGCTGTGCTATTGTGTTCTCATGGTGGCTAGCCTACCCCACCATCAGAACACAATGATTGGTGTTGCCAGCTATAGCCGGTGGCACTGATCGTTCAGAAAAAAAAATGGCAGTGTGGTTGTACAGAAATTGATCAATAGATCCTTAAATAGTTAATTTGACAACCCCTGCTTAAAACTTGAACCCAACTGGGGGTGTGGCGACCGAGCCTGAAGATGGCCGCATAGCCGAGGAGCCCCGTTGCTCACCCGGGGGATAGCATACACGCGGGAGCCGGATCCTATCAGCCACACCGCCATGGAGAAGAGAACAGCCACCGCAGCTTTGCAAGCTGTCAGGCTGCTTCCCCAAGAGACATCCACAAGATGGCGGGGGAGGCAGTGCGCACAAACGGAACACACACAGGCGGCGGCGGCGGGAGGCTCCACACAGGACGGTCAGCAGAACGGATCACACAGCCCACACACTGGCTCGTCCTCAGCCGCTTCCACACCAACCACCAGGAGCCCTGTGAAGAGCAGACAGCGTATGGCCTACCCACACAGCGGCCTGCAGTCACACGAGATGGAGGTGAGTGATCATGCTACATCTCAGAGGCCTAACACCCCTGCCATGCCTGACCCTATGATGGGATTCCCTACCACAGGACAGCCTGTGTCGGATGTAGTGCTCAAGGACATGCTACTATCCCTCAGATCATCTATCCAGGCTGACATGCTCCACACTATTAAATCATGCCAAGCTGAGATCCACAGGCTAGGCGACAGGGTGGATGGGGTGGAACATGCTAATTCCTTTAACAAAATGGTAGATGCACATGAAACCCACCAAGACTCCAAAAAACAAAACATGCGGGCGGTATGGGGTTACCAATCTTAGCAGACTACTGGCTTGCGGCATCACTAGCACAACTTAGAGAATGGTTCGCCACACATCCCTCCACATTATGGGGAGAAATAGAGCAATCCCTAATACCAGGAGGCACCCTATACGACTATATAGCTGTCCATACTTACATTAAGAAAACAAACACGCAACTCCCCCTACCTATGCTAGCAACACTTAATGCATGGAAAACCATGATAGCCACCACATCTCTGACAACTCCAACTCTACCTTTCCTAATCCCAATATCGTCCTTATCGCTACTTATTCCCGACCTAGACCTAGACAAATGGAAGGCGCTAGGGCTATAAAGCTTGACAGATTTATACTCTAACGACAAACTGAAAACATTTGAGTCTCTACAGCGGGACTACGACCTACCCAATTTAGAACATTTCACCTACATTCGAATTGCATCCTATCTCAAATTCAAACGAATACCTATCCATCACCTGTACTGGAAAGTCAAAACGTACCTCACCGATATAATTCCCCGTAAGGGAGGCGTTTCACTTTTCTATCAATTTCTCAACAACAAATCAACCTTTGCTAAATCAAATCCCAATTTAGCATGGGAGCATGACCTTCAACAATCCTACACACCAGATCAATGGCTCAGAGCTATAAAATACACCAACACCGCTACAAAATGCACTAACTTATGGGAACTTTCTCATAAGGTCACACAAAGATGGTATCTTACTCCACATAAAATAGCAAAGTTTGATCCATCTACCTCTGCCATGTGCTGGAGAAACTGCTCACAGACTGGCAATATCCTCCACATACTATGGACTTGCGAAAAAATCTCCAGATACTGAAAGGATATAGTCACTATATTTTGCCAAGTGACAGGTCTGCAAATCCAACCCTCCCCCCCTTAGCAATACTAAATGTAGGAATAGAGGACATCCCAAATCTCCATAGAAACTTTTCCACTCACCTCTTCCTAGCTTCCAAACTAGTATTACTGAGGCATTGGAGAGCCCAAGAACCGCCCACAGTGATAGAAATGATACGCACACTACACACACACTATACATACGAAAGTATGCTCGCATGTATAGAGGGAAAATACGATAATTTCCGACCCCAATGGCAGAATTGGGAACACTGGTATAATACCCATAAGGCCACGTACACACGAGCGGACTTTCCCGCGGGATTGTCTGCCGGACTAGAGTCCGTCGGACAATCCGCCCATATGTGGGCAGCGGCGGACTTTTTCCTCCCAAAAGTCTGGCAGACAAAGTTTTAAGTTCAGACTTAAAATTGTCCGCTGGACTCGGCAGTCCGGCGGACAATCCCGTGACAATCCCGCCGTCGGATAAGGGTCTGAGATGGATTTGGGGGGGACCCCCACGCCGTTTTTTTGGCGTAGAGATTCCCCTTTAAATCCATGCCAGGTGATGGGGCTAGCGCGGCGGCATTCACTGCCTTCGCTAGTCTCGTCTACCTGGAGTCACGTTCTAAATGAACGGACTTTGCTCCGTGTGTGGGCAAGTCCGTTCATTTCAAAAGTCCCGCAGACTTTGGCCAAAACTCCGGCGGAAAAGTCTGGGCGTGTGTGGGCAAGTCCACATGGTCGGAAAGTCCGGCGGACCTCCACTGGAAAGTCCGGCGGACAATCCCACCGGAAAGTCCGAGCGTGTGTACGCCGCATAAAACTGACTACGAATTAATCTTATAGAAGACACTGACACTAGCATATCTCCACCTATTTCCTCATCCCGGTTGATCAACGGTTGACTATGTTTGTTTAGTTCTAAAGTTCTTTAGTTTAGTTATGACTAATGAATCCTGGTGAATATTGACTAATGGACCGTATTACTGAACCTCTATCTTAACTTTACAACAGACCTCGTATTATTGGACATACGCTCCCTCAGCGGCCACAGTTAGCTTCCAAATGGGGTGACCGACCGAGGGAAGCTGAACCGTATCCACTGCCAGAGATACGGAATTATTCGTCGATACTGTATGGACGTATGAACCTGTTGTAAGAATTCTCTTATGTATTGATATTGGTCATTCACAATGTACTGTTGGATATTCACTGTGTAACTTGAAAAACTGAATAAAGAAATATAAAAAAAAAAAAAATAACTTTAACCCAACAGGGTTGGCATCAAGTATTATATAAACATCTGTTAACCCTTCCATTTGTTGCAAACGATTATTACTATATTTGTTAATCTTACCACTACGACCAATCTTTTATAGTCATAACTTATGTTACCGAATATTTGTAATGATGTATGTTATAAACAAATACAAATGTATTGTAAAAAAAAAAAAAAATTGATCGGCAGATCGACTTCTGTACAACCGAGGAGATCATACATGCATCAAAATTTGGCTGGTCCCTGCTCAACTGCCCGAATTTGGTACCATGTCTGGCCAGCCTAAATAAGGAAGTAAAGGAGAATCAAATGTGCTGTCCAAAATAAAAACAAATGTTCTAGTAGCAATGGATAGCAGAACGGTGTCAACATTATTTTGATGTTAGTACTAAACAATTCTTTTATTTCTTTTATTTTTTTATTTTGTGTGTGTACAATTCCACTTTAAGTGCAATCTACCAATGAACCAAGCTAGTTCTACTACATTTTTTAAAAATGTTTTAATCTATTCTATAGTGTTTTATAAAAGTGTATATTAAGGCTTTGTTTTTTAGAAAAATCATGAAAAATCTACAGAAAACTCATGCCTTGCCTTGTAAAAGAATTTCCCCAGTAGCCTTGTGTGACAGAATTTCCCTTATTCCTATTATGATCTGTGTATCAGTGAAATAGGAGCACCTTACATGGACAATACAGTTCTCTGAAAGGGCAGTCTAAAAAGTAGATAAAGGCATGGTATTTTCCTAATTTCTTACTCAGTGTACTGCAATGTATGTTTCCAAGCACATAGGCCTAATTTAAGATACAATCTGTAGATGAATTAAATGTTTCTTTAGCAAAATGAGCACACACTTCACAATCCACTGCCCATGTAGCACAAGGGGCTTCTTTATGTGAATCTGAAACTATGTGAACCATCTTAAGCCCTTCACCAAGTTCTGTTGATTAATGGCTTGACGTTTTACTATGTAAGATAGACTCTGACCCACCATGTATTCTGAATATCTTGCTACATATTATGAAGTGACTGTAAAAAGCTGCATGAAATAAAAAAGAAATTGGTGGAGTAAACCTAACACCAAAGCATTTCTGACTATGATTTATATATTAATTGAGTTTCATTCATTTTTATCTTGTGATTTAGTAACGAATTGGTTGCTAAGCGATATGAGCCTTGCACATACAGTATTCATGTTTGTACTGTCTAAAGAAATATGCCTAAAAGTATTCAATACTACTCACAAAGTACTAAATACTTACAATAAAGAAACCTGCATATGAGGACTTACAGTATAATCAATAACTAGATGTGAATCCTAACCAAGGGACATTAAGCATGCTAAAGAAAGCCTGGTTATGAAAAAAATATTATTTTAAAATAAAATACACGTTTTCACCTTCTTTTGATTCTTTGTTTTATCTTATATCTGTGCTATAATCTCCTGCAGCCTCTTTGTGATGGCAGGAGTGCATGCATATAGACAGGAAATGGCTGCACAGAGCAGGTTTCCTAATGATGGCCACAGTAGACAGTGCCTGTGCAATATGTGTCAGCACATCCACTTGTAATATCCATTTAAACCCCTTTGACAGAGTGGCATCTAAATTTGACTTGATATCAGCCTATTGCAGAGCTATTAAAATATTTCTAGCTCTCCACGGACAGGGAGCATATTGCAATTAAACCTTATGTACTCAAAGAAATTAAGATGTCTCAAAATGCATAATAGGGTTGAAGGAGGACTATTTCATAGTGAAAAATGTAACTTATATATTTATATCTTTAGCAGAGACCCTAGGGGAAAAAAATGGTGATCCTTGCAATATTTTATTTTATGTTTATTTTACGCATTTTTTGGGGAAAAAAACACTTTCATTAATCAAAAATAACCTAAACAGTGAAGTTAGCCCAATTTTTTGGTATAATGTGAAAGATGATGTTATGCCGAGTAAATAGATACCTAACATGTCATGCTTTGAAGTTGTGAACACTCGTGGAATGGTGACAAACTACGGTACCTAAAAAATCTCCATAGTCGATGCTTTAAAACAATGTAATGGTTACTAGGTTAAAGTTACAGATGGGATCTGTTGCTAGAATTATTGCTCTTAATCTAATGCCGCGTACACAAGGTCGGAAATCTGGCCAGAAAAAGACTAATGAGAGCTTTTCATAGGAAAATGCCACCGTGTGTAGGCTCCATCGGAATTTTGCTGGCCGAATTTCTGACAGCAAAGAATTGAGAGCATGTTCTCAATTTTTCAGACGGAAAAGGTTTCTATCGGAAATTCCGATCGTCTGTAGCAATTCTGATGCGCAAAATTCCTACGCATGCTCGGAAACAATTCGACGCATGCTCAGAAGCATTGAACTCGGCTCGTTGTAGTGTTGTATGTCACCGCGCTCTTGACGGTCGGAATTTGGTGTGACCGTGTGTAGGCAAGACAGTTTGAGCGGAATTCCGTCAGGAAAACCGGCAGAGCTTTTTCCGACGAGAATTCTGATCGTGTGTACGTGGCATTACAATTGCGGCGATACCTCACATGTGTGATTTGAACACCATTTACATTTGCGGGCGTGACTTATATATGCGTTTTCTTTGTTGCATGAACATGCGTGGGCGGGGGCACTTTCAATTTTAATTATTTTTTCTTATTTATTTTATACATTTTTTTTACACTGTCTTTAAAAAAATAAAAAATCAGATCACTTTTATTGCTTTCACAAGGAATGTGACAGTAATAGGCAGCACAGGTACTCTTTATGGAGGTATGGGGGAATCTAAAAGACGTTGTGACGTTGCTTCCATGTGTTTACATAGGAGACTGGAACAAAGCCCTTTCTGGCTTTGTTTCAGTCTCACTCTAGCCGGCAGAAGTGCCGGATCGTCGATTGGGTCTCCCGGTGGGACGGGAGGCCGGGAAAGAGCGGCAGAAGGTGGTGGGGGGCACACCCCCTTCCGCTCCTTCGGGATAACAACCGAGCGGCTTTTAGCTGCATCGGTTGTTATCCCTAAAGAGCCGACCGCCCGCTCTAAAAACCGGTACCAGGATGATGCCCACAGCTGCAGGCATCATCCCGGTATAACCCCTTTATTCCGAGACTGCACATATGCGTAGGTCGGCGTGAAGGGAATAAACAAATCCACACTGACATTGGAGAGAGAGGTGTAGTGATGTTTGTATAGGAACTAGGGCTGTTACTGATTAAAATTTTCGTGTTCGATGAATCGATTTTTTTTAATCGATTAATCGACTAATTTAGATTAATTATAATGCACATACAGATCCAACTACTTTTAGCTGATCTCCTTGCATTGCAACAAGGCATTAGTCAGTGGTAAATGTGGTATACACTATATACTATCACCCGACACTAGTTAGTTTCCACATCCATGACTTAACTTCACAGTTCACACAAATACATTTCAAATTCAACCTGTAGCACTGACGTAAGTAATTTTTTTTTCCACAGTAGCGTGACAATCCCTCCACCTCAGGTCTAACTAATCACTCTCACCTTATGGCATGGACCCCTGTGCAAACAAGTGGTATCATAATGCTTAACACGGACCATAAACTTCTCTTATGTCTCCTTAGATCTCAGCAAGGACAGCAGGTCATGGGTAGAAAGAAAAGATCTAAGTGCTCACCGCTTATGTATAAGATTACATTTGTTAAACACAAACTACTCACATAAAGATGATAAAAACACAGCATGTAAAGCCGACAATCATGTTAGTTCCGTAGGGCAGCAGCGGGTGAGGTCATGCGTAGCTCTTCCCCCGTACACGTTACGTTCAATCAGAATTTCAACGTCACCGGACTCCTCCCCCCTTCCCTTTGTTAGCAGATGGAGGCACTTGGGGAAGGGGGAGGAGACCAGTGACGTTGATGTCCGTGACATCACCGGATCTCCGACGGAACTCTCTGAAGACCCGGAAGCCGGCGGAGAGGTGAGTACCAATCAAACGAATTTTGATCGATCAACAAAAATTAATGATTAATCGAGGAATGAATCTTTAATTTTCACAGCCCTAATAGGAACCAATATAAACAATATCTATAAACATCCCTTCTTAACCTTATAGTGAAACTGAATAGATATTGTGAAGTATCTAACTTCTAAATTAACTTCCAAAAATCGCAAGCCCTCAATATTAATCTCCCACCCACCAAACTCAACAATATCACTCCTAACTTCCCTTTCCACTGAAAAGGCACTCATATAACTTACTAGTGAACCAAAATCACCCCATTGCTAGATAAAATCATTGAAAACAACCTTTATTACATGCGATCCAACATGACCTTATGCAAATTGGCACACACATGTAAAGATAGTAGTCCTGAAAATGAATATACTACCCTGTATTCTATAGTTACAGTATTTCAGACTCTTCTGATTATGATACCAATGGCATTCTTGAAAAGAAGGGTGTGGAAGTGTTAACTTCTCTTACCCTGTGCATTATTACCAGGCCACACATGTCTTTCAAATCTTAAGCTGGTTATACATTATACATTTTTTTTTGTTGTTCAATTTCCTTTATATTCACCTTCAATGATGTAGTGCAAGGGCTTACCTGATTGCATACAATTTGAAAGTGTTTAGGTTTGACCTCATATGATATGGTTTTGGAAAGGAAAATTGTACAAAAAAATTGTACAATGTGTGGTCAGCTTTTGACTGGTGCAGGGCTTCCACATATAAACAGTGGTTTGACCCGGAACAAGCAGGAACTAATGTTCTACTACACTGCATCCCTTGAATGAGAACCAAACATTATTGACTTTCAGTGCAGAAGCTTTGTTCTTTCTCACTGCACATCTATCCCATTTGATTCTTAAGATTTAACTTTTATTATATCAGTTTATAAAGTAAATAAGTAATAGTTTAACTGAAAATAGAAAGTAGTCCCTGTATAGCCCACAATGTAGTGCAAAGTAATATCATATCAAATTGAGTATAGAGCAGCCTTTTTCAACCAGGGTGTCTTCCCGTGTCTTCAGGGGTGCCATGACAAAATACCTAGAAATTGCCCAAAAAACTGTATACAAGTCAGCGGGTGGATCAAGCCTGCCTATTAGTTACACAAAGCCATTTTCATTGTGCAGCATTACAACTTTCTAGCTGCCAGTGTCCGAACAACCAACAATGTCATCAGTTCATAAGGAGAATGTTGGGCACCTGCACAGCATCCTTGTGTGCCCCTCCCCTGCCCCTCTCCTTCAGTATCATTTTCTTAAAGTCAAGAATCGTTGCAGAGACAGCGGGATGCGGCTTGGATGATTAGGTCCACGCAGCCCCGACCAACGAATGCAGCAGCTCGGGCTTCTTCCACCCCCCCAGCCGGTATCACACAACTCGCCGCCGGACTGCCTCCCCTGTTGCCGCCCGGGTATGCGGACTGGGCTGTGAGGAATATGGAGGAAGGAGCTTAGCCATCCTCCGTGAGAACCCGCTCCAGACGCTCCAGACGCTCCAGCCGCTCCAGCCGCTTTAGTCCCGAGACGCTGACGCTGTTCAAAACCTCCCGCCGAGGAGAAGGACGGTCCTGTGGCTCCTACATCCACCTATTCCCGAGGATCGGGACTCACCACTCTCCCTCGCTTCTCATACGTCTGGATCCCTCGCATCAGGGGGGTGGCCGCTGTCGTGACGGGCCCCCCGCAGGTATTATTTTAAGATACAGAGCAGCAATGCATTGCAGAAAAGTTTACCTGTTTGCCTGACATTCCCTGACCCTGCCTGTGAAGAGGGGGCATCCCCAGCAGCACCAGCTCCAGCGTGGAAGGGGGGCTGTAAAGCCCTAGATTTGGAACTTGGGACTCGGCAGGTTGGAGGTCATAGGGGGCCCATAAGGGGGATCTGCCCCAGGACAGGATTACATACCAGACTTTTTAGCTCAGCACAAATGGGACTGTATATAATCACGGGCATTGACGCAAATACTTAGCCACTCTCAGGCCCTATTCTATTGGAGACGGGAAATACACGAGACACGGGACCCGGGGGTTTAGTTCCCTTTCTTGGGAGCCTCCCTGGGTTCATAGCGGGGAAATCCGCATCTCGGTGCCCCCCCCCCCCCTCCCAAAAAAGCTTGTAAAAGCTTGAAGCTACTGAAGCGGAGGTCTGGATTGGACACCCCGGATAGCCTGGACTTCTTTACAGGGTATACAGGGAGCAATTTTAGGATCCGGGGTCTTTTTGAACATAAGTCTCTTTGAATATAAGTCTGTAAAGCTAACCCTTAGTGAAGCGGAGCCATAAGGTGCCTACGGCACTAGAAAAAATGAAGGGACGCCCCCTGAGGGGAACGGAGCCTAAAACACCTAAGGAAAACTTAAACACGAGCTCTATACAGAAATATTTAAAAGACACAAGTCTCAGGAGCCCCGAGATGGAGAAAAAACAGGGCCCAAAAGAGAAAAAGCGTGAAGCTGAGAAACAGAGGGTAGAGCAGATGGAACAAGATAGAGTGGCCAGAGTTATGGAAGGAACCCAGGAAGCAAGCTTCACCGGGGAACAGAGATCCACCTCACCCAATCTAACAAAAATAGAAATAACAGAAATGTTCATTAAGCTTGAAAATGTCATTAAATCTGAAACTGCTAATATTAGAACAGACTTACATCAGGTATTGAATAGGGTGGAGAAAGTGGAGGACTTGGCTGTAATCCAAGCCCAGGAAATTTCGGAACTGAAAGCACAAATGACAGAGTTGACCCTGAAACATAGAGACATGCAGTACCAAATTGAAAACCAAGAGAACCAGAACAGGAGGCAGAATCTGAGGATTAGGGGCATCCCCGAACAGCAGGGGGAAGATTTGGTAGAAAAAATGCAATGCTTATTTAATCCAGTTTTGGGCAGACCAGAGGGAACAACTCTTAAAATTGACAGAGTTCACCGTATTAGGAAACCCCCCGGATTAGAAGATGGCATACCCAGAGATGTCATTTTGAAGTTTCACGCATACGACGATAAATTCAAAATCTGGTCAAAACTGAGATCTGCCCCACCCTTGAAATTCGGGACTGTAGACTTACAGATCTTCTCTGACCTTTCTGCCAGGACACTTGCACGTAGACGCAAGCTGAAACCACTGCTGACTGCTTTAAGAACTGCAAACCTGAAATACAGCTGGGGGTTCCCGGCGTCACTGATCGTTAATAAAGAAGGGAAGACGTACAGGCTTAAATTTCTGGATGAACTTCAGGGGTTTTGTCATGATGTAGGGGTGCCCGTGCCTTCCATCTCTCCCTAGCTCCCAAGGGGAATGGGACCGGTGGGCCTGGGGGGGAGCCTTCGGGCGACTCCCGGGGCGAACGGGGGGAGGGGGGGTAGAAGCGGGGATATCCAGGGGTTACAAGAGGTTGGGAAGGCAGACAATACTACAGTTGGGACTGCTGTTCATATGATCTAGGTGTTGTTTATTATGCTGATTATCTATGCTGACTGCCCATTATTTTTTTACGGGAGGTTCTGGTTCTTTTTCTTTTTCGTTTTCGTCCCCCACGATGATATGGTGGGAGGCTCGATACGGCCGGGGAGGCGGGAGGGGGGAAGTCCAGAGTAACCTGGGGAAGGAGGGTGGGGGACCCTGCGGTTCCGGTGGGCTCCACCCCCCCCTGTTTGTAGGGGGGGAGCCAGGAGGGTGCCCAAGGGTTTGAGCTACACCCTAGCTTAGGAGGCAGACAGGGGGGGTTTCAGCGCAAACGCCCCAAAGTTTGCAGATGGCCGTAAGTCGGCCGGGAGGGGGGGGGTTGGGAATTTGGGAGGGGGGGGAGAGGAGGGGGGGGGAGAAGGGGAGGGAGGTAACATCTTTGTTAGACTTTTTAAAAGGTTTCTAGGCAACAATAAAAGGCTTCTTCCGACGTCCTGTTTAGAAAATGGTTAAACAGGGGATTAAGTTCCTGACATACAACGTGAGGGGTTTGAACTCGGGGGTGAAGAGGTATAAAATCTTAAGAGAACTCCAGAGGCTCCAAGCAGACATAGTCTTTTTGCAGGAGACGCACCTCACCCACGAGAACAACATTAAGATCAATACTAGGGACTTTCCGACGTGGTTTTACTCTGACTCCCCCACTAGGGGTTCTAAAGGGGTGGCCATTGGATTCGCGGAAAGTATAAGATTCAAACTGACAGACAGGCAGGTGGACCCCGAGGGACAATATCTCTTCCTTAAGGGAAGCATAGGCGAAAAGCTCTTTACTCTAGCTAATGTCTACTCCCCCAATAAAAACCCATTCAAGTTCTTTGGCCAGATACTGGGTCGGCTAAAAAAGTTCCAGGAGGGGGGGGGGTAATTATTGGGGGGGATCTTAATCTATGCTTTGACCCCATTCAAGACACTACTTCTCAGGTAAAGACCACAAGCCAAACGCAGATAAAAAAACTGAAAAATAAAATGAGGGACCTCCAGCTGGTAGATGCCTGGCGCATAGGCCATGCAAAACAGAGAGACTATACTTTTTTTTTCCCCAGTACACGGGACCCATTCCCGTTTGGACTACCTCATTATTGACCATAGACTCTTGGACCATTTAAAGACAACAAAGATCGAGGTTACAACGCTTTCGGACCATGCCCCAGTCTCGATGGAGATGGGGGTTCCTGATCCCCAGAGACAACCATCTGTATGGCGACTAAACGATAAGCTTATCACGGAGGTTGAAACATCAGAAATAATCAAAAGGGAAATTGAGTCCTTTTTTTCCAATAACGAGACAGGAGATGTATCGCCATCGATAATCTGGGAGGCCCATAAAGCCTACGTAAGGGGGATCCTCATCTCCATCGGAGCTGGGAAAAAAAAGGAAAAACAGGCTAGGTTCTTGGACCTCTCGGGCGAACTTGCCAAATTAGAACAGGAACACAAAAATGCGGTCCACAATAAACAAGAAATCTATCATAGATTGCTAAACAAAAGGGAGGAGATGCTAACAGTCATGGAACAGGAATCCTCTAAGTGGTTTTATAAGATGTCTAGGGAGAGACACCAGGGGAGTAATAGGAGTGGAAAACACCTTGCAAATATGCTAAAAAAGAAAAGAGAAAGGAACTTCATAGAGAAGATTCAGAACAAATCTGGGCGTTTGGTAAATTCATCTAAAGAAATAGCAAACGAATTTAAGTCCTATTATGCAGAACTCTATGACGTCAGACATGGAGGTGGCAATACCCATCCTGGGATAGAAGGGAACTGCGAGTTTCTTAAAAAGGGCGTCTTACCAACACTCTCCCAGGAGGATAGGTTGGAGTTGGATGGGGCCATCACAGTGGGGGAAATCATTAGGGCCCTTGACAGCTCCCCAGTGGGGAAGAGTCCGGGCCCTGATGGTTTCTCCATAGCATATTATAAAACATATAAAGAAATCTTGGCACCAAAACTATGCCACCTCTGGAACAAACTGGGGACGGAGTGCTCGTTGGGTAGGGAAGCCCTTCTGGCTTCGGTTACATTAATTTATAAAGAAGGCAAAGATAGGACCCTCTGTTCTAGTTACCGCCCTATTGCGCTTTTAAACGTCGACACTAAATTATTTGCCAAAGTTCTAGCCAATAGGCTTAAAGAAAAGATTGTAAAATTGGTGCATGCAGACCAGGCCGGGTTCGTAACGGGGAGGGAAGGACGGGACAACGGGGTCCGGGCCGTCCTACTTCTGGAAGTCGCGAGGACGGGTAGGGTCCCCAGTCTACTCCTGTCGATTGACGCCGAAAAAGCGTTCGACAGGGTAGACTGGGGACATATGATGAGATGAGAACGTTGGAGGCAATGGGGTTCGGTCCAAAAATATTGGAGTGGATTGGTTCCCTGTACCAGCTGCCGCAGGCCTCGGTAAGGGTCAATAGTATGCATTCCGAAGTCTTCACTATGAAGAATGGTACGAGACAGGGGTGCCCGCTCTCGCCACTCCTGTTCGTGCTATCATTGGAACCCTTGCTATGTAGGATCCGAGACTGCGGAGATATCTCAGGGATTAGAGCGGGCGGCGAGGAACACAAAATCGCGGCTTTTGCCGACGATATCCTTTTTTTCATTTCCAACCCTAGAACCACACTACCCAACTTGCTGAAGGTGCTCACGGCTTTCGGCAGGATTTCAAATTTGAAAATCAACCTTGACAAGTCGGAAATCTTGAACATCAATATTAACAAGAGGGAGGTCGACATGCTATCAAAAGAATTCAAATTTCCCTGGCGGGCAAATATAAAATATTTGGGGGTAACTTTAGCTGATACGACAAAAAAAATGTATTTATTAAATTATATCCCCCTCTTGAATGAGATTAAAAAAGAAACCCTCCGTATGGGAGCGCGGCCCCTTTCTTGGGTGGGCCGTATTAACGCAATTAAAATGATAGTAGCCCCCAAAATAAATTATAAGTTTCAGATGCTCCCATTGGCCTTACCTCAGATATTCTTTAATACTCTGAACCAGATAATCTCACGATTTATATGGGCAAAAAAAAAAACCGCGAATCCCAGCTAAGATACTCTCTAGGGAAAAAAAAAAGGGAGGGCTCGCCATCCCGGACTTTGAAAAAACCTTCATGGCAATATCACTATCAAGAGCAATAGTTTGGGCGAAGGATGGGGATAAGAGATGGAATAGCTTAGAGAATATAGTAAGTAGCACTCACTTAGGACACGAATTATGGAACCCACCCAAAGCTAGCACATTGGGGACTACCACACACGAAATAACACGGGTAACACTAGATAACTGGGATAAGGTATTTAAAAAACAGAAATGGAAATATAACTCACCCTTAATAGCTTTAAAAAACAATTCACTATTTCTACCGGGCAGGGGTGATGTAGGAGGGAATTGGATAAAACAAGAAGGGGCACGATTAAAAGATATTTTAAAAAACGGGGAAATTTGCACATTCCACGAATTGAGTTTAAACACGGAGTTAATGCACATTAACCTGTGGAGGTACATTCAGTTAAAACATTTTGTAAGGAGCCTCCCTCAACCACTACGCGGTATGGACGAGTTGAATAGCTTGGAGAGCCTTTGCGTACGGGAATCATTTAAGAACAATATATCTAAGATTTACAAAATCTTAATAAATGAGGGGGCACTGAGTGTACCTCCATACGTTACAAAATGGGAGGAAGAGTTAGGTTCACAGAGCACATATCATAATATAGGGAAAATATTTAAAATCACACATAGCGCTTCGTTCCCAATGAAATCAGTCGAAACAAATTTCAAATGTTTAGCCAGGTGGTACCTCACCCCCGATAGACTTAGCAAGATTCAGGGGAGCGTGGCCTCGGATTGCTGGCAGGGATGCAATATAAGGGGAACGGCGGCCCATATCTGGTGGGGGTGCCCGGTAATAGCAAAATATTGGAGAGAAATATTAGAACTAATTTACTGTATCACCAAAATACAGATACCCGAGGATCCTTGGGTGGTTCTCTTCCATGGGACTGAGACGCCAGGGAAACAATATATCTCATCCCTAATACCCACCCTCTTAAACGAAGCAAAGAATCTAATCCCGGTGAAATGGAGAAGGCCTGAGGGCCCGACGACACGTGATTGGATTCTTAGGGTAAATGCGAATCAAAGACTAGACAGCACCGTTCCGCAGATAGGAGGTCAAGGGGAGAATGGGGAACTCAGTAATAAGTGGTCAGAGTGGAACGACTTCAGAAAATCATGGAGGTATTACATTGAGATTACCCGATAAAAGGCCCACACGTTGTATGTCGGAAAAATCGGAAACACAGGATAAAAATAGGAGCAAGGAAGATAGCCTAAAAACAAGTCATACAAGAGGAGAGGGTGGGGAGGGGAGAAAAAGGGATTCGGATACAAAATCTGTATTGTGAAATACATGTATTTTTATTGTTACGATTTACTGATCGACCCTTGTAAAAATGAATTAATTAAATAAAGAGTTAAAAAAAAAAAAAAAGGTTAAAAAACCTTCTGCCTTTAGAATCACTTTAAATCCCTTGCCTTCCCTTCCCTGCCAGGGACTACATGTCCCATGAGGCATTGCTTCTCGCACATTCACATGTTCTCAGGCACTTACTGTGCTGTATCTTCTGATATACAAATAATGCATTCTGTATGCAGGCCAACTAATCGATTGACCAACTAATTGATAATTAAAACAGTTGACAACTAAAAAAAAAAAAAAAAAAAAGAGAAAAAAACAAAAAAAAGAATCGTTGCATTTTCCAAATTTAATAAAATACACTCTTTTAAAAGAAAAAAGAGCAAAACCCAACATACTTTGCTTGAGAATCTTCATCAAGGTTGTAAGAGTGCAAAAAAAAAAAGTGTGTGTGCCCTATATGCACATGCATATTTGCTCAGCTCCTCTAAATGCTTTTTCTCCTGGCAGAAGAAAATATGTCAAAAGCCGCATATTGCACTCTTGTTTATGAGCATTCGTGCGTATGTATGTTAATGCATTCTGTTGACTAGAATATTATTTTGCTATATATATATATATATATATATATATATATATATATATATATATTAGAACACATTAATGCACAAACTCACAAAGCACAAAAATGCATCTGTGTGTTTATGTGCATTCTACACTTTTTCTGTCCAAAAGCTCCTCTCCTGAATGTGATGGTGATTTATTTATTTTTTGCTCCCTTTAAACATCCCTCTTCTAGTATGCCCTGTAAAAGCGTATGTGTGCATGGACACGTAGGCTAACATAGAGGTGCGTCTAATATCTGGTGATTTGAAGCCCAGTGTGCATGAGGCCATAAAGGCTACATGTGCTATATGGTGGTCACCATATTTGGGACCTATATTTAACTGCTTGTAAATGTACTGCAAGTGGGCGGCAGCTGTAGGCACTGCAATGTACTGGTATGCCTGCTCTGATGACAGCAGGATGTAGAAAAATTTTAGAAAAAAAGATGTGTTTAAAAATGTCCTTTTCTCTTTTATATATATATATATATATCTATATCTATATCGATATATATATATATATATTTATGGTCTAGAGCCCTACGGACGATATGAGTAATGATGACGCACAAGAATAACACAAACTTACCAACATGAAATAGACCTGAAAGCGTGCCTTGGTCTATCGTATGGTACACCAAAATAAAATATATGCCCTAGATAAGGAATGATAAAATAAGTAGCTATGGAATAATGTGAAATGAGTATTCAGTCTGGGGTAAGAATACTTGGAAGAAGCTTTTTAAAAGGGGAGGGTGGGTGGGTATTTCGCACAGGAAACCGACAAAGACCAGCGGCCTTTGGGCTGCTTAAATACCCTCCGGGCTCCTCCCATAACTTCAGGCCGGTACCCGGCCTTCCAATTTATGGTCTAGAGCCCTACGGACGATATGAGTAACGATGACGCACAAGAATAACACAAACTTACCAACATGAAATAGACCTGAAAGCGTGCCTTGGTCTATCGTATGGTACACCAAAATAAGGGGGCAAAAACTTTCAGGTAGGGAATAATTATTTATTATTAAAGGTAAATGTCACTGGGTAAGTCGGGCAAAGGCCTGAGCCATCTCCAGCTGTGGGTCAGGTATGTAGCGAGAGAAGTAGGCCGACTTCCACCGACCTAGTTTCTTGATCACATGGTCCGGAACAACCTGTCTTGAGGCTGTCATGGCCGCCCCTATCCGGAATGAATGACCGGAGTACTGGCTGGGGTCCAATTGTAGATTGCCGAGAAGGACCGGGACATGTTCCACGAACTGTGACGAGTTGAGAGGTTTAACTGGAAAGGGTAAAAGCGGACTGGAACCTGGGCGGTCGGATAGCAGTGCCATCAACCGGTTTAACACGGTAACTGGGCACCAGTTGTTGTGGGTCCTGTACAGGTGTATATCTGCTCCGGAACCTCGCTGCTGAGTTTTACACATCGCCAAGTGAAGAACATAGTGATCCTGGTGGCGGCAGAGGTTACTTTTATGCAAGACTGGACCAGCTGGGTGGCTGCGAGTGAACTCGCTGGGCCGCAGAAACCCATAAAACGCCATGTGTATCGCAGCCTGCAGGACGGTGCTGAGGAGGAGACCAAAAGGGGACCTATCCAAGATGTCAGACATCCCCTTAAAGATCTCCCCAGTGATCGGCAGCCGCTTAGGGCTGACTGGCAGCTGGTGTTTCTGAACTCCACGCAGTAGAGCCCTTACTGCGTGGCAGGAGAACACCGAAGGCCTCGCGGGGTCTTAAAGAGACAAGTAGTGCTGCACCCCTGCCACGTACTGGCGTATCGTGCTGTGTGACAGTGCCAGGTGAGAATGGCAATAAGCGATAAACGCCAGAACCTGCTTGACACTGGAAGGTTCACGGGGGCGTTGGGGCAGGAACTTATTAAATGCCCTTGTCAGAGGTACTCACCCGGGCCGATATGCGATAAACGCCAGAACCTGCTTGACACTGGAAGGTTCACGGGGGCGTTGGGGCAGGAACTTATTTTAAACTCGCCCTCCAGGAGAGGCTGAAGCTGCACTGGGAGTAGACACCTGGCAGGGTTGTGATCAGGTAGAGGTTGCAGAGGTACCAACACGTATACTGGAGGGGGAACCTCGGAAGCATAGGAGAACTGCAAGTTCTGAACACAGAGCAGGAGATAGTCCAGTAAGCAGGCCGAGGGTCAAACACAGGCAACCAGGCAGTAGAGGTATCCAAAGGCAAGCCGGGGGTCAAACACAGGTAAGTAACTCAGAGAATGTCCAGGAGGCAAGCCGGGGGTCAAGCACAGGTAATCAGGCAGTAGAGGTGTCCAGAAGGCAAGCCAGGGGTCAAACACAGGTAAGTAACTCAGAGAATGTCCAGTAGGCAAGCCGGGGGTCAAGCACAGGTAATCAGGCAGTAGAGGTGTCCAGAAGGCAAGCCAGGGATCAAACACAGGTAAGTAACTCAGAGGAAGTCCAGTAGGCAGGCCGAGGGTCAAACACAGGTAATCAGGCAGAGAGGTATCCAGAAGTCGTTGGACTGACCTCTTGTCCCGTGGGAGCAGGCCAATCCTGGATGGCCTTCACTTTTTGGGGATCCATCAGTACTCCTCCGGTGGTTATGATGAGCCCAGGAACTGGATGGTATCAGTCTCGAAACTCGCATTTCTCTCCTTTGAAACGTAGAGCCCGTGTTTGCGGAGGATGAGAAGAACTTTCGTCAACATGTAGACGATGGGCTTCCAGATGTCAAACACAGGTAAGTAACTCAGGGTGAGAGAGCCATCAGCTAGCTGGATCTGAAGAGGTTGTTTCTTGGTAGCCTAAGGGAGGAGGTGTCGTGCCAGTCCTGAAGCAACTGCAGGCTCCAGAGTCAAGGATGGCTCCCAACTGGAAAGACTCTCCTGCTATCTGTAGGGAGAGTGGAACAGACAGATGAAAATGCGGACCAGGCAGAGGTTGGTAGACAAGCCGAGGGTCAAACACAGGTAGAGCAACTCCAGGTGTTGATAGAAGAGTGGAGGTGCTGGCTACCGGGGGTGACTGGTCCGCTTGGTTGGGGGATAAGGTCAGATGCTGAAGACGCCCCTCGATCTGGAATCAGGCCTCAAAGGGGTGAACCAGCTCTGTCGGGGGGCCTCGTACAATGGCTGGTTTGTACTGTCAGTAGAGAAATCCAGGAAGCAAGCCAGCCGGGGGGTCAAAAACACAGGTAAGTAACTCAGAGAATGGGTCAAGCACAGGTAATCAGGCAGTAGAGGTGTCCAGAAGGCAAGCCAGGGGTCAAAAACAGAGAATGTCCAGTAGGCAACAGCCAGGGGGGTAAGTAGGTCAAACACAGGTAAGTAACTCACGGAAGGACCAGTAGACAAGCCGAGGGTCAAACACAGGTAATCAAGCAGTAGAGAAATCCAGGAAGCAAGCCAGGGGTTCAAACACGGTAGCGTTCAAACACCCTAGCCAGGCCGTCCGGTAGGCCCGACGGGTTTTGCGGGCAAGCGAAGAGTTGATGATGTTAGTAGCTGACTGTAAATGTGGGGCTAGTCCAAGGTCAGTTGTGACCAATCCGGGATAGTGGCTGAGAGATGGTAGGCTCCCGGCATCTGTTCAAAGAAAGAAATAAAGTTAAAACGGGAGAGTGCGTCCGCTGCTGAGTTGAACTTCCCTGGAACGAATGAGCAGTAAACATTAAACTGATGTTGTAGGGATAGCTGGACCAGTCTGCAAAGGAAGGACATGGCGGGCCTGGATTTAGACCTGCCCTTGCTGATGATCTCGGCTGTGGCTTGATTGTCTGTCGTAAAAGCCACAGTCTGTCCAGACCAACGGTGACCCCATAGGTGAGCGGCTGCTACGATGGGGTACAGCTCAAAGAGGGCTGACGTGGTAGTGAAGCCCAGTGTGGCTAGTGCCTGTGGAGGCCAGGGGGCGGCGAACCACAAATGGCCAAAAACGCTGCATCTGTCACCACCTGAGGTGACAGCGAGGACACTACTGGGATGAACAGGGACACACCGTTCCAATTACTGAGAAAGTCTTCCCACATGGCCAGATCTGCCCTGGCTGCCGTATCCAGCCTGATGACCTGGTCTGGGTCCTGAGTGTAGGACAGGAAGACCAGCAGCCGGGACACAAAGGAGCGGCCCTGGGGGATGATCCTCATAGCAAAATTCAACATCCCGAGGAGAGACTGAAGTTGCTTCTGAGTACATCCCCCCACCCGGGTGAACTCTTGTAGAACCGTCCTGATACGGTCCAACTTATCTGCGGGAAGGCTGGCCTGCATGGCTAGAGTGTCAAGGTCGACGCCCAAGAACGTGATCTTGTGCGCCGGGCCGTCAACCTTGTGTTCCGCTATGGGGACGTTCAGATTGTTGAAAACAGTCCTCAACTTTCCAAGGTCCCCTGGGGGAGCCCCGGGTGGTTCTATCAAAAGGAAGTCATCCAAATAGTGGATGACCTCGTGGCACTGTGCCTCGTGGAGAAGGATCCACGCCAGGGTCTCCGCGAACTTATCAAACAACCAAGGACTACTCTTAGACCCGAAGGTCAACTTGGTTGCAAAATAATATCGCTCCCTCCACTTGATGCCGTGCCAGCACCACAGGGAGGGATGTATAGGCAGCAGCTTGAAGGCGTCAGATATGTCCGCCTTCGAGAGCCAAGCCCCCACCCCAGCCCTGAGTATGGCCTGGATAGCCATATCTACCGAAGCGTACTTCAGTGAGAACTCCTCAGAGGGAATGAGCGAGTTGAGACTGGGAACGACGGAAGAATGAGGCACTGACAGATCATACACCAGACGTTTTTTATTTGAACATTTTCCCTGTACAAGCCCGATAGGGCTGACCCTCCAGATACTAAAGGGGGACTGACTGAATGGGCCTATCATAAAGCCCGATCCAACTCTGTCTGGAGAAGGACGTCGATAGCTGGCTCATCCGTTGCTGCTGACCGCAAGTTCCGACATTCATGGGTGGTGTGGGGCAGGGTGATGAGCCTGGTATGAAACCCATCGGTGAAACCTCGGATAAGGTAGCTGGCGAGTGACGGAGTGGGGTGTGAGGTCAGGTAAACATCAAGCCAAAGGACATTGACCCGGCTTAGTCACGGTTTCTTCTGTTTGACCTCACACAGGACCCTGGGATGCGCCCTCTGGCATAGAGTGCAGACGTGCAACAGCCGGCACTGGCTGAAATTGCAGGAGCCGTAGTTGAAGTTGTTGCAAATGGCGGCTCCCCCAACCATCCGCACCGGACGTCCCAATTTGTCCACCTTCTGCCCTTGCGCCGGGGCCTGCTGAGCCTGACTCGTGCTGGTAGAGGCCGTGCTAGCTGTCGGGTGGACCGAGACTATGTTGGCACACCAGACCGCGGTGTGGGACGCTGACTGACAGACAGCACATAGTGGGGACCGTAGACCCGCAAAGTGGTGGCAGAACAACTCGGTGTCCACTACACTCCAGTCCGTTGTCAAATGGAACTGCAAGAACCTGGCCGCGGCTTTGGCCGAGAAGGACCGATGATAATCGTAGAAAGCTGAACCACCGTATTTGTGGCCCAGGTCTACGATTAGATGGAGGTAGAGGTCCAGTTCCTCTCGCCTGCCAGGGGAGGCTGAGCACAGCACGTCCCTGAACATACCGAAAGCGAGCGTGAACTCAGGCACCGTGAGCTTTCTGTTCAGCCTCGGATCCTTAGCCTTCAAAACCACTGAGACGTCCCCCCAGGTGTACGCCTTGTTCTCAGCCAAATCTTGGACCGAGATCATGAGTGAGGCCAGGTTAACGTCTCTGCCCTCTAAAATGTCCTTCCTTACGCTGGGTGGCACCAGGTGGGAAGGATGAATGGTAGTTGTGGCAAGATCCCTACCTGCGGCCGGTGCATTGATGGCTGGGACCACGGCAGGGTCCGGAACCGTGGTGGCCGGGCTGGTCTCCAGGCGTGTTACCCTGTCCTGGACCTCAATGATCGAGGAAGACAGGGAAGATACGAGGGCGTGTAGCTGAGCGACGGCGGTTGAAATAGATTCCAGGGACGCCTGCTGGCTGCTGGAGCCTGCTGCGGCCGGTGGTGGAAAGAGGAGCCTGAATAGCTCCGCCTTCCTGGCCGTGGACGAGAAGGGTATCCCTCTGCGCCTCAGCTCGGCGGACAGCCTGAGAATTGTCCATGCCCTAAGGGACTGGGCACTGGCAGCCTCGGAGGCTGATGCCGGAGATAGCGGGGTGGTGAGGTCATCGCTGCCGACTGACGACATGGAGGCTGCCAAGACCCGTTGCTCAGTTGACTGGTCACGTGTCTGCAGGCTGGGCCTATAAAGAGGTGACAAGAAATGAGTTTGGATGTGTAACCTATGGTATACGTACCTGACGTGAAAATGCAGGTGCCCCCCCCCCCCCGTGTTTTTTTTTGTTTTTTATTTTTTTATTTATTTATTTTTTACCTGCTGCGACCCTGATCGAGCTGGTGCAGGTGGACCTACTGAATCCGACTGACCTGAGAGAGTGTGAGAGAAAGTACCTATTTAAAGCCTGAAACTGCTGCCGTCTTGAGCGACGGTACCCAAATGTTGGCGATAACAACAGGCGATAGTGACTTAAGTCGACTGGTCGTGACAGCTGTGGAATTAAATGACAGACAACAACACGAACAAATGAAATGACATGTTGCCCTAACTGAAATGAACTTCCCGTGACAGAGGCCAGGCCCGGTCGTAACGTATGGGAGTGACTGTGAGCCGGACTCTGGAGCACGTACAGAAATGAGACAACCGTGAAATGAGGCCAACTGCCTGGGTACGCTGGGGCTGAACTGTGACATACTAGATGCCACCGGGTCCGACTCAAAGTGCTACTGCATGAGGAGAAACTCTAGCACTCGTATGACAGCGACCTCGATCATCATGCCACTGTCTAGTGACTCAACCTTTTTTATTTTTTAATTTTTTTTGGAGCATGTACTGAAATGAGGCCGGCCTAGGGCACGCCGGCGCGAATTCGTACTGGGAAGTGACTAAATTAACGCCGGGGCATGGTAAGGTGACACAGAAATGATATACCATGACAAGGACAAGAATCAAAAAATTGACCGAAAAACCTGAAATGCGATTCCGTCCCTGGCGCATGTATTGAAATGAGGCCGGCCTAGGGCACGCCGACATGAATTAGTGCGGGGAAGTGACTGTATTCATGCCGGGGCGTGGTAAGGTGAGACAGAAATGACATACCATGACAAGGACAAGAATCAAGAATGAGAAGAACCTGTGATGCGATTCCGCCCTTGGCGCATGTATCGAAATGAGGCCGGGCAGCTGGGCGTCTGGATTGACCCGGTCGGAGCATCTGTGGATGCGACCGGACCCACCCAGAGTGACTGAAATGAAACCATGACAAAGACTAGACTTCAACAGACCGAGCAACTTGTAACTGAATCTGTCTCTGGAGCATGTATAGAAAGGAGGCCGAGCGGCTAGGCGAACCGGTGCGAATCAATGCATCCCGGATGCGACCGGATTCAGACCGATACATGGCCAATGACCGAAACCATGACAAAGACTAGACTCGAGCCCGCATCCGTACGAGCGGTGGGCCAATCTCTGAAGCATGTATGGTAATGCGGCCGTAACCAGGGTACCCCGAGACAAACCAGTGCATGAAATGCGACATGACTCGAATCTAAGTGCGGCCAGGATTGAAATGATGGCATGAACGCCCTGCTTAAATGATGCGAAATGACTTAGCATGACCGAATGTCCCGATACGTTAGCCATGTTGAAATGACGAAATGCTTGCAATGCTAATACAATGAAATGTTTCGACACGGTCGAAGCGATTCGTGCAATTAACATGCCAACAGCGATTCAGAATGCAAACAGCGATTCGGCATGCTTGCTGGCATAACTGATTTGACCGACTTGACATGACATGAACGCTGCGTGTGAACGGCACCCATTAGTGAGCCATGTTTGAACGATTCAAAGACTGCGTACTCAGACCGCGTAAGGGGAACCCTTGAGCGCCGGATGCGACATCGGTCGGAGTGTCATGGCGGGCGGCCCTGAATGTGCGTGCCGCTAGGTGGCTCCCGATCGTGTACAACAAAAAACGTGCGTGTAACTGTGTTTCGAGACAAGCTGTGCGTGGTTCGTGAGCTACGCAGACCACAGTTTAGTGACATGATAAGCAGTGCATGGGAACGTAAAACATGGGAGCCGAAGCCCTACCTGCGACAGCCGAACCAGACTCTTTGTATGGAACTGCGACTCGGTGACACGAGTGCGACACGAAGGGACAACGCGACTTACGAACACGGGACTGCAACAACACAGGGAGACGGACAGACGAAAACGGAGCTCACGAACCGGCACCAACAGCGCTTGTCTCGAACGAGTCGGTCCTAGATGTCTGACGTATCAGATATCTCGCACAGGAAACCGACAAAGACCAGCGGCCTTTGGGCTGCTTAAATACCCTCCGGGCTCCTCCCATAACTTCAGGCCAGTACCCGGCCTTCCAATATATATATATATATATATATATATATAAAAAATTTTTTTTTTTTTTGCCTCGTACTAAATACCTCAGACTGTCTACTTTCCAAAAGGGGATAATTTTGGGGGTATTTGTGCTATCCTAGCATTTTAGGGCCTCAAGAATTGAGATGGGGTCATCACTGCACCAGGAGTGATCAATTTTTAAATATATATCATAGTTTGTAGACTCTATAACTTTCATACAGACTAAATATTATACACTGATTTGGGCTATGTTTACCAAAGAAATTTACATTTTGGCCTAAATGTATGAAGACAGATTTTTTGTTTGCAAAATTGTATACCAGAAACTAAGAAAAACTTGTTTTTTTAATATTTTTTAATTATATATATATATAAAAAAAAAAAAAAAAACAGTGATGATTAAATGCCAAAAAAAGAAAGCTCTATTTGTGTGGAAGAAAAAAACATTAATTTAAATTGCGTACAGTAACCAAGCATTTCCCAGTTAAAAAAGCACAGTGCTGAATAGCAAAAAAATACAGTACCGGTGGTCATGAAGGGGGAAAAACCTTCTGGTGGTCAAATGGTTAACCACTTCCCGCCCGGTCAATAGCATATTGACGTCCGGGAAGTGGTTTCGTTATCCTGACTGGGCGTCATATGACGTCCTTCAGGATAACAGCCGCCGCGCGCCCGTGGGGGCGCGCATCGCGGGCGATCGGTGGAGCGGTGTGTCAGTCTGACACACCGCTACACTGATCTCGGTAAAGAGCCACCGGCGGAGGCTCTTTACCACGTGATCAGCCGTGTCCAATCACGGCTGATCACGATGTACACAGGAAGAGCCGTTGATCGGCTTTTCCTCACTCGTGTCTGATAGACGCCAGTAGAGGAGAGCTGATCGGCGGCTCTCCTGACAGGGGGGGTATGCGCTGATTGTTTATCAGCACAGCCCCCCCTCAGATGCCCACACTAGACCACTAGGGAAGCCCCCAGGACCACCAGGGAAGCCCCCAGCATGTGGATGGCCAGGTACACCCCCCATGGCCATCCACATGTTAAAAAAAATGCAAAAAATATGCCAATCAGTGCCCACAGATGGGCACTGATTGGCACATCATATTTATTTTAAAAAAATGTGTAAAAAAGGGATGCCCAGCAATGCCACCCATCAGTGTCATCAGTGCCACTCATCAGCGTCCATCAGTGCCACCTATCAGTGCCCATCTGTGCCCACCCATGCCCACCTATCAGTGCCCATCCATGCCACCTATCAGTGCCACCTATATGTGTGCATCAGTGCCACCCATAAGTACCCGTCAGTGCCGCCTATGAGTGCCGCCTATGAGTGCCCATCAGTGCCACCTGAGTGCCCATCAGTGCCACCTGAGTGCCCATCAGTGCCGCATACCAGTGCCACCTATCAATGCCCATCAGTGCCACCTATCAGTGCCCATCAGTGCCGCCTATCAGTGCCCATCATCAGTGCCCATTAGTGCCCATTATCAGTGCCCATTATCAGTGCCCATTAGTGCCGCCTTATCAGTGCCCGTCATTGAAGAAGAAAACGCACTTATTTACAAAAAAATTAACAGTGACAAAGAAAAACTTGTTTTTTTGCAAAATTTTCGTTTTTTTTTGTTTGTTGCGCAAAAAATAAAAATCGCAGAGGTGATCAAATACCACCAAAAGAAAGCTCTATTTGTTGGAACAAAATGATTAAAAAATTTGTTTGGGTACAGTGTAGCGTGACCACGCAATTGTCATTCAAATTGCGACAGCGCTGAAAGCTGAAAATTGGCTTGGGCGGGAAGGTGTCTAAGTGCCTGGTATTGAAGTGGTTAAAGCTGGCCATTTTGGCACTATATTGATGTCATGCAATTTGTGTGATTATGAAATCATGCACATATAATTATATCACTGCGCATACAGTGCCTTGAAAAAGTATTCATTCCCCCTTGAAATTTTTCACATTTTGTCATGTTACAATCAGAAATGTAAATGTATTTTAGTGGGATTTTATGTAATAGACCAACACAAAGTGGCACATATTTGTGAAGTAGAAGGAAAATTACAAATGTTTTTCAATATTTTTTACAAATAAATATTTAAAAAGTGTGGCATGGATTTGTATTCAACCCACTTTACTCTGATACCCCTAACTAAAATCTAGTGAAACCAATTGCCTTCAGAAGTCACCTAATTAGTAAATAAAGTCCACCTGTGTGTAATCTCAGTAAAAATGCAGCTGTTCTGTGAAGCCCTCAGAGATTTGTTAGAGAACCTTAGTGAACAAACAGCATCATGAAGGTCAAGTAACACACCAGACAGGTCAGGGATAAAGTTGTGGAGAAGTTTAAAGCAGGGTTAGGTTTTAAAAAAAAATATCCCAAGCTTTGAACATCCGAAAAAGGAAAGAGTATGACACAACTGTAAACCTACGAAGACATCTACCCAAACTGACATGCCTGGCAAGGAGTGTCAGAGGGTGAGCTTTGGATGGGTGGGGGGGTGAGAGGGTGAGCTGTGGACTGAGGGGGTGAGAAGGTGAGCTGTGGGTGAGGGGGAGAGGGTGGGCTGTGGACGAGGAGATGGGTGAAAGGGTAAGCTGTGGATTCGCATGCGAGGGTAAGCTATGGATGGGGGTGAGAGGGTAAGCTATGGATGGGGGTGAGAGGATAAACTGTGGATGGGGGGAGAGGGTGAGCAATGGACGGGTGGGGGATGGAAGAGCGTAAGTTGTGGACGGGGTAGGTGAGAGGGTTAGCTGAGGACAGGGGGAGAGGATGAGCTGTGAATGGGGGGAGAGGGTTAACTATGGATGGGGGGAGAGGGTTTACTGTGGATGGGGGGAGAGGGTTAACTGTGGATGGGGGAGAGGGTTTACTGTGGATGGGGGGAAGGTTAGCTATGGATGGGAGGGAGAGGGTGAGCTGTGAATGAGGGAGAGGGTGAACTATGAATAGGGGGAGAAGGTGAGCTGTGGATAGGGGGAGAAGGTGAGCTGTGGATAGGGGAAGAAGGTGAGCTGTGGATAGGGGGAGAAGGTGAGCTGTGGATGGAAGGGAGAGGATGAACTGTGGATGGGTGGAGGGTGAGCTGTGGATGGGTGAGATAGAAGGTGGGCTGCAGATGAGGGGAAAGTGAGCCTTGACCACAGCTATTATTTGGCATCACTTTACTTCTCTTTATTGAGGAATGGTGGGGTTGGGGGCAAGATTGTGGGAATGAGAGGGTGGGTTTGGGGACAAAATTGGGGGTGGGATGGGGAGTTGATTGGGGGGTGGGTTTATGCACCTATCCTCTGAGAAAAAAACCCTGTGTATAACAGTATGAGTTTGTTGACTGCTGCTGGGGAGACATTAGTGTGATACACATACCAGTATATCCTCCCAGTCCTCATTTGTGAGGCTAGGTATTTAGTTGTTACCATTTAGTAGGTCTGTAAGAAGTGTTCTGCTTGCCCTAAATATATGAGGAATGTGCATAAATTAGCCTAGGCCTCTTGGAGGTTGGGATTGAGTATGTGGAACATCAAATTTGTTTTCACTGAGAGAATCGACATAGAATGTTACCATTAAAGATCTGCCAGTCAGGTAATACTACACAATATAAAAATATTGTGGTCTGGAATGGTAGACAAGTGTGACAATATCAACCCGAATGCCCCGTACACATGGTCGGATTTTCAGACGGAAAATGTTCATTGGGAGCTTTTTGTCGGAAATTCCAACCGTGAATAGGCTCCATCTGACATTTTCCATCGGAATTTCCGTTGCACAAAATGAGAGATCTGGATGTCAAATTTTCCAACAACAAAATCTGTTCTTGTAAATTCCGATCGTGTGTACACAATTTTAACGCACAAAGTGCCACGCATGCTCAGAATAAGTTACGAGATGGAAGAGCTCGGTCTGGTAAAACTAGCATTCGTAAGGGAGCTAGCACATTCGTCACGCGCCAATTTTTTAAAATCTTTTAATGCAGCACATTCTCTTATTCTTTAGAAAGCTAGAATAATGAAGTTGTTTTGGTGCTCATATTCACACAGAATTCTGACAAACTGATTTCTTTATTATTTCTTGTGATCTCCTGAATCATATTATTTTTTTTTTTCTCCATAATAATGTTTCAAATTTTTGTTTATATTTTTTATCAAGATCTACAATTTTTTTTTATAGTGCTCTCCATAATATTATTTCTCGTTTTGTGTGTCAAGTTACCACAACACCATTATTATCTTGTATTTTTTAACCTTAACCACTTCAACACTTGGCGATTTTACCCCCTTCCTTACCAGAGCACTTTTTGCGATTCGGCACTGCGTCGCTTTAGCTAACAATTGCGCGGTTGTGCGACGTTGCACCCAAACAAAATTGACGTCCTTTTTTTCCTACAAATAGAGCTTTCTTTTGGTGGTATTTGATCACCTCTGCGTTTTTTATTTTTTGCGCTATAAACAAAAGAAGAGCGACAATTTTGAAAAAAAAACACAATATTTTTTACTTTTTGCTATAATAAATATCCCATTTAAAAAAAAAAAAAAAACATTTTTTTTTACTCAGTTTAAGCCGATACGTATTCTTCTACATATTTTTGGTAAAAAAAAAATCACAATAAGCGTATATAGATCGGTTTGCGCAAAAGTTATAGCGTCTACAAAATAGGGGATAGATTTATTGCATTTTTTTTTTTTACTAGTAATGGCGGCGATCTGCGATTTTTTTTTCGTGACTGCGACATTGCGGCGGACACTTCGGACACTTTTGACACATTTTTGGGACCATTCACATTTACACAGCGATCGATGCTATAAAATTGCAGTGATTACCGTGTAAATGTGACTGGCAGGGAAGGGGTTAACACTAGGGGGCGCTGCAGGGGTTATAATATGTTTCCTAAGGTAGTGATTATAACTGTGGGGGGAGGGGACTCACAAGGGGAGGAGACCGATCGGTGTTTCTCCGTACTGGGAACACATGATCGGTCTCCTCTCCACTGACAGGACGCGTGGACACACACAGCTCCACGGTCCTCCACGGTCCCGCTGTTTTCACGGGCAATCGCGGGTGCCCGGCGGACATCGTGGCCGCCGGCACGCGCACCAGGTCCCGAGCGACGCCGCGCGCGCGCCCCCTAGGTGGCCGGGAATGGTAGGACGTCATATGACGCCCACCCAGGATGGGAGATCCACCTTGTGGGCGTCATATGACAATAAGCGGGTAATGAAGGGGTTAAGGAGGTTGGTTTGTGTTGGTGTCCCTTGTTAATTTGACATTGCATTTAGAAAATGTACCTGCCTACTCACAAACAAACTGTCCTTTTTGAAGTAAAACACATAGTCAAGTATTTGTGAAAAATAAATAGCCATTTATTCTGGGGAATAACAAAATAAAGAGGAAGGCAATGCTGGAGAAACTGGTGAAATTTGGGAAACCTTTGTACCCCAGGGCACACATCAATTATTTTTCAGTCAAAATTGGTGGCCTGAGGAGTCCTCATAATAGTGAGCACAATCCAATCCAGGACCAAGACTAGTGGTCATACTACAGCCTGCGTCTTTAGTCAGATCAGACTGAACCCAGGCCATCACTCTCTTGTCTTCCTTCCACGCTTCCTTCCAGGCTGTGGCTCTGGTGTTGGAGTTGAGGCAGGAGGTGGAGGAGGAGGACCATGGTTCAACTCACAAACGTGGCTTTTGTGTGTTCGCCCCTCAACCCCTTATTTAGGGCTTGTACCATAACTTCCTCACATAAGAGGCGTTGGCACTCCTCCATTTCCAGCATTTTGCAGGCTGACATGTAGGCATAGACCTCTTGAAGACTGGGGGGGTTTCTGAGGGCCGCTGTAGCCTTCATAAATAGGTGAAACAAGTGTTGCCTCCTCCAGGTTACTCCTCTTCCTGGCACTTTTTTGTGGAAGGTCGAGGGGAGGGACCTGGGATTCGGGCAGGCTACTGGGCCCGGCCACCTCCTGGCTGGCACATACCCCTGCCACCTCCTGGCTGCCACTTTCCACGGCCTGGCTGAGGCTTTCCTGTGTATGAAAAAGGGACATAGTTTTAGTTTTTGGTTCATCAATAACACACAATGTTCAGCTCATGACTGTTGAAAATTGAATGTTAATAACTAGAAACAATTATCATTCAGACCCCAGCATTTTTCATTCTTGTCCCAATCATTTGTGGCCATTACTGTCTATTGATTTGTCTATGAAATTTTTATTCAGTTTTAACAAGGTTAAACAAGAAGCAAGTCAGTACAGAATGCAAACATGCTTGGGATATAGGCTAAACAGTAACCCGAATAACAAGGCAAAAGTAGGCGGAATACATGCAGGGGAAAAATGCAAGGAGAACAGTGCCTAGGATCATACAGGTATTCCTGAAAAAAGAGACATTAAATGAACATCATCTCAGGGTACGTCAAAACCAGTCAGAATAGAAAACCCAAGGGGTAAAAGATGGCCTAGGTAGCAATATAAATCAAGGCTGACGCCATCCAAGAGGCCATGGTGAGGAGTCAAGTAAAGAAACTAATAGAGGGCAAACCAGGAATGACAGGGGGGTATCTTACGTAAGTACCGTCCAGGGCATTCCCCTCCCCCAAGCACCCCTCTCGGGATCTAGCTGTGATTGGGGGGGGGTCAGTGTTGTGGAGCCCAGAAGTGCACGGCGAGACGGTACAGCGCAACTTCTGAGTGAATTCTAAGGGGCCGGAAACAATACACGGGAAGTGGGGATTGGGGGACCAGTGACAATCAGAAGGAGAATGCAAACCCACTATTCAGAGGAGCAGCCAGGTCTGAGGTGAGTAGGGGCGGCCAAGGGCCAACCTGCAAATCGCCTACTGGGAGGTCAGTGTGGAGGGGAGTTGGGAGCATGGGAATGGTAGGAGAGGTGAGCGTTTTATAATGGAGCCAGCAGGACCATGTGGAAGAAAATTTAGATGGGTTGTCATGTGCTTGACAGATCAGTTGTTCCATATCTGCTATTTTGTCGACCTGACGGATTCAATCGTCAACCGTGGGGGGGGAATTTTTTCTCCAGAAGATAGGGATGCAGAGGTTGGCGGCGTTAATGAGGTGTAGGGAAAGAGATTTTTTATAGGTGCGAAGAGGTGTGGAGGTATGGTGCAGCAGATAGTGTGCAGGTGAAAAGATCGGTGTATGAGTGGTAATTTGGGAGATCTGTCGGTGGACAGTGGACCAGAACGGTTGAACGAGAGGGCAGTCCCACCAGATGTGGAGCAAGGTGCCGCGAGCTGTGTGGCACCTCCAGCGCGTTGGAGGGATCGATGGGTGGAAATGGTGGATCCTTTCTGGGGTCCTATACCATTTAGAAAACATTTTATATCTGTTCTCTTGTGTGGAGACGTTGAGTGAGCCTTTATGTAGAAGTGTGAAAATGCATTCCCATTCTTTGGGGGTAAGGTCAATCGAGAGGTCAGATTCCCACTGTTTAATCAATTTGTCGTCCTTAACTTGATGGTGTGAGAACAGGAGTGTGTAGATTAGGTGCCGTTGAGGTTCCGTGCTATTGCACAGGAGTTCAAACGGGGAGCACTCTCTATGCCAAAGCGAGGAGGATGTTGATGTGTTGAAAAAATTTTGCAGTTGAAAATACTTGTAAAGGGGAATGTCAAAGTCGGGCAGGGCTTCAGTCAGTGAGAGGAGGGGAGGGAACGTCTCGTCAATGAAGAAGTTTCGTGCCCTAACGGGAGTAGGGCGCGACCCCGTGGACAGGTTCCGTAGATGTATACCTGGGGGGAAATCCAGATTTTTTTCTAAAGGGGTCATGGGGCCAGGAGAACGATTAAGCAGGAGTGATTTACATGACTGTTTGAAGGCTGACAGTGTGGCACCTATAAGTGGGTGTGTTGTGTATGCCAGGACTGGTGGCTGATCCACGGTAGGTTGGATAGAGTAAGAGTTGCAAAAGAGTCTTCCAAGCGTATCCAGTCTTTGGCAAGGTGGTGCATGTGCCAGTCTACTATCCTGGTTAGGTGGCACGCCCAGTGATATTTTTGGAGGTCTGGGAGTCCAAGGACTCTGAGTAATTTAGGTAGCACCATTCGTTCCCAATTTGTTTGTGGGGTCTTGGAAGCCCAGATAAAAGTCCTACAGATCCGTTTGTATGATTGGAAAAAGGAGGGAGGGAGCTTTATGGGAACCGCTTGAAGAAGATAAAGGAATCTGGGTAGGACATTCATTTTCAGTACGGCTATTCTGCCTAACCATGAAAATGAGCCCAAGTGCCACTTCTTCAAGTCCCTCTGAACGGTTTGGAGCAGAGGGGAAAAATTACTGGCGAAAAGGTCGCGTAGGTGAGTAGGGATCTTGATACCCAGGTAGGAGATCGCATGGGACTCCCATCCGAATGGGAAGTTATGGCGACATTGAGCAACCGTAGCAGTCGGTAAGGTAATGTTCAACGTCTTTGATTTTTCAAAGTTTATTCGGAGGTTGGACAGCCGGTGGAACAGGGAGAAGTCCGCTAACAGATTAGGGATAGTGGTGAGGGGGGTCAGTTAGAAAGAGCAGTATGTCGTCTGCATAGGCGGCCACTTTATACTGTGTTCTATAGATATCAATCCCTTTAACGGTGGGGTTGTCTCTCAATTTACGGAGCATGGGTTCCATGGATAGAATGAATATTAAGGGGGATAGGGGGCAGCCCTGACGGGTCCTGTTGGACACGGAGAAGGCGCTCGACAGACAGCCATTAACCCCGACTCTAGCTGTCGGGGAGGAATACAGGGCCATAATCATGGTGAGAAGACGGGGTGGAAGGCCCAGGGCTTGAAGGGTGGCTTCCATGTAGTCCCAGGCCACCCTATCGAACGCCTTCTCCGCGTCCAGGGAAAGAAAAAAACCTTGTGTGGCAGTGTTCGTCAGCCAATGGTGGATGTTTAGGGCTTTGGTGGTATTGTCCCGAGCCTCTCTGCCAGGGACAAAGCCCACCTGGTCGAGGGATATGAGTTTGAGTAGAGGGGGAAGGATACGGTTTGCTAGGGCCTTGGCGTACAGTTTCAGATCCACGTTGAGAAGCGATATAGGACGGTAATTGGATACTAACAAGGGGTCCTTTCCCTGTTTAGGGATAAGTGTAATGTGAGCCTCTAAGATATCCCTGTGAGCCGAGGGCGCGGAAGAGAGGTCATTAAAGGCTTTGGCAAGATGAGGGAGGAGTAGAGTCTGAAACGATTTGTAATAACTGGCAGATAGACCGTCAGGGCCAGGACTCTTGTCAGGTTTTAGTTGTTTGTAGTTCTTCAACAGAAAGGGTGAATCTAAAGTTTGGGAGTCTTCTAGTGACAGGGGAGCGGGGCCGTATTGCGATAAAAACTCTGAGATTACAGTCTTACGGTCCTTTTCCTGGGTGGCCTGGCGTGTGGGTGGGAGATTGTATAAGTCCGAAAAATATTGGACAAATTGGGCCGAGATATCGTCATTGGTCACTGCTGATTCGCCGTCAGGGCGCTTGATAGTGTGGATCGTGTGTGCAGCTTTTTTGGTTTGGAGTGCCCTTGCCAGGAACTTACCAGCTTTATTTCCAAACTCATTATAAAGCTTCCTCGTTAGTGCAAACTTGCGCTTGAGCGTGCTAGTAAGCATGTCCAGCATTTCCTCTCTAGCCTGAGTCAAGTCCGCCAGTGAGGAGGCAGCGAGGGATTCCTTATGGGCAAGTTCTAGTTTGCATATACGAGTGGTCAAGTCTGCGATGCGTTTCTTCTGGAGCGTATGACGTTGTGCTGCTAGAGAGATTAATTCGCCACAAACGACGCATTTGTGTGCGGCCCAAGCCACGGTGGACGAAACGTCTTCCGTAGAGTTTTCCAGGAAAAAGTTAGAGAGGCAGGCATTAATTCGGGTTACATTGTCTTTATCTGTCAACAGGGAATTGTCAAGTCTCCAAATGTGCAGTCTAGGTGGGGACGTGGGTAAAAGCAGGGTCATGGAGATGGGGTTGTGGTCAGAAAGTATAGCGGGATCAATGGTGGCTTTGGAAAGATGTGACAAGTCATTTTGGGAAACAAAAAAGTGATCTAGTCTGGAGTATTTATTATGAGGGGAGGAGAAAAAAGTGAAATCTCTATCGTGAGGGTGTAGCGTGCGCCATGTGTCGTGAAGAAGGAGAGTGCTAAGTTGTAGTTTGATTGCACGCAAAGCCCTGTATGGAAGAGAGGAAGCACCATTAGGAGGTATCAACAGTGGGGTGTAGAGGGACGTTAAAATCGCCTCCAACTATTAAGGTGCCAATTTGAAAGATCGTGAGCAGTTGGAGGGTCGTCCGGAAAAAGGAAACTTGTTGTTTGTTGGGAGCATAAATGTTAGCGATTGTAAAAGGTCTGTGATGTATGGTGCCTTTGAGAAACAGCTACCTCCCATAAGGATCCGCCATGGTGTCAGTCACCTGGAGGGGACAATATGATGAGAGGAGAATGGAGACTCCTTTGGATTTTGTCTCAGTATTTGAGGAATGATAGGCCTGAGGGAAGTATTTATTGTGGAGTTTGGGAATAGTGTCTGCGCGAAAGTGTGTTTCCTGGATCAGTGCTATATGAGTTTTGGATTGGTGTAGTGAATATAGGAGTTTTGACCTCTTTTCAGGGACGTTAAGACCTCGAACGTTAATAGAGCACAGTTTAAGCGGTTGGGTTGGTTGCAAAGATGGAGAGGCAGCAATCGTGGGTTGTGGGTCACCAACGTCTGTCATGGTCAATAAGAGAAAAGAAAGAGAAAAAACAAAAAACAAAACAGAAAGGAAAAAAGAAAGGGGGGGGAGAGAGGTAGGTGTATGAGATGTGTAGTTCAGTTGGAGCCAATGAAGTATGTAATACACTAATTAGAAACCGACGAGGCATGGATAAGTAAGTCCACTGACCTCAAATGAGGTACAGAACGTGGCCCGTGTACGTGATCCTCCAAGGGAGCTGTACACAAGACACGCTTCTGTGTGGGTGTTGTCCTAGACACGAGCGAGGAAACGGGCGGTGTGATTCAGATGGGGGTGGTTTTTTGGCCGCCACAGGGGGTGGGTGTTAGAAGGAGGTTAGTGGTAAGGGGAGGCACGTGGTATACAGAATGGGCAACCTTTTGAAGTGGTGTGAAGCATTGCGGGGGAGGAGCATTAGCAGGGGAGATACCTAATTAAGGCAATGGGGCATCAGAGTGACCAGTAGGCGGTCATGGCCAGTAGGGGAGGGGGGGTACCATATACCACACCCCCTTCAGCAGGATGGGGCTATAGTGGCTCCATGGACAGGTAAAGTGTGCGATGGAGGCTGTCTGCAGAGAACTATCGGTAACATTATCATTGCATAACAAAGCAATAGTAGAGTAACAGCAACAAACCCATAACATAACAGTGAACTCAAAATATGCGGAAATCATGGCATTCAAGACATTTGCATAAGGTATCTAGCAGTAGCGGATAAAAAAAAAAAAAAAGAGAGTCACCTGGGGCACAGTTCTGTACACCGCGATCAACGATCAACCCTGTCGGATAGTCCCTTGGCCGGAGAGCAGTCACGGCATTGTGACCGGGCATTCGACTGATTGGAGAGCCAGATCAGGGTAGAGGGACGGCAGAGAGAGAGGGGAAGCCGAGGGAGAAGAGGCAAGTCTGTTCCGTCCGTGGTGAAGATGGGTATAGATGTGTGGTGGATGAGGCGACGTTGTTGGGAAGCAGGAAGCATCCATGGAACAGATGAGCGGAGGAGCGGTGTACAACAGCTGACGTGTGCAGGTACGTAGAATGGTCGGGAGCCCTCGCGACTCATGGGAGATGTAGTTCCAATAGACGGGGCCTGTCACCAGGCAGAAGATCCGAGAGCCAGCCAGTCACAGTTGTGGGCGGTGAAGGCGGGAAGACACAGCCAATCCCGGGCATCCAGGGGTGTCCGGGGAAAGAGCACCCAGCTGTAGGGAGGGTGCCTGAGGTATTCCTAGTAGCCTAAGCAAGAGCCAGAATGCCCGAGGAGTAAAAAAGAAAAAAAAAAAAGAAAAAAGAAAAGAGGGTGAAGCCAGCCGCTCACAGTCTAACATCCGTTCATAGCCAGAAAACAGAGAACTAAAAAACAAAAACATACCCCAACGGGGACAGTCACAGAGTGCACGGGGTAGTCCTAGTACCTTAGTGATCCCGGCGAGCCCGCCGGGATCTAGGTATAGCAGCAGGGACACGGGCACGATGAGCCACCCGAACTTCTTGGCCAATCCTGGGGGATGAAGGAGATCTTCTCCTGCGGTTCCCGGGACCTTGTACATCCATGGGTTCAGTGGGGGAGTCAGCGAACCGGGAAGTAGTACCCCGGAAAGCTGCATACCAGTTGGGAACCGGGGTCAGCGGGATATCCAGCACATGACAAAAGCGAGGCAGATCTTCGGGTACCCTGAGAATAGCGGTGCGGCCCTGGACAGATGCTGAGAGGCAAAATGGAAATTTCCATTTATAGGGAATGTTGTGTGCGCGGAGGGTGTCCAGCAGGGGCCTTAGGTCACGTCTGTGTTGTAGGGTGATGCCCGAGAGATCCTGAAAGATTTGAACCGGGGTCTCTCCGTGTAGGATCTGTGGCTTGCCCCTCGCCTGTTTAAGGACCTCTTCCTTGATTTTGTAGTCCACCAGGCAGCAGATGATGTCCCTAGGGTGATCACCATCCCTGCCTTTTGGTCTGAGAGCACGGTGAATACGTTCCATGGCGATCATTGTGCGGGGAGGATTGTGGAGGAGGTCATTAAAAATGTCCGTAACAGCTTGTGGGACCTGGTCACCCTCAATGGATTCAGGCAGTCCACGGATCCGAAGGTTATGGCGTCTGCCCCTATTGTCGAGATCCTCTAAATGGCGCTGCATATCATGCAATTGAAGCGTATGGGAATCAATACGGGCCGTTACAAAGTGTAGGGTCTTGTCATGCCGGTCCGTCACCTCCTCCACAGAGTGAACCCTGTCAGTTAGGGCGCGTAAGTCGAGACTGAGTTCCCCGATGGCTGCAGCCAGGGTACCCTTGATGTCCTCCGCCACCATGCGGAGATCTTCCAGGTTTAGCTGGGGTTGGGGTGAGAGTTCAATACCGCCGGCAGCACCCTGAGAGCGGGTCCGCTGAGGTAATGGTGGCTGTACGTCTGGTAACAGAGGCTGTTCTACCTGAGAGGACGATCGTCCGGAGCGGGAGGGCGCCATGTTTCCCCGGACAGATCTGAATATGTCGGGGATCTGGTACGTCTGTGATCCGGTCAATTCCCTCGGGGAGCGAGAACGGGATGCCGAAGCGTTCCGGGATGTGGTCCCCATTGTCAGAGTGCGGATCGCGTGGAAGGTGCCTCCATAAGTTACCGGAATCCCCCTGAGGCGGCCAGAGCTCCTATACTATGCGACCGTCTCCATGCCAGGTCAGGCCACGCCCCTACTGTCTATTGATATGTAAAACATTTTGTGAAATCATAAATTAGCGATCAGAACTAACATCTATTTAACATCATTAATTTGACAACCAGAAATATTTTTAAGAATACTATACCTGACTCAAGCTGTGCTCCTCCACATGTTGCTGCCTGGAAGGCCCAGGTTGGTCGTCGGAAGCCTCAGCTGGGCGGGAAGGAAGCCTTGAAGGAAGACTGGAGAGTGCTGGCCTGGGTTCCCTCTGGTTTGCCAGAAAATGCAGTCTGTCATAGTACCACAGCCTGGGTACAGAAATGTCATCTGCTGCTCCTGATCTCAGGGAATCCTGGACCTTCTTGCGCTCCCTATTATAAGTGCTCCTCATGCCACCAATTTTGGACATTAACCACTTCAGCCCCGGAAGGTTTAACTCCCTTCCTGACCAGAGCACTTTTTACAATTTGGCACTGCGTCACTTTAACTGGTAATTGCACGTTCATGCAATGCTGTACCCAAACAAAATTTGCGTCCTTTTTTTCCCACAAATAGAGCTTTCTTTTGATGGTATTTGATTGCCTCTGCAATTTAAATTTCTTGCGATATAAACGGAAAAAGACCAACATTTTTGAAAAAATATATATTTTAAATTTTAGTCATACATTTAGGCTAAAATGTATTCAGCCACATGTCTTTGGTAAAAAAAAAATGTCAATAAGCGTATATTTATTGGTTTGCGCAAACTAGGGTACATTTTCTGGAATTTTAGCTTTTAGTTTATGACTGCCTATCTCATTTCTTGAGGTGCTAAAATGGCAGGGCAGTACAACCCCCCTCCCCAAATGACCCCATTTTGGAAAGTAGGCACCCTAACGAAATTTCTGAGAGGCATGTTGAGCCCATTGAATATTTAATTTTTTTGTCCCAAGTGATTGAATAATTACAAAAAAAATAAAAAATCTTTACAAAAAGTTGTCACTAAATTATATATTGCTCACACATGGGCAGATGTGGAATTGCACCCAAAAGTACATTCTGCTGCTTCTCCTGAGTACGGGGGTACCCCATTTGTGGGACTTTATGGGAGCCTAGCCACGTACAGGGCCCCAAAAACCAAGCACTGCCTTCAGGTATTCTAAGGGTGTAAATTTTTGATTTCACTCCTCACTTCCTATCACAGTTTTGAAGGCCATAAAAAAAAGAAAGAAATTTTTTTTTTTTTTTTTTTCAATTTTCAAAACTTTGTGACAAAAAGCGAGGTCTGAAAAATACTCACCATACCTCTCAGGAAATAGCTTGGGGTGTCTACTTTACAAAATGGGGTCATTTGGGGGGGGGGGGGGGTTGTGCCATCTGGGCATTCCATGGCCTCCGTAACTGTGATAGGCAGTGAGGAGTGAAATCAAAAGTGTACACCCTTATGCCGCGTACACACAAAGGGACTATCCCGCGGGATTATCCCCTGGCCTCAAGTCCAGGGGATAATCCCCTCGTGTGTGGGCCTTCAACGGACTTTTTTTCAAAAAGTCCGGCGGACTAAAATTTTAAGTTTTGTTTTAAAATTCCGCCGTTAGTAGGCTAGTCCGCCGGACTTTTGAAATGAACGGACTTGCCGCTCATCGGAAAGTCCGTTAATTTAGCACGTGACTTCAGGGTACGTAGCTAGCGTAGGCAGTAAATGCCGGCGCGCTAGCTCCATCACCTGGCATGGATTTAAAGGGAGTCCCCATGCCGAAAAATGGCGTGGGGGTCCCCCCCAAATCCATCTCAGACCCTTATCCGAGCACGCAGCCCGGCAGGCCAGGAAAGGGGTGGGGACGAGCGAGCGCCCCCCCCTCCTGAGCCATACCAGGCCGCGTGCCCTCAACATGGGGGGTGCCCTGGGGAAAGGGGGGCCGTGCGGCCCCCCCACCCCAAAGCACCTTGTCCCCATGTTGATGAGGACAAGGGCCTCTTCCTGACAACCCTGGCCGTTGGTTGTTGGGGTCTGCGGGCGGGGGCTTATCGGAATCTGGGAGCCCCCTTTTATAAGGGGGCCCCCAGATCCCGGCCCCCCATCCTATGTGAATGAGTATGGGGTACGATGTACCCCTACCCATTCACCTAAGGTGTAAAATGTAAAGTAAAAAAAACACACTTTTGAAAAAATATTTTATTGCACTGCTCCGGGGGTCTTCTTCCGTCTTGGGGGTCTTCTCGCCGGACTCCTCCGCCATTTACCTAGCTCTTTTACAGAGCGAGAAGTCCGGCTACCTTCGTCGTCGCCGCCGTCGTCGTCGTCTGGGGGTCTCGATCCGCCTTCGGGGGTCTTCCGGGGTCTCTTCTGTTCTTGCCGCTGTCGTCGCTTTCTGCGCCGCCTTCTTCTTCTTCTTCCGCCTTCTTCTTCTTCTTTCTTCTTCTTCTTCTTCTTCTTCTTCCGATGTTGGTTCCGGAATGCCAGAGCCGCGCTGTGCTGGGACTTATATAGGGTCAAGGGGACAGGGTCACATGCTCATGTCACATGGTGACCCCGCCCCCTTGTGATGTCACAGTCCCAGCATCCTCCGGGGCGGGGTCACCATGTGACATGAGCATGTGACCATGTCCCCTTGTCCCTATATAAGTTACGTTCTAAATGAACGGACTGCTCCGTGTGTGGGCAAGTCCGTTCATTTTCAAAAGTCCCGCGGACTTTGTCCAGCGGATTGTCCGCCGGAGAAGTCCGGGCGTGTGTGGGCAAGTCCACACGCTCGGAAAGTCCGGCGAAGCCCCGCTGGAAAGTCTGGCGGATTGTCCGCTGGGAAAAGTCCCTTCGTGTGTACGCGGCATTAGAGAGCCTGAAGGCGGTTCTTGGTTTTCGGGGTCCCGTACACGGCTAGGCTCCCAAAAAGTCTCACACATGTAGTATCTCCATACTCATTTTAGAAAGTAGACACCCCAAGCTATTTGCTGAGAGGCATGTTGAATCCATGGAATATTTATATTTTGCCACAAGTTGCGGGAAAATTACAAACTTTTTTTATTTTTTTGTTGCACAAAGTTGTCACTAAATGATATATTGCTCAAACATGCCATGGGCATATGTTGAATTACACCCCAAAATACATTCTGCTGCTTTTCCTGAGTATGGGGATACACATGTGTGGGACTTTTTGGGAGCCTAGCTGCGTACTGGGCCCGTAAAGCAATCACTGCCTTCAGGATTTCTAAGGGCGTAAATTTTTTCATTCCTCACTACCTATCACAGTTTTGAAGGCCATAAAATGCCAAGATAGCACAACCCCCCCCCCCCCCCAAATGACCCCATTTTGGAAAGTAGACACCCCAAGCTATTTGCTGAGAGGCATGGTGAGTATTTTGCAGCTCTTATTTGTTTTTGAAAATTAAAAAAGACAAGAAAAAAAAATGTATTTTTATTTTTTCAGTTTTCAAAACTTTGACAAAAAGTGAGGTCTGCAAAATACTCACCATACCTCTCAGCAAATAGCTTGGGGTGTCTACTTTACAAAATGGGGTCATTTTGGGGGGGGGGGGGGTTGTGCCATCTGGGCATTCCATGGCCTCCAAAACTGTGATAGGCAGTGAAGAGTGAAATCAAAAAATGTACACCATTAGAAAGCCTGAAGGCGGTGTTTGGATTTCGGGGGCCCGTACGTGGCTAGGCTCCCAAAAAGTCTCACACATGTGGTATCCCCATACTCAGGAGAAGCAAAAGAATGTATTTTGGGGTGTAATTTCACATATGCCCATGGCATGTTTGAGCAATATATCGTTTAGTGACAACTTTGTGCAAAAAAAATAAAAATAAAATAAAAATGGTCTTTTTCCCCGCAACTTGTGTCACAATATAAAATATTCTATGGACTCAACATGCCTCTCAGAAAATAGCTTGGGGTGTCTACTTTCCAAAATGGGGTCATTTGGGGGGGGGGGGGGCTTGAACTGTCCTGGCATTTTATGCACAACATTTAGAAACTTATATCACACATCACTCACTCTTCTAACCACTTGAAGACAAAGCCCTTTCTGACACTTTGTTTACATGAAAAAATATATTTTATTTGCAAGAAGATTACTTTGAACCCCCGAACATTATATATTTTTTAAAGCAAAGGCCCCAACAGATTAAAATGGTGGGTGTTTCATTTTTTAAACTGTTCCTTTCATTTTTTTTTATTTATAATTTTTATTGTTATCTCAGGGAATGTAGATATCTTCTATGATAGCAATAGGTAGTGACAGGTACTCTTTTTTTGAAAAAAATGGGGTCTATTAGACCCTAGATTTCTCCTCTGCCCTCGGTGTGATAAAATGCTTTCCCAATTTCCCAATGGCGCTGTTTACATCCTTGAAATCTAAGTCATAAAATGCTTGTAGCTTCCGGTTTCTTAGGCCATAGAGATGATTGGAGCCATTCTGGTCTCTGATCAGCTCTATGGTCAGCTGGCCGAATCACCGGATGCATTCTCAGGTTCCCTGTTGGGACAGGAGAGCCAGAGAAAAACATGGAAGATGGTGGGGGGGGGGACATTCATTCCCACTGCTTGTTAAAGCAGTCTAGAGTCTAATTAGCTGCTAGGGTTGCTTTTACATGAAAGCCGACCGCTGGCTGAAAAGAATGATACCAAGATGAAACTTAAACCTGCAGGTATCATTCTGGTACAACTACTCAAAGTCCAGCAACATACCAGTACGTTGCTGGTCCATATTGGGCATATATTGTAATTTTTTTTTTCAAGCAGCCTGTGGGCTGAACGAAAAAAAGAGATTGATCGGTGGGTATGCCCACCATCAGAATACCTCCCTTCATCCACCCACTTCTAATGATGGGCATACATGCACCATTTTTATATGCCGAAGCATGGGGGCATCTGCCCCAAAAGGTAGAAGCAAATCGCTCCTCCACCCCTGCTGCCCCCATGCTTTCCATATATGCTCTTTTTTTTCTGTGGTGGTGAAATCACCTCCTACAGCATTGGAGTCATGGCTTTATGTATCATGGGAGGAAACACTGTTGCTGTCAAGATAAATAAATCCGCGCTGCAACTGAATGGCGTAACTGCTAAGCAGATGATGGTTAACAATAAAACAAAGTAACATTACAGTACAACAGTAATGCCTTGTACACACCGTCGGACAATCCGACCACAAAATCTTTCAGACGGATTTTGTCTGAAACTGGTGTTGCATACACACAGTCGGACAAAGTTGTCGGACGGGTCCAATCGTTCAGAACGTGGTGACGTTCGTTGCATACGACGGAACTACGTAGAGGCTAGTAGCCAATAGCTTTGGTCTCGTAATTTGATCTGAGCATGCATGGCACTTTGTCCGTCAGAATTCTCTACAAACGATCATAAAAAGTCCGATCAGATTTTTTTGTCGGAAAATTTTAGATCCTGCTCTCAAATTTTTTCAGTCAGAAAAAAATGGAAAAAGTCTGATAGAGCCCACACACGATCAGAATATAACACATTTTTTAATGCAATCTGTGCCTAAAATATATATGCCGAAGCATGGGGGCATCCGCCCCAAAAGGTAGGAGCAAATCACTCCTCCAGCCCTGCTGCCCCCATGCTTCGGCATATATGCTCTTTTTTTTAACTGTGGTGCTGAAATCACCTCCGACAGCACTGGAGTCACGGCTTTATGTATCATGGGAGCAAACGCTGTTGCTGTCAAGATAAATAAATCCGCGCTGCAGCTGAATGGCGTACCTGAAAACAAAAAAAATGGTTAACAATAAAACACAGTAAACAGTAAAGTATAAAAAAATTGCATACCTGAAAAGCAAACATGATAAAACATAATAACAATAAAACATTGCAGAATAGAATACAGTAAAAAAGAGCAGAACAATAGAGAGAGAATAGCGAGAGAGAGAACAATAAAATGACAACTATTTTTATTTTTTTTTATTTTATATATTTTTTTGTGTTTTTTTTTTCTACACTTTTTTTTGTAACTGTAATGGTTGTAACGGTTCCAGCAGTTTGGGTCTCTCAAAATGCGATGGCATCTTGGGAGACCCTGTGAAAGTGTGCCTAGTCTGTGTAGTGCTGTACCCTACGCTAAAACTCAACTAGTGTATGGTAGCGTTCAAAACATTCATTAATGCAAAGACCAGGATTTTCAGGACAGGAGGGACAAAAATAGTGGGTGTCACACCTATATCCGCCACCCTAGACCACCAGGGATGCCAGTCAGTGACCACAATGGATGCCAATCAGTGCCCACAATGGGCATCACTGATTGGCATCCATCAGTACAATACACTACAATGCTGCCTATCAGTGCCCATCCATGCCACCTATCAGTGCCCATCTGTGCCACCTATCATGCCCATCCATGCTGCCTATCAGTGCCCATCCATGCTTATCCGTGCTGCCTATACATGCCCATCCGTGCTGCCTATCCATGCCCAGCCATGCCACCTATCAGTGCCAATTTGTGCCACCTATCAGTGCCCATCAGTGCCTCCTATCAGTGCCCATCAATGCCACCTCATCAGTGCCACTTCATTGGTGCCACCTCATCTGTGTCCATCAGTGCCGCCTTATCAGTGCCCGTCAGTGCAGCCCTATCGGTGCCCATCAGTGAAGGAGAAAACTTACTTATTTACAAAGTTTTGAAACTGAAACAATTTTTTTTCAAAATGTTCGGTCTTTTTTTATTTGTTTAGCAAAAAAAAAAAATAGAGGTGATTAAATACCACCAAAAGAAAGCTCTATTTGTGGGAACAAAATTATAAAAATGTAGTTTGGGTACAGTGTAGCATGACCGCACAATTGTCATTCAAAACGCGACAGTGCTGAAAGCTGAAAATTGGTCTGGGCAAGAAGGTGTTTAAGTCCCCTGTATTGAAGTGATTAAGGAAGGATCCAATCCGTCCTGAAGCTCTGTATAGCATTGTAGAGCGTTCAGCAAAGCCAATTGAAATAGATAAACAGACGCTTTCTTGTACCAGCGTCTGGCCTTACGGGCAACTAGGTACAGCGCCAACAACTGGTCGTTGAGGTCCACCTCTCCCATATTTTGGTTATATTCGCGGACACAGAGGGGTTTCTCCGCAACACCAGTCACCTTAGTAATTTGGACCGTCGTGTCTGCATGAAGGGAGGTAAGAATGAAAACATTCTTATTATCCCTTCACTTCACAGCGAGCAAATTATTACACTTGAAGCAGACTCTCTCCCCCAGCCTAAGACAGAAATCTACAAGCCACTGGGGAAAGCCCTGGCAATTAGGTTGCACGGTGCCACATGCTCCAATCTGATGATCAATCAAGTGACTAAAAAGTGTCACGCTCGTTTAATAATTGTCCACGTACAAGTGGTACCTCTTTCCGAATAAGGGTGACACCAAGTCCCACACAATCTTGCCAGCGCTTCCTATGTAGTCTGGGCAGTTTGTCGGCTCTACGTGACTATCTTTGCCTTTGTAAACCATAAGACTACATGCATAGCCTGTGGCCCTGTCACAGAGCTTATACATCTTGACTCCGTATCTGGCACGCTTACTGGGAAGGTACTGTTTGAATGACAAGCGGCCAGAAAATGTAATCAGGTACTCATCAACGCAGACAACTTGGGGAGTAAACAAGTCTGAAAAATGTTGGTTGAAGTGGTTTACGAGGGGCCGAATTTTGTAGAGCCGATCGTATCCAGGGTCTCCACAAGGACGACAGAGTTCATTGTCATTGAAATGCATGAACCACAGGCGCATGCGCGAGGCTCTCTAGGATGGCTGCATAGCCCGAGAGCTCCATGCTGTTCCGCCCGTTAACCCTCAGCCACAGCCGACAGAGCACCCCGAACGGGCCGGTAAAAACACCAACTAGTCCGGGACATAACAGGGAACAATTTAATATATAATAATAGACATTGTTTCAGTGAGGAGAAACTTCTTTCAATCAGCTGGGAGTCGCCACACAGCCGCCTCTGTTACCTCAGGATGGATACCGCGCTATGTTCTCATACTTTACAGAGGGAAGAAGAGGAGTCAATTGCTGACCAGAACACAGGACCAGCACCAACAATGGAGAAGAAACCAGACTCCTGTCCTCAATTACCCAGTCTCCCACAGAGTATTTCACAGAAAGAGCCCTGGGTGACTTACACAGGACCCCCATGAGAGACTTTCTATCATTCCTATTTTAGAATCCGGGAACTCCCAGAAACAGTTACAGATGTCCCCGCAGCAGTCAGGTCCCTACTTAAAGATCTGTTACCTGACATTTCGGAACACAGGATGGGACTAGACAGAGCTCACAGGGCCCTACAACCACTCCGCAAAGATGGTCTGCCCAGAGATATAATTGTGAAGCCCCATTTTTATGTGGTAAAGGAGGGAGTCATGAAAGCCTCCAGGGCAGCAGAACAGATCCTATTGCAGGGCCAACAAATCCAGATCTTTGCTGACCTGTCACCTTACACAATCCAGAAACGGCAGGCCCTAAAACCTCTGCTCCAGGCTCTTACACAAAGAGATATCAAGTACAGATGGACATTTCCCCTGCACCTAACCTTCTCTTCCCAGAATAAATCCTATGGTTTCTCTACGATTGAAGTAGCGGAACATCTGCTGACTCGCCTGGGTATCATCACACAGGAGTTCACACAACCTGCTGCCACCAGAAGCAACCCATCTACGAAACGCCCCTCACCATCCAGTCCAACGCTCCCAACCTGGCAAAAACAACAGTCCAAAGATCGAAAAATTCTCACCCTCCAAGATGAAAACTCTCCTCCTGTTACAATTCATTTTGTCTACTGACACCCCCGGATTGAATCCTAGCACTTACTTTCGTGACTTCCCAGGTCTGCAATGCATACCCCACTGCGGGTAGTCTAACCTGGCTTAATAGCCCTTAATACTTTCTTTTTTTTTTTTCCACAAAAATTTTTTTATTGAACAAACAAAAGTCAGCAAACAATTGAACAAAGTACAATGTACAACGGGATTCAGGATCCAGTAGTGTTATACAGTTACAACGTAGAAGGGTCAATGACATGCAAACATTTGTTAAACTTGTATACATAGTAGTGCTTGTGTTGAAGATCAGGGGTATTATTGGACAAATAAGATACCAATGGGACCAATGTCATCAGGTCCAACTATGGTTCAGTATTAGTAGTTCCCTTAAATCTTCAGCCCAACAGAGAATCCCTTGCCTTCAGTAAGCGGGTAGGTTATTATCATAAAAAGAGGGGGCACAGAGGGGAAGGGGGGGGATGGGAAACAGAAGAGAAAGAGAGGTCGGAAGGTAAGTAAAGAGGGGAAGGGTAGGGAGTAGAAGTAAAGGGGGGTGGGGGGGGGGGTCACCTCTCCACCAAACTGGGTCCTCCGGATGAGGACGAGGAAGGTCAGTTACGTATTGAGTGTGTATCTTAATCATCGGTCTGTCTGTCGGGAAAGTAGGATTTGTATTTCTCAGAGGATTTGAAATGGGTCCAACAGGCCCAGGTATTCGTGAATTTGTGCATTCTCTCTTGTGCGGTATGTATCAGTTCCTCTATTTCTTCGGTTCTGGAGATTCTCTGAAACCATTCTCTAATTGATGGGGATGTTGTTGATCTCCAGTGTATGGGGATACAAAGCCTGGCGGCATTGACCATAAACATGGCCAATGATTTGTAGTATGCTCGTTTGGATAAGGCGGTGTGGTGTAGCAGGTATTGAGCTGGCTCGAAGTTCAAAGTGTATGTGGTGATTTTTTCTATGAGAGAGTGCACCTCCCTCCAGAAGGGCTGAAGGAGGGCGCACTCCCACCAGATGTGGAGCATTGAGCCCACCTGAGATTTGCATCTCCAACATGTGTTCGGGGTAGTCGGTGAAAACTTGTGTAATCGCTCGGGAGTTCTGTACCACTTGGTGATAATCTTATATCCATTCTCTTGTACTGCAACATTCATTGTCCCTTTGTGGGCGTATGTGTAGATGTCTATCCAATTGTCGTCTGAGAGGGATATGTTCAGTTCTTTCTCCCAAGATACACGATTTACGTCGTCTGTAGGCCCCCTGTCTATAGCTCCTTGGAGTAGGGAGTAAATGTAGGAAATCACGTGTCTTTGTGGTGATGTTTGGGAGCATAGGGCTTCAAACGGTGTGAGTTGTCTAGTCCAGGTAGTTATCGGGTTGTGTGAAAGAAGGAAATGTCGGAGTTGTCTATAGGTCCAAAATGGGAATGACTCAGTCTGGGATTGGGCAACTAGATTTTCAAAAGACCTAATCTGTCCCTTGTAAATCAAATGGTGGGCTAATAGATCTTTTTGGGGCCATTCATTCACCAGGAAAGACTGCTCTTCCCCAGGAGGGAAGTCTGGGTTGTCCCTAAGAGGGGTCAATGGTCCGGGGTGTGAGGTGAGGCTTGGTGTGCCTAGCAAAGATTTGAGAGCTGTTAAGGAAGGGTGTATAAGCGGGTGGGTTTTTAAAGAAAGTGGCCAGTGTTTTGTTGCAATCCAGGGCAGCGAGTGTAGAGGGATGGGGGAAAAAGCGTTTTCCAAAGGCACCCAAGTTTTTTGTCTTCTGTGCACTTTCCAGTCTACTATCCTAGCAAGTTGGCACGCGAGATAGTACTTATGTAGGTCAGGTAGTCCAATGCCCCCTGATGTTTTGGTTCGTGCAAGACGGGTATATTTAATGCGTGGGGAGTTATTACTCCATATAAATGCTGAACACGCTTGTCGGTAAGATTTGAAGAAAGATGACGGCAAGTGAATGGGGATTGTCTGCATAAGGTATAGCATTCGTGGGAGTATCACCATCTTGATAAGAGCTGAACGTCCGAACCAAGATATGTTCAGATTTGCCCAGTCTTGCAGATCCTTCTGGATTTTAGAAAGAGTAGACTGGAAGTTGCACCTGAAGAGGTCTGACAAGCTTGTGGTGATTTGGGTGCCTAGGTATGTGATGTATTCACTCTTCCATATGAAGGGGAACGAATCTTTACAATGGGTGACTTCCTGGGGGGGAGGGATATATTGAGCGCGTGTGATTTGGCATAATTAACCTTGAATCCCGAGAGGGACCCAAAATGATGTATATCGTCTAATAGATTAGGGAGGGAGATACGTGGGGATTTCAAGGAGAGGAGAATGTCGTCTGCAAACGCTGCTACTTTAAATTCATAGTTTGCTATTTGGATACCGTTTATGTCTGGATTCGCTCTCAGTCTGTTGAGGAGAGGTTCGAGTGTGAGTACAAAGATGAGCGGGGAGAGCGGGCAACCCTGACGTGTCCCGTTGGAGATAGAGAAGGCGTCCGACAGGTGACCGTTGACTTTGACCCTCGCCGAGGGTGATTTATACAGGGCATCTATATAGGCACACATGCGAGGGGGGAGACCGACCCCCTTAATCACTTCACGCATGTAGTCCCAGGTCACTCTGTCGAACGCCTTCTCCGCGTCCAAAGAGAGAAGGAAGCCCTGCGCCTTTGTAGATGTCAGCCAATGGTGTAGGTTAAGCGTTCTAGTGGTATTGTCCCTGGCTTCTCTACCGGGGATGAAGCCCACCTGGTCAGGTGATATCAGTGAGGGTATAAAGGGAAGAAGGCGATTTGCTAAGATTTTCGCAAACAGCTTAATGTCTGTATTGAGAAGAGAAATGGGTCTATAATTGGCAGCCTGTGCAGGATCCTTGCCCTCCTTCGGGATCACAGCAATGTGTGCTTCTAGCATCCTACCCGGTTGTGAGGACGGGTCTGCAAGGTAGTTGAATGTGGATAAAAGTTTGGGGGACAGTGTCTCAGAGAAGGTTTTATAGTAAATGAGTGATAGCCCATCCGGACCCGGGCTCTTGCCTGTCTTCATTTGTTTCATGGCTGCCGCAAGTTCCTCTGCCTCGATGGGGCCACTAATGGAGTCTGCCTGTTGAGGGGTAATTGGTTTGGGAGCGAACTCGCCTATATATTCCCTAAGCTTTATTTCCCTGAGGTCAAATGCTTCAGGGGTCTGCTTCTCTTGTGTTAAATTATAAAGATTGGAATAGAAGGACTCAAATTGTTTTGCTATGTCATCATTTTTAGAGTGTAACGTGCCGTGGCGATCGCGAATGTGGTGTACCGTGGAGGATGATTTGGCATTCTGTATTGTGCGGGCCAATAGTCTCCCACTTTTGTTGCCCTGTTCGTAGAAGACCCGCTGTTTCAGGACATACCTTCGTCGTGTGTGTTTGCCTAGTTCGTCTAGTAGTAGGGAGCGAGTGAAAGTCAGGTCTTGGAGAGTTAGTAGGGATGTTGAGTGTTTATGGGCCGTTTCAAGGTGTTTAATTTTTTTTATTAGGTCGTTAATTAGACCTTGATGTCTTTTTTTAGCCTCCGCAGCTAATGAGATGAGTCTCCCCCTGATGACACATTTATGGGCTTCCCAAAGAGTTACAGGCATTGTCTCATGGGAATCGTTTTCAGTGAAGTACTGTTGCATGGATGTCTGGATCTGGGATACTGCTACTGGGTCTTTCAGCAGCGAGGCGTTAAGTCGCCAGGATTTTGTCCTTTTGGTTGAGTCAGGGAAAGTAAGGGTAATCATGATAGGGTTGTGGTCAGAGAGAAACATCGGTTCTATTGAGGCTTGGGTTAGGAAGGATAGGTCAGCTTGGGAGAGAAAAAAGTAATCTATCCTGGAGTACTTTTGGTGGGGGGGGGAGTAGAAGGTATAATCTTTGTCGCTCGGATGTAGGGTGCGCCACGTGTCATGTAGAGTGAGGGTCTGCATTTGCAGCTTGATCTGTTTAAGCGCCCTGAAGGGGAGGGAAGAGGAGCCTGAAGATGTGTCTAAAATCGGGTTGAGAGGGACATTGAAGTCTCCTCCCAATAGGACCAGACCTTTCTGAAAGGCCGACAAAAGGTCGCCTATCTTTCTGAAGAAGGAAACCTGATGTTCGTTAGGGCAGTATATGTTCGCCAATGTGAGGGGCCTGTCTCTGTAAGTGCCTTTGATAAATAGGTATCTGCGCTCAGGGTCTATTAGTGAGTCTGACATTGTGAAATTAGCATGTTTGGAGATTAAAATGGTCACCCCTTTTGTCTTGGCATTCGGATTTGTGGCATGGAAAGCGGTCCTATAGATGTGGTTCAGCAGTTTAGGGGTAGCATCCGTTTTGAAGTGCGTCTCCTGGAGGAAAAGAAAGTGTGCTCTGTGTTTGGTTAGTTCGGATAAGATCTGCGACCTTTTTTCAGGTGTGTTCAGTCCCTTAACATTCAGCGAGACGCATTTCAAAGAGAGCTGTTGTTCAAATGGTCGAGTATCCTGCATTGTGAGAAATAAGTTATCACGCAGATCAGCAGGTAATGGGGCTTAAAGTGTTAGTGGGTGGAGAGGTGACCCCAAGAGGGTGAGGGAGAAGGACTGTTAGGAAGAGGGGGGTGGGTTTAGTGGGACGCAAGAAGGGTATAGTCCTGGTTGGGAAGGTAGCAGGCCGGGGCGGGGCCACTGGGTATAGGGGGAAGGGGGAAAGAGAGGGGGGAGGAACTGAAAGAGGGGGGGGGGGGGGGGTTAGTGTGGGTTACACAGGTAGTATGTAGCAGGAGAAGAGGGAAAAAAAAGGGGGGGGGATACCAGAGGTGGATATAGAAAGTCTAGTCCACCGTAGTATGTACAACTGGCTGGTCAGCAAGCGTCCTTTGGACTGCTGTGTGGGGAACTGAGTACTGGGAGGGATTGGATGCCAGTGCACCCGTGAGGACTCTGGGGGCTTAAAAAGGGGGAATTTCAAGAAAACTAAAGGTGGGCAGTAAGATCACGTCCACTTTGGTCAATAACATAGACCTGAGTGTAGAAGAGGCTTCTCAATGTGGTAAGCAAAGCGAAGGGATTAACTAGAGACCATTTAAACAATAGTAGTTACAGCATATCACCTCTGTTGGTCTGTCCTGCAGTTGTTCATAACACGTCTATCATAGAGCAAGAAGCCAGAGGACGGTTAGAGGGGTCAGGAGTTGGGTTATAGGCAAGTTAGAACACATCTCCGTCCTCTGACTTCCTCTGCAGAGACCCGTGCATTAGTAAAAGCCTCCTGCAATTGAAGTGCTAATGACAAGCTAGGTTTAAACATGCGTGTCAGATTATTGGTCCACGTGTCATTGGGTTTTACGTAAAGAAAAGCATCCTATGGAGCGTGTAAGGGTTCTATCTATGACCTGGTGTCTGAATTGATCGATAAGGCGGGAGATGTAAGGGGGATCAGGAAGGAGCGGGTAATCGGTACCTGGTCAGCTATTATCATTATACATATAGTGCGTTTAAACGTGTTACCTGGCCAGTAAGGCAATGGTGTCTTAAGCACGTCATCCAATGTAGGTACATAAATAGACAAGAGACCCAAGGGGCGACTCCCCACCCAGATCGGCAGGTTTAGGACTAGGGTTACTAGTCAGATATAGCCGGGTGTTGTGCAAGCATGTCGCCCGACACAGCCTGCTTAGAGGGAGAGTGTCGCGGTTCTGCAGACGGTGAGGTGTCATCCCCTGGGTCCTGTAATCAGCCAAACAAAGCATAAGCATTTAAGGTGCATAAAACGAAAAGAGAAAACAAAAAGAAAAAAAAAAGGGAAAAAAGAGAAAGGAGCAAAACAACTAAAAAGAAAAAAAAAAAAAGACCAGGGGAGGAGGTCCTCAATTGGACATACCACCCAGTTACTTCTCTGCCTCCACTCCTCCTTTTTAAAAGATGACACTCTCAGACAAAAAGTTCCCCTTCTATACATTTGACACAAGTTCCAAAGGTGCTGTCACTGTGACCATTACTTGGGGTCGTAGGTGGTCTAATGCTTACTTCAAAAGTCACAGTCTGGACAAAGATAGTTACTCACGCTGGTCCGGTAGGGTCTGACAAGGCGGCGTTACAGGAGCGGTGCGGTGGTTAAAACCTGCGGGTGAAGAGTCTCGCGAAGCAGGAGACAGTCCAGTATAGATGGCGGGGCCTCTGAAGTGTAAACAGAAACAATGTCACTTACTTGACCACACGAGAAGCCTTATAGCTGCTGCGAGTTCTTGTTCACGCCTCCTGACGGTCCCGTCTCGGTGTGGTGTGATTCGGGCTGCGGGAAAAGTGGTCCCGGCGTGATAGGCGGTTCTCCGGAGATGAAAGTTCCAGTCCGCGTCTTCTGGATCTTTGTCTGTGTGTTTTTGGCGATGGGTTGATCGTTCCTTGCTTCCATGGCTCCGACGGGAAGTAGAAGGAACACCAATCCGGAAGGTCCATGTTTGGGATGTCAAGTTGTTCACAGAAGGCTGGAAGGTCATCAGGGGTTCGGAGTATTGCAGTGCGCCCTCTAGCTGTGGCCGACAGGGAGAATGGGAACTTCCAGCGATATGGTATGTTGCGATTGCGAAGGACGTCCAGCAGGGGGCGTAGGGATCTTCGGTTCTGTAACGTAATTTGCGATAGGTCTTGAAATAACTTGATTTCAGCACCGTTAAACAAAATGCGGCCCCTCAGTCTGGCTTTGCGTAGTATTTCCTCTTTCAAACGATGTCTCTTGGTGGTTCAGTGTCTCGCGGTGGGGGTCTAAGTGCCCGATGGAATCTTTCCATCTCAATAGGGGTATCCACCGGGCGGTCAAGTAAATCATTAAAAATAGTGCAGATTGCTTGCAATAATCCCGGGGTTTCGATACTCTCCGGTACCCCTCTCACCCGCACATTGTGGCGGCGCCCCCTATTGTCGAGGTCCTCCACTTGGCGGTGGAGCTCGAATATGTGTGGTAGTTGGGCATCGTATGTTTTTTGTACCTGCCTGATGGCCATAGCTTGTGCTTGAGAGGCTTGTTCCACATCTGATAGCCTGTGCATCATGGTTTGGATGTCCGCCTTCAGGTCGGATATGGCCGCCGTGATGGTGTGCCTAATGTCCAGGGCGACTTTTTGTAGATCATTCTGCAGGTCAAGGAGGCTCGGGGGGTGAGCGAGGTTATCGCTGTAATCCATTCCCGAAGCAGAGCTGCCGCTGCAGTGGGAGGTGGGAGATGAGGCCTGCGGGGCCTGCAAGGCCTGTTGTACTGGCGGCGCCTCGTGCTTTCCTGATTTCTGAGCACGGAAAAGCTCCGGGATATTCTTCCCTGGTTGGGAGCTGGGGTCGGTCACCGATCTAGGGGTTGAGGTGCTTCTGTTGGTTCTGCCCATCTCTCTTTGCGTTGTTATATCCCGAGTATTCAGCGTAATGAGTCCTCACTGTGCGGGAGCTCTCACCTCAAGCTGCCATCTCGGATCCCGGCCAGGACACGCCCCCCCTTAATACTTTCTATCCTGTATATGAGTTGGACATGTTCCCATTGATTACCTCCCCTCCATTTTCCCTACCCCTTTAGGAATATATATCACATGATTACTACCCCCGCTTTCTCTACACGCTTTTGAAAATGCATTGGACATTCCCCTCAAATCCCCCCCCCCCCCATTTTTTTTCCCCATAGAGTTCCACAGGAAAACATTGATGGACTTATGCAGATAATCCCTGTTTGGACCTCGGGGAGGTGGGAGCTTACAAGGTGGGGGCTTCCACATTTGAGGGACCCCCATCGTAACTACGGATTCCCAGGGGAGAGGCTACCTCCCTTTATTTTATTATTTTTTTATTTTTATTTTTATTTTTCAAATTTAAGGTTTACCTATGGGGCTCTGTGTTGCCCTACACTCAATACGCATTTTACGGCTGATTGGCTGGAACTGTTACAATGCGCCTCTCATAGTCACTGCAAGGATGAGGTTCTCCTTCCAGGGACTACCGGTTATATCTGGGAAGAGGAAAATATTTACTCTCCCAGACACGAGGGGAGTGGGGACAAGTTTGGTCCCCACTCAACTCTTTGGTTCACTAACTATTAACTGTCATGTAATGACCATTTTCTTTATGTTGTTTTTCCTTTCTCCCTCTACTCTCTTCTCTAAGCATCTGTATACTGTCCCTCTTGAGCGGGTGGAGGAGCCCGACCTTCATGAAGACAAGGACCCGAACTTCAGGGATCCACTACTATCTACTAAATTGCCAGGATGCCCTCCTGGCTGGGGTAAGATGTTTTCCACCATATTGCTTTTCCGCCCCTCTGATCCGTGATTGACCCACCACTACACAACTCGTCCCTATCTATAATTTCTCATAATGTCCAAGGGTTGAACTCCCCGGTTAAACTGAGAAAATTATTTCAAGAGTACCACTCCATGAGGGCGGACATTATCCTCCTTCAGGAAACACACTTTCCCACGTCATATACTCTCACCTTCCTTCACCACCGGTTTCCACAATTTTACCTGGCTAACGCAGAGAATAAGACTAAAGGGGTAGCTATCTGTTTCTCGCGTAACCTTGACTTTACCCTGACAAAGATAATTAAAGACCCGGAGGGGAGATTTCTCCTACTTGAAGGGACCATTAAAGGAAGGACATATACTTTTGTATCATATTATGCACCCAATAAAGGTCAGGGAATGTTTTTCAACAATATGTTATCCAAGCTTGAACCACACTTACAGGGGACTATCATTATTGGGGGAGACCCCAATTTACCTTTTGATCTAGTTATGGATAAATCCAGAGGGAGCTCAGCTTCTACTAAACGCCCACCAAAACAGAGCTTGAAAGTCGCTCAATTATTGAACAACCATCATTTGATTGACATATGGAGGGAACCGAACCCCCATATAAAAGATTTCACCCATTTTTCAGCCCCACACCAGACCTATGCCAGGATAGACCACATCTTTGTAAGGGCCTCTTCAATCCCCTTAACGATCTCCTCTAAGATCAAAGATACCCCACTTTTGGACCACTCCGTGATGACTCTATCCATGCAATATGCAGGGGATCCCGAAAGACCCTTTAGGTGGCGTCTCAACGAATCCATCTTGAATAATCCCGCTCACTGCTTCATGCTCGAAAAATCGCTACTTGACTATTTTATAGACAACGACACTGACGATATCTCACCGTCCACACTCTGGGCAGCACACAAATCTGTATTGAGGGGGTACATTTATCCAATTATCATCTCGATTAAAAAGCGGAAATAGTTCGACTGAATAGGGAATTTCAAGAGTTGAGCAAAGCACATAAACGCAACCCCACACCTATCTCTCTACAAACCCTTGAGGCAGTTAAAATTCAACTTAATCTGATTCTCACCACAGATGCCGAGAAATTTCTCATCTGGTCAGGGGCAAAATTTTATTACCAATCGCACAAAATTGGTTCCAGACTAGCAGCAACATGAAGCCCCAGGTCCCGAACCCTGGTTCTTCCTAAAATTAAGACTGCCACGGGGGACCTGACGCAAAACCCGAACCGTATTATGGATGAATGAATGAATGAATGAATGATTTGTATAGCGCTGCAACTGCGAACTGAATCGCCTCGAGGCCTTCCAAGCATACTATTCCAAACTCTATCGGGACCATAAATCACCAACAGCTAATGAACAAAATTCCTTTCTTCACGACCTAACACTCCCTAAATTATCAGATGAGCATAGGGACATCATGGACAGTCCATTCACCACGGATGAAGTTCTAGGGGTAATAAAATCTATGAGACTTGGTTCGGCCCAGATGGCTTGTCCAGCGGCTATTATAAAAAATTTGGGACCACATTGGCCCCCTACCTCACATGTTTTTTTAAC